>JZKD02S1908525.1:146526-181257 GCA_000966675.3 Picea glauca
GTTCTACTTCTAGAAGATTCCTCCTCTAGAATGCTCTTAGGTGATGGTAGCACTATATAAAGGGGCTCAAGCAATGTAATAAGACATGAAAAGAAGTATTGTATTTGGAGCGGTAGCTCAACAGGAGGATGCCCCCTCGAAGAGGCAAGTGAACAGGAGAGGATCCCTTCCATAATAGGATCCATTGTATGGTGTTGCCCTACCTGAATCTATTGTGTGGTTTCTTCTATATTTCTCTTTGGATCTATTGTGTATTCAGTATTTGTGGTGATTATATTTTCATATCTGGTATAGGTACTTAACATGTGCAGCCAACAGCTTATACACAATGGTCTCATGCACCCGATAAAAATCAAATTTGGTCTCTTTATTTTGACGGGTCAAAGTCCAAAGAAGGAGCTGGTGCAGGTTGCGTTATTATCGATCTGGCAGGTAGCAAAACCCTGATTGCTTGTAGGTTAGAATTTGAATGTACTAATAACACAATAGAATATGAGGCTTTACTACAGGGTCTCAGAAAAGCCTTAGATATGAACAATCAAAACTTAACTGTCTTTGGCGATTCTGAAATTATGGTTAGACAGGTAAGAGACTCTATCCACTGTCTGTCTCCGCATCTTAGAAGCTACCAATCCGAGGTATGGAATTTAATGAATAAATTTTATGCTTTCAATATAAATTCTATTCCTAGATTGAATAATTATAAAGCAGATCTATTAGCTAACATAGCTTCCAAACTCTTTCCTGTAGAAGGCTTTTCCCCAGATGCATTCACCGTCGAACTGTTGTTCAGGCCATCCGTTCCCGACAACATCACAAACTGGAGGGTCTTCGACAACGATTAGCAGATTATTAGCTTCCTGCATATGGAAGAAACTTTTCAAGGCACGGTCATAGACGAATGCACTCATGATGACAACTTGTGTGATTTCATAGTAATACCAGATCCGAGAACTCCTAAATATTCATCGGACATGGTAAATTTGATCCCTAAGTCTGTAGTTAGATTAGAGAAATTTTATGATCTTCAAGATAAATTCAGAAAATCGGTCAACTGTAAAACCAATAGTTCCTCGTTATCATATGAAAAAGTAAACTTAGGAACTAGTGACAATCCGCAGTGCATTAATCTTGGGGTAGGATGTTCTTAACAAGAAAAAGTTGCATTTATTAAATTGTTCAAAGAATTTAAAGATGTCTTTGCATGGACGTATGATGACCTTAAAATTTTTGACCCTAACATCATACAACACGTCATTCCTATGAAACCCCAAACCTTACCCTTTCAACAGAAATTAAGAAAAATGCACCCTAAGCTCGAACTGACCGTCAAAAAAGAATTAAATAAGCTCCTAAATGCTAAGATAATTTTCCCTGTTAGGCACACTCAATGGGTTTCTAACCTTGTCCCTGTCCGGAAGAAAAGTGGGGAAATCCGACTATGCGTCGATTTTTGAAACCTTAATAGAGCGTCTGATAAAGACAACTACCCTGTCCCACCCATGGAATAGATCATTCAATAGGTATTTGGTTCTGAGAGGCTATCCTTATTGGATGGTTTCTTGGGGTACAACCAAGTCTTGATGTCTCCTCTAGACCAACTTAAAACTACCTTCCGCACTCCATGGGGCACCTACGCTTATCGAAAAATGCCCTTTGGATTGATCAATGTCGGTGCCACTTTCCAGAGAGCAATGGACATTGCTTTCCGAGGCTTAATCAATCAGTTTGTCGTAGTTTACTTAGATGATGTTACTGTATTCTCTAAAAACAAAACCGATCATCTAGCTCATTTACGAGCCATTCTACAGCAATGTCGTAAATACAACATTTCCTTAAATCCTAAAAAATCCATATTTGCAGTAGAACAGGGTAAACTCTTAGGATTTATTGTGTCAAGCAAAAGGATGATTATCGACCCCAAAAGGACTCAAGTCATCTCGAAACTTCCCCCTCCTACTTCCAAAAAGTCTATGCAGTCTTTCTTAGGCCAGATTAACTTTGTGAGGAGATTCGTCCCCAGCTTCTCCAAAATGGTCAGGCCTTTGCAGAACCTAATTAAGAAAGATGCACAATATCATTGGGGACCCCTAGAAAATCAAGCTTTTAATGCAATAAAAAAGGCCATAACAGACGCTCCTTCTCTCATGAGCCCTGACTTTTCCCAAGACTTCACGTTGTACACTTTTGCTTCTGACCATTCCTACGCCGCCGTCCTAACTCAAAAGAACACCAAAAACAATGAATTACCCATTGCCTTTATGAGCTCCGCTTTCAAAGCCGCGGAGCTTAATTACCCAATGGTAGACCAGCAAACCTATGTTGTTTTCAAAGCAGTCAAGCACTTCCGGTATTACCTTTTGAAATCCAGGATGAAAGTTATTGTCCCTTACCCAGCCGTCAGGAATTTGTTAGTGCAGAAAGAACTAGGAGAAAAGAGGGCTAACTGGGTTAGCTCCTTGCAGGAGTACGACATAGAAATTGCCCCAGCTCAAATAGTGAGAGGCCAAGGGTTATGCAAGTTAGTTGTTGATTCAACAGCAGGACAACAAGAAGAAAATGATATGTCAAACCTAGGACAGCACGATCAAAATGCAATCTATTGTGCACAAAACTCTGTCAGTTCCTAGTATGATGATATAAAATTCTGTCTTGAATATGGGTCAGCCCCCCGTCACTTGGACCCCACTAAAAGAAGAATGTTAAGATTAAATTCTGCCTCCTTTCATTTGGTTAATGGTATTCTGTTTTGTCAAAATTTTGATGGCGTACTGATGCACTGTCTTGAGAAAGATGAAGCGGAAAAAATTTTACTAGAGTTGCATGCAAGAGAAGTTGGTGGTCATTTTGGTGGTGACACCACTGCCCATAAGGTTTTGAGAGCCGGTTATTACTGGCCCACACTTTTTAGAGACGCCCATGCCTTGTGCCGTAAGTGTATTATTTGTCAGAAAGCATCAGGGCGGTTACAGAAACTAGCCTTTCCTTTGCAGCCTGTTTCAGTAGATTCTCCTTTTCAGCAATGGGGTCTGGATATTATAGGTCCAATCAACCCACCATCCTCACAACAGCACAAGTTTATCATAACAGCCATAGATTACTTTACCCGGTGGTCTGAAGCTGCCGCATTAAGAACTGTGAATACCAGTCAGGTAATTGCCTTTCTAAATTCGAATATTATTACTCATTTTGGTATCCCCGACTATTTAGTATTCGATAGCGCTTCTTACTTTTCCTCTCTTGAGATGAGTGAGTTCGCTTTAGAAAAAGGAATTAAATTGAAGTATTATGCCAGTTATTACCCCCAGGGCAACGGATTGGCAGAATCAACAAATAAGAACTTGATTAAAATCATCAAGAGAATGGTGGCTGAGAATCACAAAAACTAGCACAATGCACTGTTAAATGCTATCTGGGCTGATAGGGTAACACCAAAAACTGTTGTAGGTAACTCCCCCTTTTTTCTCATTTATGGCAGAGAAGCAATTATGCCACCACACATTCTTCTCCCTTCACTACAGTTATCACAGAAAATACAAGAACAAGACTGTCCCCCTTTGGAAAACCGAATTAACACTTTGTTGAAGCTAGAAGAGGTAAGAGCCCAAGCTAAACATAAGTTAGATCAGCATCAACTAGTAGTTAAAAGTTGGTTCGATTCTAACTCTACCTCGGATAAAAACTTCGAAGTAGGTGACCTCGTCTTGAAATGGGACAAACCGCATGAGGGAAAAGGAGAGCACACGAAATTTCAGAACTTATGGCTTGGACCGTTCTTAATTGCTGAAAAATTGGGTCCCAGCTCTTTCCGATTACAGAATCTAGAAGGGCAGCCTGACACCTATCCGGTGAATGGCCAAGCTCTGAAAAGATATTTTTCTTCATGACAACTCTTTGTATACTATGTACATATTTTTCTTTTGTTTTCTTTTTCTTTCCTGTTTTGGCTTTGATTTCTCCTTTTCGCTTATCAGTTTTTCTTTTGGAAACACATACCTGCAATTTTTGAACTATTCAGACAAGGTAAACAGAATAATTCTTTCACTAAAATGACTGTTGAAAAATTGTGTAAACATCAATTGTAGACTTCTGAAATTTACATCTGTGTTGGAAAAGTTTGTTGTTTGAAAGAAGTTAATTGATTTCGATCTCTGAGATAAGCTTGTCGCGATCATCCATTATCTTTTTATGTTGTCCCTATTCCTTAAGGGAATGACTCAGATGATGTCTCCCTACCTTACAAAGTTGGTTCTGTAAATAAACCATCTCTGGATCTTAATAAAGGACAGTTCTAAAAAATTATGCTGAGGTCTGTAAAAAATATCTTAAAATATCATAATTTTCAACGTCACCCCGCTCGACTATATATCTTTAAAAAACAAAATAAATCATTAAAAGAGCTGTGGGAAGTGCTTGTAAACCCGCCGGGATGCTGAACAGGTCTGCTGGCAGCGGGTAAATACATGCATGATGCCAAGACAACTTCGTCGGGGTACTGAACAGGCCTGCTAGCAACGAAGCAATGTCGGGTATATGAAAATTTGCAAATATAAAACCTCTTGACCTTAAAATGTCCTTTATTCTGATCTGAAACTTCTTCGCAGGATACGGATATCAGAGTGAGTTAAATGGCAGTAGCTCTGTCAACAGTATTGGAGATTTTACCTTTAATATCATGGGTCACTTGTTTTAAGACTGTTATTAGTTTTCATCCTTTAAACACTGTTGGAATATTTGGTTAATGATGATGTTTACACGATTTTCTGGTTGTTATTTTTAAGTTAGAATTTTTCTCATAATCATAATCTGAATTTGTTCTTTTAGCAGAGATAGCTGCTTCTACCAGTGTGTCGCCATTGTTGGCAGCCAATTCACCTTTCTATACTGTCCTTATAAGCTGCCTACACCAGTGTTTTGCAAACTTTGATTTTCATTGCAATCCTCGGAAGAAAATAACACCATTATTTTTGCTCTATTTGCACACCTACCTTTGTTCTTGTTTTCACAACTGCAAGCGTGAAAACTTTGATTTTGAAGTCATATTAAAATCGTAACTAGATTTTTATGGTCACTCTTGTCTATATGTTCATTGCGTTTCCAATTTAATTGTGGTTATATAGTTGACAAGACCCCAAGATTCTTTACTCATTTGGCATTTTTGTTGTTAATATGATTTCAATTTTTATGAGACTGTGATGATTTCCTAAGGATTGTGATTCAATCATTGATTTATTGGTGGTTTGATGTATCTTGATTAAATTCGTTGGCACATTGGTTTCATGAAAACTCATTAACATTATGGATTAGACCCTTGGCGCAATCATACCACACAACGCCTATTTGATATGATCGAACCCTTGGTGTTGATTTCTAATTATTGTTTTGACTTTAAACTTTGCAAACGCTCTATTTATATGAATTTTTGGGTCGACTTACCATAGATTTCATTGATCGATTGAATGGCATGGTTTTTAACATATGCAATAGTTTTTGAATCGTTATATGCGTCGTCGGTTGTACTGTGGGAAATGACTATTTTGCATGGGCTAAGTTAGCTCCACTACCTTTGCACATACTGTCATTAATGCTTTCCCCCTATCCTGGTTAACTCTGTTTTTTTCGGGTAAGCCCATGAGCTATTGACCCTGCATATACTCTATTCGAACCCTAGCCCGTGCACCCTGCTCACCGTGTGCTCCTGTCTATGGTGTCGGTGGTGCACATATAGCCAAATGGTAGCCAAGCTCTGTTACTATTCAATAATGCTCGTAAGGATTTAGAAAACAGTGGTTGACTGGTGTTTATACAAAGGTTTGCGGGTTTCAACCTTTCGGTTGCCCAACAATTCACCCTCACCTTTGATGGGTGCAGAGCTAAAGTCGATGACATACCACTCGAGCTCAATGAGGAGTTCATAAGCTCTGCTACAGGACTAGTAGCTACAGGCCAAAGGTGGTTTAAAAACTCCAAAGTCGATGAGGTGCCGTGGCCATTACTATTCGTATCAAGAAAGATTGTTTCCTATGATAAAGGTATGCCTATTTCTACCCTCAAACCCAGGTGGCACGACCTTTTGGTAATTGTTAAACAGTTTGTGACCTGTGAAGGTTAATATGGCTTGGTATTTTTGTATCACCTCCAGTTATTGATGAATTTCATGGGCTATCCTTTGAACATGTGGCATTACTTCTTGTGTAGTCTTTACAAGATGTCGAAGAGATTCAAGCGTGAGAAGGCTGATAGCATCCTTTTTCATCATGGCTTGATTAAACTCATCATCGTCCACCATTTAAACCTTAGTGGCGATAGTTGGCAAGCCTTTCTATCTAGAAATGGCTTTGCTAATCCAGAGTCTGCTCAAATCGATAAGGCTGTGGTCAGTGAGACTTTGGATGGACCAGTCATGCCACTTCATATTCTTCTACCCCCTGCCAAACCCTCAGTTTGCCTCGACTTGGACCTACCTGATGCCTTGGTTAACCCGTGTGCTAAGGATGATATTAAGGCCGTCAAAAGACCTGGGAGGAAGAAAGACAGCAGTGATACTACTGTTGACAGAAAGTTGAAGAAAGATGCTCGTTTGATATCAAGACTTGCCCAGAACAAACCTAAATAGAACATCGACCAAAATCCCATAGTGTTGAGCGAGGACTTGGACTCCGATATCAAGCGTTTCCTAGCTAAAGAATACCCCTATTCCCATGGCCTATGCTCTACGAAACCTTATGACTATGTATCTAATTTACCCCCATGCCTCAAAAACAACCCTAACTACCCAGGAATCAAGCTGCACAATGAAAACCCTGGTGATTTAAACAAACCCTCGCCTGGGATATCAAAGCCTGAGAAACCATCATGCATCCAATGTAATGTGTGGCTAGAGAGTTATTACACTGATGTTCCCTTGTTGCAATCAAAGATCAAATCGTTAGAGGAACGGGTGACAGTGCTGGCAAAGGAGAACAACAGGCTTCAAGCCAGTGAAAAGAAACAAAAAACCACCGGTTCGATTGTCTTCAGGAATGTCGAAGCGGCAACAGCCTTTGTCAATTCCAAATTATCATGACCGAGTTGTTTTCTGATTGTCCAGGTATGAATTTTAATATGAATTTTTTTTTTCGAGTTGGTTCGAATAAACATAACTGATTGGTTTTGCTTTCAAATTAGCTCTGTTCGTTTTAATACATTCGAAAAGATTATGTTATAGTTTGATCATCAAAAATGATTTTGTTGCAGTTCCTATACAGTAGATTAATTTTACTACACTCAAATGTAGCTATGATTTGGTTATGCAATTTTGTCGTTCCTAGCTTAGTATAAGCCATTGATTTGTTTTTTAATATGTTTGGCTTGTTTTTGAATCATTTTTGTTCGTCTGATTTAGGATAGTCGATTTGGTTTGATTTCGATTAGTTTCGTTTGCTTCTAATAGACTCAAAACAACCCTGTTGACTTCTATTTACCAGGAACAACTATGTTTTGTATTGAATCAATATTCTCGTTTGGATTTTAATTACATTCAACCTATGAAAAAAATCTATTTGCTAAAAATCGTGTGGCTGTGTTGATTGATACGATTTTGCGTAACGATTTTGTCGACCCCAAATTGTTTCGATTCGTTCCTGTCTGATTTTATTTGTAAATGATGATTGTGTGCCACGATTAGCATGATCGTTGATATATGTTTGATATAATTCCATTAGTTTGAAATACGATCCTGTTGATTTCGTTGTGATTCGACAATGATTTTGTTAATGGATGAGGAGACATAAACGATTGCATAAATGATTTGTTCAATCGGTTACAGTTTGTGTCAATTGGAATTGGTTCATGAAAATGATTTCATTGCTGTCGAATTATATAAGCGATTTTGTTTACCTAAATTGGTGATAACAAATATTGAACAGAGTACATGTATCTCTGCTACCTTTCGATTGACCATGATTTCTTTTGTTTTAATTTGCATACAAGTTTTGATTTGAATGATTCGTTTGGTTTCTAATTAGCAATCAAATATTTGTTTAATAGCTTGAATATAATTATGTTAAGATTTGAATTGGTTTTGAAATGAGTCTGTGTTCAATTTAGACCAGCTACAGAATCGCAAGATTCTGTAGCTAGTCTTAAAAATTAGATTTCTGTCAATTTTATCAATAAAATATCCTCTAATCTTGTCTATTCCTGTCCTCTTTCAGGTGCATACGAATTACAATGATGGATAGAGCTTGTTGTAGCAGTTTAGGAGATATTTTTGTGATGTAGTTTTTATTTTAAGTTGTTAGCTTGAGTCAAAAATAGAGACTAGGATATTATCCCCAGATTTTTTGTAAACTGTTTTGATAATTCCCACAGGAATGTTTTACCCTGTGGGGGGTCTTTAAATACTTGTCATTTTTTAATGAAGAACCATCATGATCACTGTGGAGAGAACCAGACTATGGATTTATGATTCAGACTGAGATGAAAGTTGATGTCTTGTAACAGCTTTCGCTTTCAATATATCAAACTTTTGTTTCAAGTTTTCTGCATATCAGTTTGCAATTAATTATCGACTACTTTAGCTATCATGATTCATTGCATGCTGATGTGATTTGATATATATGTTTTCCATATCTGATCTCTCTTATCTAAAAATACAGCAATCACTTTATTTCAATTTAATGAATACAGGTTTATCTTTTTCATTAATTGAATTGTTTTGCACAAATTGTTGCACACAGATTTATCTAATTGTGATGGTTTGTGAATTGTAAAATTGTTGTTATATTTTATGTCTTGTTTGTCATGTCGTTTATATTTGAAGAGCACAGTTGCTTCCTATTTACGAGAAGCTCGTGGATAATCCGATGCGGGTTTCCTCCCTCCGAACAGCTAAAACAACTATTGCATACAGGACAAACCGGAAGCGCTACTTCAGGTCAGTTTGTTATTTATTATTTGATAGTTAATTTGTTAGTATAATATAAGTAGTTTAGATAGATATATGTATAGTTCAGATTTGTAGTTAGAGTTATTTTTTTTAGTCGCTTAGCTTAGATAGTTTTTATTCTATTTATTTTTCATAAAATTATAAAAATCAAAAAAACAATGGTTTCGTTGTCTTAGGACAGATTACAAATGATTTTTGCAGGTTTTAATTTAAATCTGTAATTTGTAAACATTGTATATTTGTAATTGAAGTTGATTCTGTTGATAATTAAACATTTACTTATATAGGATTATATTTGTATGATTTAGGTAATAGGTTGTATATATATAGTTTAGATTTGTTTATTAGTTTGTTTTAATTATTGTTTTTGTTTAGATTAGTTCATTTAGAGTAGTTTTCTTTTGTTTTTATAGGACTTAGATCGGCCAATGAAGCCGCTAAACCCGTCAGGGTGGGTCATCCCAAATGGCTTGGGTTATTTAGACAACCCCAGACCGGATCCACTCTTCCAGTTGGCGAGCGTTCAATTTCGCCCATCAACACCTCTGGACTGAGAATTTTTGACAATTTGATTATTTTCGGGTTATCCTGAGTCCCATTGTTGCAATCTTCAACATCCTCATCATTTGCAGTGATCTTGGGATTTCTAGCCACATCGTTTTCGTCAAACAACTTTTCCAATGGAAATAGCCCCTTTGGAATGATGTTATTTCTCAGTTGTACTATGTTCCTTCCTACTATCTGGTTCTGGAAAGGGTCATCATTACTGCACGCATATGCGCTCTCATCTTCTTCATAGTAGCACTCCTAATCAATTTTTATGTTAGTGAACTCGTCACTCATTTGGAGAAATCTCTCCACCTATTTGTCATCCTCAAGCACCTGCCAATATTTGATATTATCAGGCACTACTGACTTGTGTTTGACTTCAATCTCATATTGTCTATTGGGAAATATGGGAATTTTAAAAACCGAGGCCGAGGTGGCTAATGCATCGGTGATCTGATTTTTCCCCCTCGTAATAGCTGATAGATTATACTCTGAGAATTCTTCAATGAGGTTCATCACTCAGTTCCTGTACTCTGTCAGCATGGGGTGTTTGGATTGATATATGCATTTCACTTGGTTTATAACCAGCTCAGAGTCCCCATGCACTGCTATCCTCTTTGCGTCCAATTCTTTCAAAACCTTCAAGCCCAAAATTAGTGCCTCGTACTCAACCATGTTATTTGTACAGTCGAAAGTGACCTTGTATGAGCAGAGTTCTTTGCCCACTTTGGGTGGACTTATCCATACACCAGCCCCTACCCCTCCTTTGCTAACAATGTCATTGAAACTCATGTTCCACATCTCTTTCTCCACGTGGCTCCTTCAGTCGGCGCACTCTTTTGCTCGTCGTGCAGCTTTATCATCGGCGGTCATGATGGTTGTCGTCTCTTCCTCTTCAAATCTCAGGTCATTGTAGAATATGGAGGAGCCAACCTTAGTGTCGACGAATCAGATAGGATGGTTATTCGACTACGTAATACTGCTTACCATCTACTTCAATAGTACTTCTTTATATAACCATCTCTCCTAGCCAAAAACAGGAATGGTAGCATATGACATGTCGATTTGCAAAGTTCATTTTAATTTCACAGCCCACAAACTAGATAACAGCATGCCAAAATTAGGAGGTATGTTTTCCACGACCACGTCCATAACCATGTTCCTCGAAGGAATTTGGGCCAGTGACATGACCAAGCCTTTGATGAGACCCAAGAACTTGAATTTCCTCGAATCAAAAGCAAAAACATCCTTATAGGGCCTTGGTGATGTCCAAACCCAACTCGTCCATGATCACCTTTGGCATGAGGTTGTGCGACGTGCCTAAGTCCAACATGGCATTATGCAAGGTCATGTCATGGACCTTGAGACTGACATAGAATGGGGGAACATCCTCAGTATTTCTTTTCTCCTCTACGTGCGGACCAAACAAAATGGCAGGTTGATCATCTTGGACGTTCAGAGTGTCAAGCATTTCTCCCATTTTTAACATTTTAATAATCTACTCTCGATATTCACCCTTTTGGATAAGTTCGTTAAAAGGGACAAAGATTTTGATCTTGGCCATTTCGTGGTCAAAGTTAAAGGGGGAAGAGACCTTTTCTACCTATTTTCCATACGTTTCCCAGCTTGCCTCTGGTGCTTTCTTCAGGGCCTCCTCCTTCGACTTTTCCTTTTCAACCGCATCCTTGGTCAGGTTGTCTGGCATCAGATGACTTGTGGAAGGGGCATCCAATGGAGGTTTCCTTATGGGATTTTTTTGCTGAGGTTCGGTAGGCGCCTTCTTGTTCCTGAGGTTGTATTGTTTCTGAAATTGCATGATGGCGTTGTGATAACCTTTCCTGAATTCTTTTGTTTCCCAAGAGAGTGTGTCATCTGTATCGAGCATAATATCATCATTTTTTCTCATGTACTGATCATGTTCTCCCTTCATCAAAAACATGTGTGTGTCCTTGTCATCGCAACAATGCATTTGGTCTTGGAACATCTAATCAAAATCCTCATCTATGTAATTATTTTAGAATGGAGGCCCTGTTTGTTGGTCGCCCTCGTCTCTCTGCTCCCTATGTCTGATCTAAGGGACCTAACCCCTTCCGAGATTCTCATTTCTGGGCTAGGGGTCGTGTTGTTCTCGAGGAGTAGGTTTGTTTCCCATGGACATTATTTCCATCAGTTTCTCCATCATCTTCATCATCAAGTCGAATTTTTCATTTGAGGACCGAGATGTCAATGGATGTGCATCCCCTTGGGGTTTCTTATTGCCTATGTTGAATCTCTGTTTGATATTTCCTGATGCCATCATGTTTACATTGACTTCAATTGTGTCATTCATAATGGAGTCTAGATTTGTCAATCTTCTCTCTCTTAGAAAAAAAGAGAAATCATTGTCGAAGGAGTCAACGTATCACAGTTGTACAGCCCCAGGGGGTGGTTGGACCTTTGCAAGAATTGAGTTGTAAACCCTCATGAAACGGGCTGAGAATTCTTGCACCGTTTCCTCCAACACCCTCTTCATATTATTGTACTGTGTCAACAGCTGCAAGGGGTTCTTCTTGTCTCCCCATCTAGTAATGAAATTTGTTTCAAATGTGGCGAAGTCCTAAATTCTTGTTGTTGTGAGGGCTTTGAACCACTTCTTTCCCCTGAAAGACTCTATGCAAACAACCTCATTTTCACGTCTGCATAGTCTACCTCTTCTAGGTCAATGAAATCATTGAACCAATCTAGATGCTTTTGGGATGAAACATTTCCTTCCACATCGTAGAGCTTAATCCTCTGGCTGTAGTTCTAAGGTAAATTGTGCAATTGGGCTAGCAGAATGAGGGGGGCGAATCCGTGGCCATTTCTCTAGGAGGGTGAGGGATTTGTGGGATGTTCTTAGGTATCATAGCTTGAAACCTCTTTTGGTTGAAGACTATTTTGTCCAAGTTGGTTTCCGACTTAGACCTGAACAGGACTTACTCAAACAAGGTATTGAACTCAAGGTCTCCAATGCTTTGCGCATCGTCTTTGGGTAAGGAAAAGATTCTATCCAGGTAATAGAACAGGTCTGACGCTTACTCCCTAGTCCTGCGCAGAAGCTTCTTGGGATCGCACACAAGCTCTGCAGGGTTTGGGTAAGGATTTTCTCTGGTATAGATCGTCTTCGAAGAAAGGGTTCCTGAATCACGCTACTTGGTGCTACTAGTATTTTTAACTAGAGTCGCCAAGGTAAAAGTTTCAGCCAATATAGATGTTTTTCTCTTTGTTACCCTCAGGGGTCAAAACTGTAACTTTAGTCTTTCTCCCAGGGATAATTTATTCAATTATGTCCCCGACAACAACGCCAGAATGTTAGCTCTCTGTAAACTTAATTCGACTGAGAAACAAATGACAAAGGCAACCTACAAACCAAATTTGAGACCCGAAACTAGCGTTTCGGACCTGGAGAGGGCTCTCTTGGGAGACCTTATCTTGGTACAAGATATGGCTTTAAGTTGTCGGCTAGATTTAACACCTTTAAATAATAATTTCGGGTTCTATTGGCAAAAGAGAGTAAGACCTCAGGATATGGAGTCAATTTAAGAAAACGATAGAAACAAATGACTCGGTGACTGAAATTGAGAGGATAAAGGCTAAGTAAGCAACAATATTCAGTTTAAAATCGTTGTGTGTGGCGAGGGGAAAAACACATGAAGCAACTCAAAGCACCACTGAGGGTGAATTCAGAGTTAACTTAGAGTAAACATGGTTTCTCTGAATGGCGCGAATCTAGGGCATTGTGCAGCGAATCCTAGGTTCAAAATTACGTTCCAATTCAGACAAAAATAGATATAAATAAAGAATACATGAAGTACATATGCAAAGAAAGGAAAAAATACATCCAACTTCTACAATCATAATCTTTTCATCAAACCTTCAAGACTTTTTCATTAAATTTAGATCGAGCTCAAAACTATCTTCAGTAGTCACTGTATATACTATCTTTTCCCACCAACCTGGTGTACATTGAAAAGATAAAATATATAGGCAAGGGTGTCACTTGGGCTTCCTTTATCTCTAGCTACTTTCCCTAGAATTTAGGAAACCAACTGCTCTTTGTTAAATGAATTTTTGTATGATGCCTTTCCATAAATAGAAACCAATTGTATTTGGTCGCATCATAACTGCTTGTCTTTGCCATGGGGTTCAGTTATCATTAAGGTCTCGTAATGGGGAGAGTGATGTGTCGATTCCTTCCTTTGACAGGGTATCCAAACGATTAAGTTCTCTGTCAGACTCCTGCCATCCACTGTAACGACTTTGATTTATGTCACGTGCTCATTTGTTGGGGTGCGTACATGGCGAGTGACTGCTGACTGTCGCAGTCGTTACCAAAATGAAAAAACCGTCTAAGGGTGACACCTTCTTCAAAACTGTCAAAAACCACGACCCATTTGAGAATACAAGAATGAAATCAGTTAATCATGTTTCTTTTGTGTGCTGGCAAGAGCTGCGCAGACTTTCTCCCCTCGCGCTTCACATTCTCTGAAGTGCTTCACATTCCTTTCTTCTGACATCCTCTGTGTTTCGTGCAGCTGTATGATTGTATCCTACACTTCCCTGAGTTGTGTCTTGAGCCATGTCACATTTCCTTCATGACCTTGTGATGCTGACACTTCAAGGGTCTTCACTACTGACTCTTATCTTAGTTCTCTATTTCCATGGTAAAGCTCGGCTATAGCAAGCTGCACTTGCTTCCACTGCTGAAACGACTCTCGAGCATCTGTGCCTTCAACATTTGTCCTCCTCGTTCTACTCTAGCTTTCTCGACTTGTACCTTCAAAAGGTTCCAGTTGAATGGCACACATAAGTAATTCTTTGGAAGTCGACTTTGTGGGTGGTTCGCTTGGGACTCGGGTTTCCCTAGCTTCCTTGTTCTTCTTTGGTCTGCCCCTTCTCCAGGGTATTTGTTGTTGGAGGGACAGGGATTCCAACGTGTGATATTACCCTTTCCATGGGTAGAGGGAAATATCCTTTTGGATCCTTGGGGATGCCCATTGTGATCAAGAACAAATCCCAGTTTCTTCCCAACCATCTTAATTCCTCAACTACTAACAATTTAATCAGCGATACATGAGAGAGCTTCCTTTTCAATTGATCCACTTCAGCCTGGGCATTGTCCTCCATCTCTCGGAGGTTCTGGTGTAAGAAAAAGGGTAGATTTAATGGTCTCCTCCCTATGAAGTGCATCAAAAGTCTAATGTGATGTGAATGTGTTTTGTCGAACCTCCCTTCACAAGTGAAATATTTCCTAATCACTCCAAATAGTTTTCGAAAAGGTTCCTACAAATATCTACTCGGAACACCTGTCTCAACTTTCCCACCCAAACAATCTCTCTTGATGAAGTCTTCGTAGCACCACACCTCCAACGAAATTCCTTTAAACCACCTTTCACCACGCAGAGCGATCTCTGTTGCAGTCAAAAAAGTTTCCTCGGTTACCTGGAAAGTGACACACGAGATCACCGCTTGGAATCCGTTGAAATTGAGTGCAAAATGCTCAGCTAGTCTCGTATTGTATCCCTGAATTTTCCTGCAAAAGGCCATGCACCCGAACTATTCAAAGGACGCTCTGACCTCCAGATCTTCATTGATCAACATCAAGTTTTGGGGCTCAGGCCCAGTGCATCTGCCACTTCGCGTGCCCTTCCTTATGTTTTGGGAGGTTGCCATGGTGCAATGCGTATTTGTCCTGCACACGATGGATTTGGCATGGGCCCAAGGCAGTAATCTTGATCAACCTAAGCTTGTGAGAAGAACTACAAACAATGTGTAAGCTTGAATGGTGAATAGAATGCGTGCAGAACATACATAATTTCTAACAGAGTGAGTGGGAGGTGGAATCATTTCAGGGAACATTGAATTCATGGAAACTAAATGTTTTGAAGCGAACTGAAGATTTTTCGTAGCACATCCACGAGACGAGTACAGTTCAGGGTGTGTAAAGTACAACTGATAAGGGTTGTAGGGCATACATGATACGAGCATCGTGATTTTTCATTCTCCTAGCCTTCATAATGAGCTGATGATGGTCACTGCACTTGCCAACACGACTTTTGTTAAACAACTTGCCTCAACCTGAGGCATGTAAAAACTTCTTTTCTGATAGGACCCGACTCTTTGGGAACAGACTCATACTATTTACACATGTTTTGACTCTGAAATCCCTTCCCAACTCCAAGGGCCAACCAGCTACTTCCTGGCTTTAACCCCTTTGTTTTTTGGTACCTGACCTCACATGCTTTGACACATGGACCATAACTCGACTAAAACCGACTCTAAGTAAAAAAGAAAAATGATGGCACTAATAGTTTGCATTTGTGTTTCCTCTATGATTGAGGTGCATGAATTAGGTGCATTTGTGTTTCCTCTGTGAATGAGGTGCATGACTGAGGTGCATTTGTGGAGCCAATCGTGAGGTGGGCTTGAGGAATATTGGATCCCATGAGATTTATTTGGGGCTTTTATAATCTAGAGCTGACCATAGGAGGGGGTTTACTATTAATTAAGAATTGAAGCTCTTATGAGAGGGTTTTGGGTTAATTGGAGCATTATTGGATATTCATGCCACCAACGGGACACATGCATATTGACAAACCATAATTCAATACATTTGATACCGTTTGTAAAAATCAATGCAACTCATGAATATGCATACTAGTGCGGAGTGGGTAAATACAGTCAAGATCAGTTGTAATTTAGTGAGGTGGGACATTATTTGTGTGAGTGGGGAGTGTGCAGGGAGTGGGGCAGTGTAGAGGCATGCAGGTTTAGGGTTGCAATGGTAGAGGACCAGTGATGGTTGAACTTTTTGTGACTCGTAGGTGGAGGGTGTAGCCCCTGAGAGTGTTTCCTCTATTTTTTTCATTTGCATTTGTGTTTCCTTTATGACTGAGGTGCATGAATCAGCATTTGTGTTTCCTATGTGCCTGAGGTGCATGAATGAGGTGCATTTGTGACTAAGGTCCATTTGTGGAGTCGATCGTGAGGTGGGCCTAAGGAATATTGGAACCCATGAGGTTTATTTGGGGATTTTATAGTCTAGAGCCGACCAGAGGAGGGGGTTTACTGTTAATTGAGAATTGGAGCTCTTATGAGATGGTTTTGGGTTAATTGGAGCATTATTGGAGCTTGAATGTGTATACAAGAAGTTTCCATGACCAATAAATCTGTGGTGGAGAGAATTTGGAGAGTACTCAAAAGGTGAAATAGGATTTCAGAGTTGTAGAGGTGTTCAACGAAGTCACGGGTACGATTAATGTGTTTCTTTTGGTTTGATTTAGGAGTGAAGGGTTTCTAATTTGGAACTAGTTTCTATAAGCTTGTATATTTGTTGTTTTTTGTATATTTATGCAACAATACACTTGGAATACTATCTCCCTCCATTAGCTTGACCTACATGGCCATACAAACCTTGACACTATTAGATATGCAACAATTTTCTTTATGTGAGCTAGAATAAACATGCTTATAGTGACGATTCTATGGCTTCACATGGATATTATTTAGGAGAGGGAAATAGAAAGAAGCTTTTGGGTCAAGCAAAAAGTAATTTGGAAATGCCAGCCATGTTGTTCCCTTACCTCCTTCATCCAAGTCCAAATCATGTCCTTTGACGACACGTGACTTGCAAAGAACCCTAATAGTGTGTTCTCTTTGAGTGGTGAATAATAATTTCATATTAAGAAACAAAATTGTCAATGGGTACAAGATCATTACCTTATGGTATACTTCGGGGATGAATTTTTGTGGTATTGTTCACCTGGTTTCCTGAGATGGAATTACTATGAATGATTGGAAGTGGAAGTTGGATTGAATGATTTGCATTTGGGCCTTGATTGTGACATTAAGGGTTTTGAAAGGCCCTAAAGTGGTAAGAAAAACAAATAATGGTCAACAAAGGCTAGTTAAATCAGAGGGGATAGGAAGTAAATGTGACAGGCAATGCATGCACATTAGTTGTGGTGTGTCTATATTTCAGATGTCAGAGTTTGGACAACAGTATTCATGGTTGTCTGAGCTATGTTCCCATTGTTTGTCATGTATCTATATGTCTCATGAATTGCATCCCAAGATAATTCTTCACGGTTTCAGAGCATTAATTTAAAAGGCCATTGAGAAGTTATAGAGTTCATCTTAGTTCATCATCATCAAATTGAAAAAAAAATAATTAAAGGAGTAGAAATGAATTCATTTTTGTCATCATCAAAATGAAAATCTTTCCTTGGAGAACAAAATATCCTTAACATATTTACACCTTCTTTTCTCTATTACAGTGATACTACTAACAAGATGAGGGAAATCTGACTTGTCTTCATTTTGGAAGTTTTTACATATATGCAATTTAGGTCTGACAAAGTTAATATATTTTTCTACTATAACTCAATCCTAACTCTATGCAAGTTTGTTTAACAATGTTTAGTTTATTGTTGTCTTATCTTGTGTTAAGGGGAGAAAATTGTCAGGAGAATCTAGGAGCATATGAATAGGGTATTAGTTGTACTTAATTGGAATATATTACCTCTTTTATCGTTTAAGGCTATATAAATGATTCTAGATTACAAATAGGAAAGCTGCCTGGAAATGGTAAGAAGGAATTTTTGAAATTTTCCCTAGCTCTAGATTAATAGTCTTAGGTGAAAACCTCGCATATGATTGATGAGGAAACATGAATATCATTCTTGAACTTATATTTAAGTCTCATGAAAATTCTTTTTCTCAATATACTACTTATGGTCAATGCCAGTTGATTTTCTTCTTACACATGTATTCATATGCTCCACAACGAAATTCATCTATCTACTAGTAACAATTGTTGAATCTCACAATCATGACATCTTCCTATCTTGCAACTAGGGAGGCATTTTGATCCTTGTACCTTTTCTAGTTACCCTATTTTCATTTTCTCCTCTTGTTTGTTGTGGTAGTTACAAATAAAAAAAAATTGCACCTTTTCTCTATTGCACTGATTCAATTAATGAGAAAAGGAAAACCTAACTTGTCTTCATTTTGAAAGTTTTAACATATGTCCAATTTAGGTCCAACAAGGTTGATATATTTTTCTACTATAGTTCTAAGTCTAGCTCTATAAAAAAAATTTTAACCATGTTTACTATATTTTTGTCTTAACTTGCATCAAGGAGAGAAAATTACTCGGAGGATATTGTAGCAGATGAACATGGTATTAGAAAATACTTAATTATGATATTGCTTATTTTTCTTGTTGAAGGCCATATAAATGATTATAGATTCCAAATAGGAAAGCTACCTGAAAATGATAAGAAGGCAAGAAGAGCCAACATACTTGCTTTGGTTCCCACTACAAGAGAGTATTTATTTTCTAAAAATTCCCTTTCTAGCATGATATGGAACGACTAAGTCAGATTTTCCAGTTTTCAATTGACACCAGTGTAACATGGTAGCATCTCCATGAAAGGTTTCCCTATAATTCATTTTCCGTAAGGAGATGCATGTTAAATGTGTGTTGTGTTATATGCTCTTTCTTGATTGTCTAATCATACATTTTCCCCCAAATATGATCCATTTCCAGTCAAGGAGAGGCATAAAGAGTAAGGAATATTCAACTGTCATCCTTTCTAAAAATCATTGGGCTACCTTACAACCCCATATGACATGTTAAATTATATTAGGATTTTGGAATATCAAACAACGACAATATTTAAAGTCGGAGTGATGAATCATCTCTTTGATTGCATTCTAACATCATTTTATGGTCCACCTAGGCTTTGGTGCAAAAGGGAAAATAAAGGAGATAGTAGCCACAATAGAAGTTGAGGACAAAGGAGAGGAAGAAAAGCAGCAACTGGTTGCCACAATGTGATAGTTTTCCTGAATGTTCCAGAATGAGTACACTTTGTTTTTGTAGCTAGAGGAAAATACCAAGGCATGATGGTATATATACACCAGGCCACAAGTCACATGACAGGTGAAAGACTTGCACTTCATGAGTTCACAAGTCAAGATTAAGGATTTGTGAAGTGCGGTGTGCATTCTAGCATGGTGGATATTCAAGAAAAAGGATTAGTATCACTACAAATAGAGTCAGGAAGGATTCTCATAATACCAAAGGTACTTTATGTACCAATATTGAGAGTCAGTGTACTTTCAATCTCAGCCTTAGAGCATCAAGGCTATGGGGTAATCTTCTTTGGATGTGGTGTACACATTCGTTCAGTTAGAGACCAAACACTAGGACCACCCATGATGATAGGAATAAGTGAGAATGGCCTATATAAGTTGTGGGGGAGACCTATTTACAAACTCATAGAGGATAATAATGAGACTGCTAAGCCATGTGTGAGAGAAAATAAGTTATTTTCATCATACCCATGTGGTGGGAATGGACTAAATTGGAGGAATGGGGATACTCAGGTAATCCTAATGCAGGCTTTGGCAGATTCATCTAGGGAGAGAAAAATGAGTATACATACATTGAAAGGGTGGGTATATCAGGCTCAGAGGGAGAAATACATAGTGAGGTGGATAATGGAGGAGGTAACTCCAGCTATGATAGTACCTCCCTCGCTAAGAGGGAGTTTTAGAGTGTAGCTCAGGAAGGTAATTCTTTCTCATTAGGGGTGTATAATAATGAGAAAGAAGACCAACTAATGACTAGAAAAGCATCATAATGGTGGGGATCACCCAAACTAACTTAATATTAAGTCACAGCCATTGGATGTGACTTAATCAACCTCAATTCTTGATTAATTCCCCACCCTTGGATCAAGATCTAGACGAGAAGATCCTCGGGTCAAGATTGCATGAGGGAAGGGATAAGGTTACAAATAATCTAGCAAGCCCATTTATTCATCACCTCAAGAATAGAATATGGTTGACAAGGTAAGTGTGCACTTCCAAGGGAGGTTGAGGGTCCTTACAGGGAAAGATTGCTTGAGGGGTTGAGCTAGGGCCAGCATCTAATATCATTTAGAAGACAGAGCTTAGTAGGGATGAGATACTAGAAGACCATGAAGGGTCTTATTCAGCTGGATAAAATGATAGAAAATAATATCTAGCATACCAAGTCGTATAGGGAGTTGATTAGGGAAAACAAAGAGGCCAAGCCAGGTCTGTACACAATCAAGGAGGAGAGCAAGGTCTAAATAGAGATAAAGAAGCCGAGACATGGCCATCATTCAATTGAACCAAAAAACAACAAACAAATAGACAATGGGAAAGTAGAATCCATACAGTAGGGATAGCATACGGTCTGTACCTACACCCAGCAAAGAGAATAAGCTATACCCAGGTTAGAAAATCAAATATAAACCGAGTTTATGAGTGTTTTGTAAGAGAATAGTTAAAAAAAGGTTGTTTTGCAGCCTTAATATTGTTGTACAGACGCCCTAAACATTACTATTCAGAGTATAGACCATTACAAGTCGTACAACTCATGTAAACAAAGTCTGGGCGAATTTTGAATTACACAGGAATAGTATGATTGCAATTTCTTTGTTTTGACATAATTTTTACAGTTTTTGTATTTCCTTGTGTGGATGTCTCTAAAATAGAGATATGGTTGTAGCTTGAATTTAATAATTAATGAACAATATCAGTCATAGTTTTCTCTTTAATTGAATCTCTTTACAAGTGCATGCTTCCCTATGGATCTATTATTTCTTCGTCCCTTTTGTTTAATTGCTAAAAAACCAATCTCAATATTTTGCCTCTAAATTTATATTTATCCTAAATTTTATTTTTTTCCTCGATTGTTTTGGATTCCAAATTTTCAATGTTATAATATGGAATTTGTAAATTTTAAAGGAGATATATGAAGTTTTTGTTATATTTGTAACTTTGTGTATCTCATAATGTTAGTGATTTAAAAACATACTTAATATGTATTGAAACTATTTTATTGTTTGCAATCATAAATGGACAAATTAAAAGGTTACAAGATGAGGATGTTCAGTCAAATGTCCTGGAAATTGTTGGCCCAAATGTGAACACAACATACATCACATGCCTTGCAAATCATGTCACAACACTTGGTGTTAAACTACCATTTTTAGTGATGATCGTCAAGAACTTGAAGAAATATTTCACGTTCAATATTCAAATCCTAGATGACAAGAATGTTCATCGTCATTTTAGAGATCCTACCTATCAATTAAGTAGAATGCATGAACATACATCAATCAAAAAATTGTGGGCGATATTATATTTCTAGAGTGTATATTTATGCAATATTGTTTTGTCTCTTTACTAGGAATTTTTTTTTGTTTGTACTTGAATATTAACAAAAATAACTTTTACTGTAGCCATTATCAAATATAATAGATACATAATGATATTAATTGACCTTTAGCGCTAGCCATGGGCATGCCTAGCATGAAAGGGAGGTAGATTTTGGAGGCTAACAAGCTCTAATGTGCTTACTTTTGATCAATTTTTTGTGATCCAAGGTTATTTGGTACCAAGCTACCTAATTCTTCCCATGTGTATGTGGAGCTTTGTTTCTTCATTTCTTTGATTTTCATGATCTCTTTCTAGCTATAATTATTTTTTGAAGAATTATGAAAATAAATCAGTGCCCAACTAAAGAGGACCATCTTCAACTTTCTTCTCCTACTTATTGTTTACCTCCTCTTCTTGAAGTCAAAGGAGTCTCTCCTTTCTTCTCTATTAATGTTGCCAAACCTTCAACCTTATGCTCCCCCAAAATATTCTTTTGTTTTTTAAACTTTTGCTTTGGCTCAAATCCAACAATTCCTTTATTTAGCCATTTGTTTTTCCTTAGATTGTTCTTTTGGTAATAGTTTGTCATGTTTCCTTCCTCTCATATTTGTATGGATAGGGTGAATGTTATTCTTTTATTTCTCTTCAGTAATATAGGTGTAGTCCCTCATTACCTTCTGCCTTTTTCTACTATATTTCATTTCAGTTTACTTGTCTTTAAGGCCTCTTGTTTTTTCCTTTGTTAGAGTTTCTTTCCAGATGGCAGTGTTTCCAAATGGATTATTGCATGTCAATGATATATTTTCAATCTACTTCTTGATTCTAGGGATGATCAGGTTGCTACAAGTTGAGGCAAGTTGAGAGTCCCTTCTCCTAGAATGTGAGCATAATTACTATTATATTTATTTATCGTCTTGTCTTTATCGAATTTTAAAACCTCTAAAAAACAATCTCCCTAAGGTATTTCACATGGTTTCAAAATATTATCCATGCCATACTTCTTAGGGAAAGTTTGGTATACTCTCCTAAAGATAGGTTCTTATGGGAGAGTCTTCCAATGGGTTGAATCTTAAAACAACATGTCTCCTATAATAGCAAACCTTGGGAACCCCTTCAAAAATTGTGCATCTATCTTGTTGAACTGGAAAAGCATAACAAACTACCCTATAGTAAGCATGGTTACCAACTTACCTCTACTGAATCCTAGAGGTTACGAACTTTTAAATCCATCTAACTTACAAAATTTGTTGCTTTGACACAACGCACCTTTTTATGGTTGGAAGTGCTTTCAGAAACATGCCCCAAGGGGATTCACTAGTGAATCCCCTCCAAGACTTTTTACTCTAGTGTTTGTTTTTACCTTTAGGTTAACCTAGAGTAAGGTTTGGAATCTTTTCTATTGATATTTGGTATCAAGGAAGGTCTTCCAGCATTGTGTAGCATCCTATCATGGTGGAGGACAATGAAACTGGGATGAGTTGACTAATTGAATTTTCATAAAGTTTAACTTAATAAAATTAATTGTTGATGTGTTATATTTTCAATTGACTACTTTGGCAACTTTCTAAGGTTAAAAGTGAAAATAATTTAAGTGATGGTTGTTTGAGTGATTGACCAATTATGATCTCCTCCTACACAAAGTCATCCATCATGTGCATGAATGAGCCAATCGTGGGGCTATTTGCATGAGGAAGGGAGCCTTAGTTGTTTTGTGAGATTCCTCTACATGTTGTGTCTAATAATTTTTTGTTTGATGAAATTTACCATAAGTTTAAAACCATATGAATTATAGGTGGTCAAGTGTTTGAGTGAACACATTCTAATGTCAGATATTTCCTCTCAATTG
Organism: Picea glauca; assembly: GCA_000966675.3. NCBI lineage: Eukaryota > Viridiplantae > Streptophyta > Pinopsida > Pinales > Pinaceae > Picea > Picea glauca. The sequence continues at coordinate 170,067 of JZKD02S1908525.1, forward strand.
ATGGTACTAATATCTTAAATTATATCTTGTGCTTTGGGAGATTAAATCAATGAAGGGGATCTAATACAAACACAATTAGATTCCCAAATGTCCATGATAACCCAAAGTATTACATTGTTGTTCCTCTATTCTCTACTCATAACTTGATCCCAATTCAAAGGATATTGTGGTTTTCTTTTATGATTAGTTCCATGTCAATTTTTCTATTGTTAACAACAACATAGTTGGTTTTGTGCCTTTGTACTATCTAAATTATTTGAGATTCATTAATTAACATATCAAATTAATATTGGAATGTAGAACATCAAATATGATTCAACGAAAAAGGTTGAAAACCAATGACTACCACTCATATGATGAGAGATTAGCCGATGATAATGATATGGACATATATCCATGTCCATGTAAAGATTGTCTTGGTGGAAAGGTGAGGAAATGAAATGTGATTTATTGACATATGATAAGACATGGGAATAGTGGTATAAGACCTTGGGACAACAATTATTATGAAGATTTGATAGAATTGCATAGAATGAAAGATGAAGAGGTACCAAACATTCCTGAAGTGGCACCAAACATAGATGAAGAGGAAACAATGTTAGATGAAGGGGTTGAAGTTAATAGAATGTTGAATGAGGGTCTAAATGATGATTGGGCCAAGTCGATGGAGGATGCTTTAAATCTTGTGTATGTTGATTGCAAGTTAAGTCATTTGACAACAATCCTTCAAATTCTTAACTTACAAGTGGTGCATGGTTGGAAAAATGAGAGTGTAGATGAGTTATTGGCATTTTTGACTCGGTTGTTACCACGTGACTCCACATTGCCAACAAAACAAAGTCAATGTAAAAATAAAATCACTAAGCTAGGCTTAGGGTATGAAAACATCCACGCATGTGTGAATGGTTGTGTATTATTTCACAAAAATATTGCAAGTGAGAAAAAATGTCCAAAATGTCAAGAAGGGAGGTATAGACCAAGGTTAAAATCAATTGTGGTTCCCAGAAAGGTTCTTCTCGACTTTCTGTTAATCCCACGATTACTCTAAATGTATAGGTGCAGAGACATTGCTGAACTTATGCAATGACATGCCCAAAATAAGAGCACTGATGGAAAACAACGATATGTGCCTGATTCTAAGATGTGGATGGAATTTGATAATAAATGGCCTAATTTTTCCCAAGATCCTCGTAATATAAGGTTGGGTTTGGCTCTAGATGGGGTAAACCCATTCTATGATAAAAGTACTAAATGGTCAACTTGGCCAATGTTTTTAATAAATTATAACTTACCTCCATGGTTATTGTAATGTCCCCGACCACCCATGGCCAGGCCACACTACACGAGGGAACACTTTCATTCTCTCAATGTGGAACATACTGTAACATACCCAGTATTCAACTAAGCTATGCCACATAAATTTTTCTTTTCAAACTGCATGTAATTAAAAGCATACACACGCAACACTCTTGTGGAAGCTTTACAAATAAACATGAACAGACAATTACATTCTGTAAATACACGATTTCATACTAAAATAACAGTAAACGCAAACATGAATCATATACAGGGAATACCCATAAACATGTAAACGCAAACATGAATCATATATAGGGAATACCCATAAACATACAAATAGTTATAATCACACATATGATAAACCCATGAAATAAACACGTAAATAATAATGCAGCATGTTCATTTATCACACATTTGGTACTTATCTTGGTAAGAATGTCACCAACTACGTGAAGACCATCCACTAGCCTCCCAGCCTTAGACCACACTATTCATCACTCTCAACAGTGAGTCACCCCCGAGTTGGGACTAAACTCCACTTGGGTAAAGGGGTTTCCTAACCAGGCTAAAGGCTCACGGACAATAGGAAAGACTTCATCTCAGGTGCAACTCAACTAACAACCTACAGTCTCTCATTCCCCACATGCCTGTCCCACCCCAGGAAGTGTGCCCCTTCTCTGCTCAACAGTCCATCGACTGCCCCACTTCCTTTCTAGGGCTTCAGCAATAGGCCAGACAGGAAGTCTCAGAGCCCTGTAGCTATAGTTTAGCACCTTCAGGAAATCAATTCCCAGCAATTATCTCACTCAGAAAATTTCTCACAGGCCTAACAACCCGCCTCTTCAATCTCCCATGGGCCTGACAACCCGCTTCTTCAATCCCGCTCCCAAGCTAATCGGCTACACGAACATATAATGGCTATGGATACAGGTTCAGGTATAGTCATGAAGATATGAAGGATAACTCAATGGTTGTGTGAATGCTCATGGATGATTGACTGGATGACTGAATGAATGATGGAATAATGGAAAGATCCCCCCGAAAATGAACTAAGTTCCACAATATGTATGCATGTCCCCAACTTGACACTTTTCATGTTGGGAGCTACTTTGGTCCACTTGTCCCCAACTTTAGGACTTAGGATAAAATAATTATCCATACTTTGTGTTTAAAGAAACATTAATATAATATTCCTTTATGGCTTAAGCTTCCTAGCTTAGCCCTTTTCCTTAAATTTTGGCCCTCCCTTTCCCTAACTAGTGAAGTTTAGTCCCCCATCTCTTTTATCATGGTTAGTCTATGTGCAACGATGTATTTTATATTAATCATGAGATAGATACAAAATAGACACACTGGCCTTTAACATCTAGGTGCTCTATCCTAATTCCAAAACATAAGCATCCTAGCTTATAATAACTGGCTCACCAGCCTATAACACATATAATATACACAAAGGTTCACTGACCTCAATATTGTGTGCACTTTAGTTACTGTGCACGGTATTCAGATATGTGCTCCCTACATCATTTTACTATGCAGTACATGTGCGCACTATGCCATGAAAGGTGCATAAGAAAATTGATGTCAATACAACTCACCAAATTAAGTACACTTGCATTACATTTACAATTGGGTTCGGCCGAGGGATATTACAATCCCCTCCCCTTATTTATGCACTGTCCTCAGTGCATCATGTACCCATATGCAACAAAATTTCAAACATCCTCAAAAAGATGTGGGTATTCTTCCTGCATGGCATTCTCATGCTCCCAAGTAGTGTCCTCGGGACCGTACCAGGTCCATTGGACCTTTACAAGCCCTATTGCTCGATTCCAGAGCTGTTTGATTTTCTGGTCCAAAATATGCACTGGATGCACTTGGAAAGTGCCTTCTTGCTCCACCTGAATCACATTCCAATCAATAACATGATTAGCATCAGGTATATATTTCTTTAGAAATGATACATGTAATACATTATGAACAGACATAGATGTAGGTAATGCAATCATATAAGCAACTAGACCAATCCTCTCTAGGATTTCGAATGGTCCACAAAATCTAGATGCCAACTTGGCGTGGCTCCCCAGCTTCAAGGAACTCCTATTAACTCTCACTTTCAAGAAAACATGATCACCCACATTAAATTCCCTATGAGTTCTGCCTTTATCAGCATAACTTTTCTTCCTGTCTTGGGCATCTTTAAAATTCTTCTTAATTTTTATCATTTGGTCCTCCATCTCCTTGAGCAACTCTGGCCCAACTACTGTCCTATCAGCTAGATTATCCCAGCTCACTGGAGTATTTCACTTTCTGCCATAAAGTGGTTCAAATGGGCTCATTTTCAACGATGCCTGATACCCATTGTTGTAAGCAAATTCTACCAAGTGAAGGTAGTCCTCCCATTTCGATGGTTTGTCCATCATATACATTCTTAGTATGTCTTCTATCACTCTATTCACCCTCTCTATTTGTCTATCATACTTAGGATGATAAGTTATACTATAGTTTAGATTCATTATGAATCCTTTGAACAATCCTTTCCAAAAATTCGAGGTGAATTTCGAGTCTCTATCGAACACAATTGTTTTAGGAATTCCGTGCAATCGTGCCACTTCCTTCATGAAAATATCAGCAACATCTACTGCCTTGTGAGTAGTTTTCAGTGGAATAAAATGGGAAGCTTTTGTAAGCTTGTCCACCACCACCATGATAGAATCATGCAGCTTACCGGTTCTGGGCAATCCCGTAATAAAATCGATCATCACCACTTCCCACTTCCATTCAGGAATGGACAAAGGTTGAAGCAACCCTGCTGGGTGCCTATACTCAGCTTTAACTTTCTGGCATTCCATACATCTAGCGATATATTCAACAACTTCTTTCTTCATTCCTGGCCAATAATACTAGTTTTTGACATCTGGAATAGTTTTCTGATATCGTGGGTGTCCAGCATAAGGTACGTTATGCATTTCTTTCAATATCATAATTTTCAATTCCTGAGAATTTGGTACACAAATTCTGCCCCTGTACATGAGAATTCCATCATCATCTAGCTTGTATTCATCAATTTTTTGCTGCAGATTACCTTGCTATAATTTTTCCACTAATTCTCTGTACTACAGGTCTGCATTTGTAGCCTCCAGAATTTTTCTTTTAATATCAGTCTGATACATGCTAATGGTTGTAGCATGTAGTTCATGCACCCTCCTGTTGAGTGCATCAGACACTTTATTCTCCTTCCCCTTCATATGCTTTATATCAAAGTCATATTCGCTTAGGAATTCTAACCATTTTCTTTGCCTAGCATTTAGATTTGGCTGATCAAATAAATATTTCAGGCCATTGTGGTATGTTCTTAGCTCGAACCTTTTCCCCATGAGGTAGTGTCTCCATTTCCTCAAGGCATGCACTATGGCTGCCAACTCCAAAACATGAGTGGCATAGTTCCTTTCATGCTCCTTGAACTTCTTTGATTCATAACATATAACAAACCCATTCTGAGTGAGGACTCCACTGAGTCCTTCATTACATGCATCTATGCACACAATGAATTCTTCATTTGGATCTACAATCCTTAGTATTGGAGCACTTGTCAATAATTGTTTTAAGTGTTGGAAACTCTTTTCACAATCCAATGTCCACTGAAACTTCACACCCTTTCTTTGCAAGGAAGTGATTGGGTGTGCAATCTTTGTGAATCCTTCAATGAATCTTCTATAATAGCCTGCAAGACCCATGAATGATCTCACCTCTGTCACATTCTTTGGTGCTGACCATTCTCTAATAGCTTTTATCTTCTTGGGATCCACTACTATCCCATCCTTTGAAATGATATGCCCCAAATAATGAATTTGCTTATGATAAAATGAGCATTTGCTCAATTTCGCATACAACTGATGCTCCCTTAATACTTGCAACACCATCCTCAAATGATATTCATGTTCTTCTTATGACTTAGAATATATAAGAATGTCATCCAAAAAGACAATGACAAACTTGTCTAAATATTATCGGAAAACACCATTCATTAAGCACATGAAAACAACTGGTGCATTTGACAACCCAGATGGCACAATTGTGAACTCATAATGACCATACCTTGTCCTAAAGGTGGTCTTGTTGATATCTTTCTCTTTAATCCTTACTTGATGGTATCTTGATCTGAGATCTATCTTTGAAAATATATTTGCATCTTTCAATTGATCAAATAGATCATCAATCCTTGGCAGAGGATACTTGTTCTTAACAATCACTTTATTCAACTGTCTGAAGTCAATGCACAATCTTAGTGTTCCATCTTTCTTTTTCACAAACAATATTGGGGCACCCCAAGGTGACACACTTGGGCGTATATACCCCTTCTTCAGAAGTTCTTCAAGCTGCATTTGCAACTCCTTCAACTCTGGTGTACTCATTTTGTAAGGAGTCTTTGACACTAGAGTTGCTCCAGGCATTAGATTTATAGAGAAATCAATATCTCTCTTTGGGGGTAGTCCTGGTACTTCCTTTAATACATCTTCAAATTCTTTCAAGACTACATAATCTCTCAAATTTGGCACCTTATTTTTAGGTGTCTCTTCCACATGAGATGAAAATATTTGACACCCTTTTCTGTAACATTTCTTCAGCTGCAATCCTGAAATTTCTCTAATGGTTACTACCCTGGGAATTCCCTGCACTTTCCCTTGGTTACCTTCCTCATCCAAGAAAGTAAATTATTTGTTACGATAGTCTAAAATAACATGATGTTGGTCCAACCAATCCATCCTAATTAGACAGTCATAGGAACCTAAAGGCAAGATGTTCAAATCTGCCTTGTTGTTCAGCCCATTCATGTCCATGAGGCATGACTTAACCATCTCATTAACTTTTCTTTTGGCTTCTGTAGCCATCTGCACCAACCAATATTTTACATGCTTGCTTCTTGGCAATTGCAAACTTTCCACCATCTTAGGATCTATATAACTATGAGTAGCTCCTGAATCAATTAAAATAGCAATGGTTTGGTTGTTAATCATACCTTCCACTTCAATCATATGTGATTGATACTCTGCTTGCTTGTTTTCCAAGGCTGCATAGATCCTTGGCACATTTCTTCCCATGTCCTCCACTGTTTCAGCTTGCTTTACATTGTGAACAATCCTTCCTTTTTCACCTCTGTGAGGACAATCTCTGAACATATGATCTCCTTTACAACCCCAACATTGAATAGGTGTTTTGCTTGGCCTTTGACTCCTCGTGTCAATCATTCTAGGATCTCTAGGAGTTTGTTGTCCCTATGGATTATTTCTGAGGAATGGTGGTTTAGTACCCTTCTTCCTCTGATCTATCTTGAACTTCTTTTTATCTTCCCAAGATTTTTGGAAAGTTTGCCTTGCTTTCTGTTGATCATATAGGCATTTAGATCTCCTTATGGTTAATGTCTTGGAATCATCATACTGTATTTTGTCACTGATGAATGATGGAAATCCACTCAAATACCTTTGGATTTTGACTGTCTCATCCTTGATGAAAGAGACATACTTCAGCAGTTCTAGAAACATTTTCTCATATTCATCAATGGTCACACTTCCAAGCTTGATTTCAAAGAACTCTTTCATTTTCTTGTCATAATATCTCTTAGTCAAGTATTTCTTCTCAAAATACTTCTTGAATTCCCTCCAAGTAACACTTTTCTCTTTAATGTGTTGCACATGCACAAGATGATCCCACCACATGGATACTTTTCCCTTGAGTTGATAGATGGCAATTCGACGTTCTACGTGAGAAGAATAATTATGCAATCGAAAATACTTCCTCATGCCCAACAACCATGTCTCTGCATCTTCATCCTTCTTGTGCTCACCATCAAATGTAGGAGGTTTGATTTTGTTCATTTCTCCTCTTAGCTCATCCACCCCAGACCCTTTATGCCTTCTGACAGGGGATGGACTTGAGTTGTTGTGTGCTCTCTTACTGGAATGCCTTTGGGAGTGATGGTGATGTCTACTAACACTTCTTGCTTTTCTTTTCTCATCATGAGACCTGTGACTTCTAGATTTTCTTGAGCCACTTTCCTTATCCAATTTATTTTCTATTATGTTCAAACCTTCCAATAACTTCATGTTGAAGTCATCATGTTGCTCCTTGGCTTTCATAAGCCTTTCATTATCAGCTTTATGTCTTTGGACATTCTTCTACAAATTTTTAATGGTATCTACCATATTCATGTTTTCATTCCTTTCATCTCCATGTCCATTGGAGTTTGTTCCTTCAATGCCCAAGTGGACCTCCATCCCTCTACTCTCATATTGCTAACTGTAATTCCCCTATGCCTCTTCCATTCATATGGACTCTGCACTGATCTTGATCTAATCTAGTTGTTGTTAATTCTACAAAATGTGCATCCAACAAAACTTATCAGGCCAACTAATTCAACAATTCATGAAAGATATGAACCATTTTGGTTCAAAGAATACACCGGAATTATCCCTTCTGTTTTCCTGTGTTATCACCATGACAATTTTTAGATACATCAGGGTGAAAGGTGGTTTTTTGAAACCACTTTCTCTAGAGTCGCGACTTCACATGTTTCCATATGTCAAAAACACCACATGTGGAATGGGTGACGAGTAGTCAGATCACCCGTTTCACTCGCTCGGTACTTCACAGCTACATGATGTCAGGTGAACACCGCCATGTAATGAACTCAAAAGATAATCATTTGAAATGGATTAGTCGTGCATGGAAAGACAATGTATTGGTACGTAAGTCTATCTTTGATTCGTGATTGGGACTCTATAACTACCGAATTGCAAGTATGGAGGCATCATCTTATCCATAAATGAAGTAATCTCCAAATTTGCTCGACCTTCTGATCTCTGTAAAAGCATTTTGGTGTCCACAGAATTCAGGTATGTGGACAAAGCTATATCTAGTGAGACTGGTTATTCAGGCAACATGGAATATTTTCCCACGAGTAAGAAGGAAAAGGTAATTGCACACATAATAGCGACTAAATTTCACACAGAACCTGTTACAGACTCAAAATCAAAAGTCAAGTTGAATCCCACTATGAGAGATTTGGTCATCAACAGGGAAGTTGTTAAGAAGAAATGGAGCAAGAGAACAAAGAAAGAAACCATCGTTGAAACGACTGAAAGTGTTGGAGAGGATCAACCAGTCTGGTTAGATACATTAAAGGAGGAGATAACTAAGATGAAATGAGTCCTCGAATAAGCATAAATACATTTCAGCAATTTTTGGACAGATGGTAGCAGAGGTACAGGGCTCTAGAGATGATAGACCTATTCATAAGTGGTCCCTTTAAAATAGGATAGTTGTTTGTTAGGACCACACAATGTACCTTTTTGCCCATACTTTTTTCCACTATTACACTCTTGATCACTCACATTTAAACTCATATTATCACTTTATCATATCTTTCCAAAGGTATATAACGTCTCTTCTCTTTACTATACCTTTAATTTGTTTTGCATATAATTTCACATCACTCTCGTACTTAACCATTGATTAGAAATGTATAAGTACTGAAACAGTTCAAACTATAGATTAGCATTTGAGGCCTGTTGCTAAAACAGGAATTCACAGAAGCTGTTACACAGTCCATGGTCGATGATGCTGAAACACAGAAGCTGTTCCACAGTCCATGGTCGATGTTGCTGAAACACAAAAGCTATTACACAGTCCATGGTCGACGATGTTGAAACACAGAAGTTGTTACACAATTCATGATCAACGAAAAAGAGGAAGTTGTTACACAGTCCATGACCGACGATGCTGAAACACAGAAGATGCTACACAGTCCATGGTAAACGATGCTGAAACAAGGAAGTCGTTACACAGTCCGTAGTCAACAGCAACTCACACAGATTGACTACAACAGCTGCACCATGAGCCAAGCACCAACCATTGTTGCTGCCTGAGAAGTGTTGAAACAGTCAGAACGCAAATCCCATGGCTAAAACAGCCCGCGATTTGCGATGCCGAAACAGCATACAATAGCAGAAACAATAAAGAGTTGTTACTCCAACCATAACAGCAACACCTCACTCAAAACTTGTAATAGAATTCTGTCGTGGGAGACTAGGATATCCTATTCTGGTTTAGAAAGTTGATCTAACTAAGAATAGGACTCAGATATACATCTGTAATTTTTGATCAATTGTATCGAAGAGATTCCCTCTTTAAATAAGAGGAAATCATCATTCGAGGGGATCCCCAGTTTTTGGTACTAAGAAAGTTTCACAGAGAAGGACATACTTCATTTTCATATTGTAATATGATACATTGATAGATGAATAAAAGACTGTTTTGAGCATCGTTCTCTAGCCTCTTCGTCTCAGGGGAATCTTGTGAGAAGGGAGGGCCCACCTTCTTCACAAGATTCACCCGTTAGTTTTATAGTGTGTTAGTGTGATCTCTGTTTATGCCTTGATTAATTTTTGTCTTGCTGAAACACTACTTTAATGAATTCTGCTTTGTTGAAACACTACTTAACTCTGTCTTGTTAAGAACTCGGTTTTATTGAACGTTACATTGTTTTCATGAAGTTCATGCTTGGTAAATTGTTAATCATTTTAATTAGCAATCTTGTGTGATGAATTTATGAAGTTTGGTAATCAAAGACTGGTGTTGAAGGTTCCTGCTTAAGGGAAGGAATTAGGGTCCTGTTCTCTGTTAGAAGTAGTCAGCTTTTAATTATTTTCATGAGTGTGCTAATCAGAGACTGGTGCTGAAGGTTCCTGCTTAAGGGAAGGAATTAGGGTCATGTTCTCTATTAGAAGTAGTCAGCTTTCAATTATTTTCATAAGTGTGCTAATCAGAAACTGGTGTTGAAGGTTCCTGTTCTCTATTAGAATAGTTAGCCTTCAATGCATTAATGAGTTCATGAAAGTGTGTTAATCATAAACAAAGTACTGAAGTTCCTGCTTGGGAATAGTGTCCTATTCTCTAGTTACAGAATAGTTGTTCTTTCCTGTTGCAGTTGTTATTTTAATCCAGGATTCTTTAGATTAATCATCTCTTTAAGCTCTGTAATAAGTAGGTTGATTTTCTGTAATTCAAGCTAGGACTTCAGTTCATTCAAGGCAAGTGTGATTAATATAGTTTCCTTTACTACGACTCTAGGTTGCTTTTGGAATTGAGCATATATAGTGTGTGGCTACCTTTGAAATAAACAGACTTCCCTAGGTTGACAATTTATGTAGCACTTGATTGTTTAAATTAATTAAGCAATTATAGTGACCAACATTTTGGCGTCATTGCCAGGGAAGGCAATTATAGATTTCAGAAGCACTTATGATTTTTCAGATACAAAGATTGCAGGAGAGGACACGGAGACCTCAAAGAAACTGACCCTACAGGTGGCAGGGGAAAAGGAAAAGGAGGAAGAAAGACTTACATTTACGAGATCATATCAAAGTCTGAATCTGCTGCTCAACGACCAAACCTTCGGAAACAAAAGTCCCAGCCTTCATTTCAAGCAAACTTTGAAACAGGGAAAGAAGTTTGCAGTCCTGAGATAGTCTAGAAACCAGCAGGAAACATTGAGGACAGAGCAAGCACGGCAGGGGAGCAAACAGAAGAAAACATGGATGAGTACAATGAAGAATTGCATCACGAAGAACAAGTAGGTCCTGAAGGAGAGGTAAATGATGAAAACTCTTTCTCTACATTAGGATTTCCTATTGGTGATCTTCCTAGAGGGGTAGCCCCCATGAAGAACATTCCACTCTCATCACTACCTAATTTTCATGGTTTGTCTTCAGAAGATCCTGATGAATTCCTTTTTGAGTTTGATATATTATGCAGAAGTTATGATTACGTTTCCAATGCTCAAAAATTAAAGCTATTTCTAGCAACACTAAAAGGAAATGCACTAAGATGGTTT
>JZKD02S1908525.1:203010-245110 GCA_000966675.3 Picea glauca
GTTCACCTCCCCATCCCTCATCAAGCCATCCACCTACCAGCCTGCAAGGCATTTATTTCAGGGCTAGCGAGCCACTTTTGGTTCTCCGGGCCAGTGGAGTCCAAATACGGTATTTAATCCTTGGTGGAAGTTAACGCCCCTTTTTCAAGGTGCCCTCCACCACCATCGTCGTCTCTTTTCCGCACATCCCCTCTCAGCAGCTCTGCAATAAATTCAAACTATCATTTACATTCATTGACCTCTTCCTGCAGGTCCATTTACAGCACATATTCATACTTATGAGTTTTTCCATAGTCCTTGGCCAGTTCAGTTATATTTACAATCTGGGGGAAACAGGGTGTTACAGGGGAGCAACCAAAGTAGTAGTTTGGTTAGCCCCTGTGTGTTGTATAGACAACTGTTGCAATTACTTCACCAGTTGCTCAACGGGCTTTGTTTGTGTTGAACTAACAATACCATCGACATGTGGTCCAGCTCTCTATTTGGTTTGATCAAGTATTGAGCGTGGTGCATCTGACAAGATCTCATATAATAAACTGGACTGAGAATAGATTAGCTCAAGCTGTTGAGCTCTCATGATGGTGTCTTGTTCAGAGAATACTCCCAATGTTGCGACGTCTTTGGATAACTGTGGGACCAAAGACTTAAGGAACCACTCAAGCAGGAATGTTCGTGGGACTAGCACCTTAATTAAACTCTTCTGGTGTCTCCATTCTCGGATGTGATCAGAGATATGGTCCGATTTTGTCTGTGAAAAATAGGCCAGCAATTTTGTGCCAGCGTCATATCTCACAGGTAACTGGAAATGGTTTAGGAAATCCATCGCCAATTCGCCGAAGGAAGAGTATCTTGAGAAATAAAGCTCAATGTACCATTTTGCGGCACTCCCAATGAGAGTACGTTTAAATAATCGCAACTATACGGAGTCATATTTCAACAAGTTAGAGGAGCACCAAAGATGGAAGGTAGTCACATGATCTCCGGGATCTTCGTTAGGATTGGCTTCGAACTTTGGGATGTCCGAAGGAAACTTAGTCGACATAAGAGGCCAACGTAGATAGTGATATATAGGGTCATTAAACAACCTTGTCAAGTCTGGAAAATGCAAGGTTTCCAGGAAGGGAAGTTTAGTTTGTTGGTGATAACCTGGGAAAAAGGGACATGGAGTTTGACTGGCACCAGGTTGCCAAGAAAAGTCCAGCTGCTGGCCTGGGTTCTTGTAAAAACCATGGCCATGACCAGCGTATGGATTCTGCGTGTGAGGAGACATCATCGGGTGATTCCCAAAATAGGACATAGATGGTTGGGCATGCATTACATTCGAAGGACTTTAGTAAGGGTTGCCCCATGTCGGTCCCGTGGGGATAGGCATAGTACTTTTTCCGGGGTTCCATTGATTGTGAAAAGAATTACCCTAGATTGGCATTCCTGACGAGGGAACGGATCCCTGCCAAGAATTCCAAGGCTCTGATGTGGAAGAAGTTCCAGGGTGTGCCCCCTGTGTAGGAATAGTACCCTGCATAGGAATAGGTTGTCTGAAACTGGGATGGCCCCCAGTAGGGAAAGCAGTGGACAAAAAGGCGTTGTTACCAAATGCACCGAACAAAGAAAACGATGTTGAACCTACCGGCATATTATGCGAAGGTGGTCCTTGACTCCCTGCTCCAAATAAACTATGGTGTGCAGGCGGCCCGACGGATGGCTCGTGTGTGCCACCGAGCGAAGGGGACGAAGGAGGCATATAACCTCCTCTGTAAGGGAAATCATTAAAGGGAGCGGAAGTGCCCCCAATGTGGCCTTGCAAAAGAAGAGTTAGAGCTCCCTGCCCCCAGACCTGAAGTCTGTGAAGTGGAGTAGGAAAGTATAGGACTTGTACCTGAACTAGGCATCCCATATGAGAACGGAGGGCCTATCACACTTGGTGTGAAAGGGGTTGTGGCCACCACCAGAGATGGGATAGGACCACTATGCAAAGTAGAGGTGATCAAAACCATGATGGCTCAGACCGGTGATGGTGGGTTAGGAGGTGGAAACTCTCCTGTGGTGACAACCGTAGTGGGAATTGAAGAATTCCCAGAAGGAGTAACAAAATTTGTTTCCATTGTTGCATGTGAAACTGTCTGGCACTCGTAAAGGTGAATTGGTACAATGATGGGTGCCGAGAGATCAATGGTTGGGGTGTCAACTGGACCAAGAGCTTTCACTCTGAGGTCCAAAACAGTCGATTCCTCTAGATGTTGGTCGGGCATAATTTCTTGTGACCCGGTCGCTTCAAAAGACCCTTGTTGGTCTAGCTTTCACCTTAGTGGTGGTGGGGGTGGCTCAAGTGTAACCGGTGACAGGCCCAAAAGCCTTTGTGACCAGCGGAGCTCGTGATCATCCACTGTGTAAGAAGATCAAAGACACCCTAGGGCATTCTATTCATTCAAAAACAACACACACTAAAAAAGTCCCTATAAGATAAGACAGGAAAACACTAAATTAATTGGAAGAACAGTTACAACAACCAACATTAGAGAAACTTACCGGTGCAAGTGCAACTCGAACATGGAAGCACCCTCTAGGTATACTCTACAAAGCACGGTCCGATGTCTGTCCTAGGTACCGTGGTATACCCCCGCAGTCACCTGTGTATATCCCTAAGAAATATAGGCAACTAGGTCGCCAGCGCGCGAATAGTCACCAAGCGGGTATAGTCGAAAGTCAGGTAGACCACAATGAGTAGGGTATCGAGCCCGAAACCTGTCAAGGGTATCGAGAGAAAGTGTTCTGAAAGACAACTGAGGACCTTGAATGGATTCGAGACCCACGAAGCTCTGTGGCAAATGCAATCGACGGAATCCCAGGACAAGCCCTTTATATGTGCTCTCCACTACGATTGGTCTAGATTTGGAGGGGTTATCTCCGCTACCTTTCCGCATGCGACCTCGTGTTTATCCCCTGTGTTAGAGGGGGGTCCCAGATAACTTTCATGATACTGGACTTGGACACTCCCTAACTGAGACTCCAATGTTTGATTTTTAATGGCCTTGAAGAGTTTCCTCTCCAACCTAATTCAATGCCCCAATCCTGAACTAATTGGTTAACCCTACAAACATAAAAGTCTAATGAATTTTAGATTTACCGTTAATTTTATGGCTTGTCTTATGTCAAAGGCTATGAAAGTGAAACTAGTGATGTTTGAAAGACAAAAGTAAAAAGAAACAGAAAGATGGAAATAAAAACCTTCACTTAATGCAAACTTTAAACAACTTTTCAAATTTAAAAAAAATTCTAAGATCTTTGAACAACAAACTCAAAGTAGGATTTCACTCGACTACGAGCTACTTACGATCTAAGTAAACTACCAAAAACTTATGAAAGAAAAGACTTTTCCTTGGTTACTAATGCAAAACAACACTTTTGAACCAAACAAAGAAATAAAAGATTTTTTTTTTTTTATTTGAATGCTCACAGAGAAAAAATGAAAAATATCAACAAGTCAAAACCAAGAAAAACTTCTGGCCTAAGCACAGATCGCAAAGAATCCCTTTAAAAATCACATACCAGCAACTTAAAAATGGACTCTCACACTTGTCTAAAAACCCTTCAAAAGAAAATTTTCATGAAAACTTCTAAATGAAAAAGAAAGCTATGGCTGAGATCAAACCTAAGCTACAGACTGTTATGACAGAGACTCAAAAACCTGAGAGGTATAAATCTTGTCAAGGGAAAGAATGACTGCCTCACCTTCACAAAAACTATCCTCTACAAGCACATTGTTGACAGTTCAACAACAAGCATGTGCACACAAGTTGTGTAGAGTCAAAGAGTGTGTACATGCATGCTGGCCTTATACAGGCCACGTGTATCTCTGAAACTCTGAGACAAATAAAAGACAACAATCTAAACCAGGCAGAGACCATTGATACTGAGAACCAGGATCTCTTGAAGGCTCAGACACTTTCTTTAATAGCAAAAGAAAACAATGTAAGGAAAAATTCATAAAACAAACCAATCTGAGGTGAAACCTAAGTTATAGACTGCAAACAACAAAGACTAGAAAGAGTTCCAGAAAACCCCTGAGAATGACTAATTCTGATAGGGAAGAGGATTACTGCCTCAAAAACATTTTGGAATCATACAAGTTATTTTTACTTCTTCAGCTAGCATTTACATGCGGGCTGTAAGAATGTAGGGCGTGGGTACACGCGTGAAGACCTTATACCGACCACGTGTACCCCTGCGAGTCTCGAAAAAAAAAAAAAAGAAGGAGAGTCCATCAAAGAACATGAGATAGCTGGTATGAAAGACCAGAATCTCTGTGAGTTCAGGCTTTGCCGAAACATCAAAATCAGAAAATGAAACCAATTCTTAAAATGCCCAAAAAAATCCCCAGAAACCCTAGAGACTTCACCAGTATGGTCGGCAATTATGTTCTGGTGGGAAACCCCCCTATAGACTAGCATTTAGGGTTATATTATGCATGCAGATAAGACCAAAAGAATCCTACTTTATACCATCATCCCAGACCTAATCCCCATTTCTTTTAGGCAAATAAATGGTTAGACAAACATACCTTGTTTTGGGCATTCGATGTCGATCCTTCTTCACGCTTGATCACTTGTTAGCAACTCTCCTCCCAAGGCTGACCTGCATACAAAACAAGCGACAAACTATACATGCATTTTACCTACAAATTAATGGGCTAGAGATTCAAACATATATTCAATAAACTATGAAGAACTCATATAGTGGGATGGGAAAAGAATTTCCTTATTAATTTTAATGAATCAACTTACAATGTCGAGACTGGCCACTGCTCCGTGAACCTGATCCTGGGCTCCTCTTCAAATGTCCTCCAACTTATTTGCTCTGTATCTCTCCTTGCACAAGGATGGCTAAAGGGTTGGGACAATGGGAATGTGCAATTGGGTAGAGTTTCTTTACTATCATTCTCCTCTTCCAAATGGGACCCCTACCCCGTCTTTTATAGGCTAGAAGAAGCTAGGTATTTGGTCAAACCCTCGGCCATGCATGGATGGAAGGTTTAGTTAACTCACCCAAAGTTGTGTGTTCCATCGACAACTTTCCTTTTTTCGTGCTTTTGTAGGTACACGCGGGCTATTTTAGGTCAACTAGCATGTACACACGTGCAGTAATGGAGTAGGGCACATGGACCTTTATAAAAGAGGTTTTTTGAGAAGAGTTGTTCAATAGTGTTTTGGAAAAGAAGGAATGAGATGGCTTGATGCCAAGTAAGCATGTCTGGTGCAAATTAGGGTTATAACAGTGAGATACATTGTTGGTACACTTCTTGGTTTATTGGTACAAGGTGTATGGCTATTGTGTTAGTGATATACCATTGATATTGATACATTATTGATATATACACTTGGCATATGGTAGTACATGCATAGGAGACATCTCTTAGTGGTGATGGTACTTGGTTGAGATACACTCTTGGTATTACTTGCTCAACATATGTTATGGTACATGGTATAGTGTAGGTTTGATGTTTGATATGGTATATGAGATACATTTAATGGTTGGCACATGGTATGGTATAAGGTAGAGGTATTTATGTGCATGGTTGATGTACATGGTTGATTTTCATGGTTGGCATATGGTATGGTATACAATACAAGTACATGGTTGGTACATGGTTGATGGTACAGGCTGATGGTATAGGTTGATGTATGGTACAGGTTTGGTACATGATTGATGCACTTGTTATTATATATGATTGATGCACTTGTTATTATATATGATTGATGCACTTGTTTTGGTTCATAGTTGATACAATTGTTATGGTACAAGGTTGATGCACTTGACGGTATAGGTTGTGGTACAGGTTTATGCATGGTACAGGTTGGTACATGGTTGAGACACATATCTTGTGATGGTATGTAGTGATGTTGGATCATGCTTGGTTGAGGCATGTGTTTGTTAGACATATAGTTGAGATGTGTCTTTGATAAATGATCCATGTGAGAGGATCTGGTTGAGTATCAATGAGAATGGCAGTGACAGTGATAGTATCAGTGACAGTGGAAATGATAGTGACAGTATCAATGACAGTGGCAGTGATAATGACAGTAATAGTGACAGTGGCACAGACATAGATAGTGATAGATTTGTAACAGAGTTTGTGATAGTGGCAGAGTTCGTGACAGTTGGTGTACATTTATATCACAAGGTGGTAGGACGGGGAAAGGAAATGGGGTTGTAGCCTCCTTCTGGTTGGATCCGGAGAATTAGGTAGTTGGAGCTTACTTCAGGTTGGAGCCTAAGAACTAGGTGGTTGTAGCCACCTTCCGATTGGAGCCCGAGAACCTAGGGGGTTATAGCCTCCTTTTGGTTAGAACCAGAGAATCAAGGACTTGTAGCTTCCTTCAAGTTGGAGCCTAAGAATAGGGGGTTGGAGCCTCCTTCTAGTTGTAGCTGGAGAATTGGGAAGTTGGTGCTTCCTATGAATGAATTCTTGACATATATAAGAAAGCATTATGTGGTTTTCTCCCATTTGGGTTTCCACGTAAATATTGGTGTATTGTGTTCTTGATGTGATGTTGATGTGAGGCTACTTATGTTTACATGCTTATGATATATTTATTGGATACATTCATAGATGATACATCGATGATATACTACCAAGCATTATTGGTAAAGACAAATAATATATACTATGGTTAAAAGTCAAACAATTGCTCATTATTGATTCATGCCCCCTCTTAGTAATCCAACAGACTATTGAATACTCAATATGACTGGGGTGGGTACATTGACTAGGGAGACTTCCAGGGGACCCAATTTTCTCAATACATACATCCTCAAGGTAAAGAAATTCATTTTGGGAAATACATTTTTTTTTCTTCTAAATATTGTCATTTATTGTAGAATGTAGGAGCTCTTGTTTAAAATACCATGTGTTACTGCAAATTTAGAGTGAGTTTTATTTCACAATGTCATAGCCTATAGGGAACACAATCCTTCTCTTGCATATCAATATAAGAAATTCAGGTTTCCAACCTAGCCTATGTTGGTAGTGCTGCTTAAGCAAAGTCAAAGTCCAATGGAGTTCTGTAGTAGTAAATAAATCTACATTGATTTTGAGATGGAAAATCTCTAGTATTAAAATAGTTTTTTGTTTATTAGGAACTCACATTTTCATGATGGCTTGGGAAGTTTAAAATAGTTTCTATGAATTTTGTATCATCACTATCTACTTGTTAATGATTTTACTCATGAAAATGTCAGTGATCCCAATCTATTTGTGAATGATTTTTGTAGATTTTAACCTTGTACAATATTTTACTGCAAACAAATTTTCAATAAAAGAAAAGAAAAGATACAATGGCAAATACACACATTACACAAATATTTTTCCCTTGGAAACCCGAACCTGGAAAACCAACATATTATATATTCATTCATAGTGATACATTGTTTACAATACAATATACATATAGGAGCCAGTGGCATACAAAACCCTATTCCAATGACCTAGATTAGTCAACAACCCTAATTCCTTAATCGAAAATAGAAAACCATTGGCAAAAACCATGTGTCGAAAAACCTACCAACAATGGACACAAAAATCAAGGTGACATGAAAAATGATGCAAAAATGTGGCACATTACCTGAGGCAAAAACAAAATTCTCAGTGATCCTGGGCACTATCCAAATCACCCTCCTCAAAAGGATTAAATAAAACCACTTGCAATGGATGTGAGCAGTAAAATCCCATTAATATATCATTGTGTGTTGTGAAGAGAGGGCAGGCCCTACATCTAAGGATGTCAGTGTTGCTTAGACTTCACTCCTTCTATTAGTCTTTGGCTGACCCAGGTTCAAATCTACTATGGTTTCCAACAAAACCCTCCTAAAACTATCATCCCTCTTGGTAAACCAGAAGGAAACACAATGCACAAGATGCATTGCGTAGTTTCACCCAAGAGAGTTCTTATGGGTGGCTACAATGCTCAGGTGCTTGTAGCCTGGGAATGAGTGGGGATATGGAATTAACCTCTGTGATCTTCATTTATTTTATCTAACATTCAACTTATGTGGATTAATCTATCATTATTACTCATGCATGTAAATTAACATATCTAACTAAGTCATCCATACATGTTTCTAACATCTAATCATTAACATCAAAGGAGATACACAACATTCAATCACATAACGCATGATCTACCATGGTTCACCTCTCCTAGGATACGTTCATAAATATTTGGCTGCTCTGCTCTCTTATTATTATGTTTCCAAAACTCGCACATTACAACTCTTCATCAGAACAAGTCAAGATCTACAATGAGGTGGACTAGATCACACCAGGCTCCTCGGCCTGTGATCTAACCCTCGAGATATACCTTGTTTTCTCTCCTCATCTCAACAACTTACAACATAGATCGGAGCCATCATAGTAACAATGACCAAAAACATGACCTCCGACTCTCGACCAAAGAACCCGAACCTAGACCTAGACCTCCTAGGTGCCTATTTATACATGTTTTTGACCTACCAACCATTACATATTCTTACCAAAACCCTAACCCTAGCATGGTTATGTCTTATTGCATGTGTGCCTCGCATGATTTCCTCCTCTTCTTGTGTGTGTTGCTTTTCCTTCTAGTTGTCTTTTCCTTCCTTATGCTTTATTCTCCAAAATTTTTCTTTATTCCAAAATGGGCCTACGCCCAACAGGCCCCCAACACTAATATGTGGCTTGTCTCGAGCCACCTAGGCACTGTGTTCCCCTTTGACAACATCTTCTAGACTGTGGAACTTGTCTGTCGGTCCATTTCCTCGTGTCTAGACCTGCATGGCCTTTTCTGTAAGCACTTTTAAGTTATACATTGTGACTTCCTCCTGAACCATGGTTGTGCATTCCACCTGTGTCTGTTCCATGTTCTTCTTCTCTGCCTCCAACTGTGTGATCATATCTGTTGCTTTCTCTTGGAGGGGTTCCATCTATGCCTGTCTCTCCTATTTGTGCACCTACATTGTCTTTAGTTCAACCTCTAATCTCTTTATCTCCTATGTTCCTTTAAATGCTCAATGATGCTCATCATCTTCTACCTCTACTTGAGGTCTTGGATTTCGGCACTGATCCTATCTTCCTGTTGGTCCCACTGCTGGACCTGCTCATCTTCCTCCAATGATTTCCAAAGTTGCGTTGTTCTGTCAAACAATTCTACTACTGTGTTAACTTGTTTCTCCAACTCTTCTAGTTGGAGTGAAACTTATTCTTTCCTCTATTCCCTAACCTCTGGTGGAGTCGTCAGAGTCATCCTTTCCTTGAGTTCCTCAATCTGTTTCCTGTATTGGTCAATAGTTTGGGCAATATGATTGAGTTTTTCCTTCGTAGTTGGACTCTCAGCATGCGCATTGTCCAGAAGGTGGTTGTATATTGTTTTCACCCCCTGTTCAATTTTATCTGTGTGCTCTTTTTATTCTTTGGTCTCGAACTTTACTTGTTAGAGCACGAGATCCAATTCTTCCTTGTTAGTTTTTGTTTCCTGCAATTCTTCTGCATTTGTCCTTGCGCATGACTACACCTACTGCATGATGTTGACTTGGAGTCTGTACAACACATTTGTTGGTATCTTAGCCAATACCATGTCAACCTATGCTACATATCTCAGTGGTGTATGTGTTGGGGTTTCATCCATCTACAACATGTCACTGGTTATGTTGAATGTTGGACTCGCTTGCGCAGTTGTGTGAATCATGTGTTTGGTTTGTGGAGTAGTCCTTGTCTCCTCTGTTGTTTCTCCTTCGAGAACAGATGTTGTTCCCCTTTTCTACCTCTGCGCGGTCCTGATTTTCTCGAGGACCTATATTATTCCATCCATGTTGTATTGTATCTACCCCCTTTAATGCTTTACTTCTTCAAAGTCTTCTATGACACGGTCTTACACTTTCTTAGCCACAAGATCAATGTCGTGCTCTGTGATTGTATATTCAAGAAGCTCTTTGTGTTCCTTCATCTTCTTGCACGTTCCTCTTGACTAAGAAATCCACTGCTTAGGTGGCCCTGGTTCTTGGGGGGTAGATGCTGAGGGGGTTCCCTATGTTCCCATAGCCCCTGCTCCTTTCTCTTTTTGTTGCGAGGCAGTGTCCTTCTTTCCTTCATGCACATCCTTTTTTCTGACTGTGTGTCCTTCTTTTCTGCGCCCCCCCTTCTTTTGTTGCACTGACTTTTGTGTTGGTTTCATATTTTTGGGTGCAACTTTGTCTTCAACAAGTGTCTTAGTTTGTTCTGCGTCCACCTCCATGCCCTTAGGTATCTCCTGATATAAGAGTGGGATATTCCATTCATTGGGCCAATATCTACGTCTTCCTTCATGATGCAATATCTCATTTGGAGCCACTCCTTTCCTAGATCCATGTGCACTTGGATCCACATGTTGTTCTTAGACGCCTTGAATTTGGTGACATCCTTAAACTGTGTGACTGCCTCTAGATTTATTCTCCAAGTGTTGGCAATACTCTCTTGGATCATTGTGAAGTACCTAGGAAAGGTACACATGTTTGTGCTTATGTGCTTGGTGTCGGAGTTTCTCCCCAATGATGTGTATCAAGCTGCACGACACCGACCTATTTAGCTGCAAAATTATGAATATGGGGGTTCTCTCCACCCCATATGCACGACCAACATGAGTAGCCATGAGTAGTGTAACTCTATGCCGAGGTCTTGCACATATTTCCAGTCCTCCATGAATATGTTCAACAAGTAAGGGGCCCAGCTGAGCAACATGCCATTTTCACACAGCGCTGCAGCTGCAACGACCACAGAATGGAATTCTTCCTTATGACACTTTCGCAACATTTTGTAGTCCATGAGCTTAGTGGCCATCCATGTCATGACATCGCTAATCCTCTTAATGGTTATACCGCACGACCCCCTCTCTGATCCATATGTTCTTTTCATTTCTTGTGCCAGCACCTTCTCCTTGGTTTTGTCTCTAGGGTACTGCATGGGGTTCTCCCCCATTGATGAAATTCATATGATTGTTGTGATTATCTCCATGTCTATGGAGACAAGCTACTCCATAAAGAGGAATCCTCCATGGAGAACCATTATCAATTGCTTGATGCAGTTGTTCAACTCTTCCCCCCTCCCAAAGTGGGGAATCTCCAGTAGGTGGAGGATATTAGTGTTTTCTAGGCCAACTTCCCATGGCTTTCATTGTAGGACAAGGTCTCCAAAGGGTCATATCCCTATGCTATCCAAATAGACCTGCTGCGCAAATTCAGGGAATTTTCCCTTGTCGGCCACATCGTGGTCCGGGTACCTCAGTTTCTCCATGCAACCTAGAAGTTTTGGCATGGTTTTCACTCCTTCTGGAATGCGCGAGAGAACAATTGTTGCATCTGCCTACCAACGTGGAGACTGCACCACAGGATGTTTTCCCTTCCACCTTGGTTGTTGACTAGAGGACCCTACCTCCATCTATATCCTTTCTATATCAGAGTCTGGTTCGCTAGTGATATCCTCTACCTGACCCTCCTATTGTTGTGAGGTTTCAACTACAGTGTTTTTGGGTACTGTCACCTTTGTCTGTGCAGTAGCTTGGCCATTTACCTATGGGGCCCCTTCGGTCATCGTGGTTTCAGATGGGTTTCCTATATTGTGCATGGGATGTCCCTGCCTGGTGCTGGCTGGATTGACTTCCATGGCTAACGCGGTTGGACCCTACATTTCCTCCACCACTAGCGTAGGGTCTATGGGAGCTTTGAAAACGATGAAATTGCATCGACGTCGACGAATTCCTCGGGCTGTCTAGTTTCTAGTCCGAGCTTTGCTACCTCCCATGGTGCCCTACTACTCTGTGTTTTCCTCCCTGCCTGATTCGACGCACCTATTTTTGGTGGTGCCATGATGGGTAGTGATTGGGTTTCGCTAACTAACTCTTCACTGGTTCGCCCTGTGTCAATTCACTTCGGCTCTGCATGCTTTATCTCTCTGCAATTTCACAATTTCACAATGGGTATTATGTTGCCTGTGTCCCCCTTTATATAGGCTAGTTGTGAAGCTTCTTGGAGAAGCTTCCCCAACATTGATTAATTTAATGGCACTTTATTCATACTTTTGCATTGAACTTCATAATTACTGCCAATTGGTTCATTTATCATAACCGCAAATTTTCAAATTTCCTCCTTTTTCCCATTATTGTTGCGAGCTTGTGCCTTTTCTCCATAACTGCCATTTTTCAAATTCCACCTTTTCTAACCATTGAGCCTTTTTCCAGCGCATTGAGTTTTCCAAGTGTGGGTATGTCGTTTAATCATTGCGCGTGGAATTTTTCTTGTCTTCGCGCTAAGTCCATTTTTTCTACACATTGTCTTCTGATGTCTGGCGCAGTATCTCCATTGTTGTTGTTGTTATGAGGGAAAAACTCTCTATGGCTAGGGTAAACCACAACAGACAGGTATGACTGCATAAATCAACTCAATTCCAACATATGTTATATAAACTAATGTGCAAGATAAGAAAGAGGCCTACCTTGATCCAACGTTTGATGATTTTCCATCGTTGAGCACTTCGACCCAAAGATTTATACCTGCAACAAGTTTCCAACAAACAAGCAGAGCAAGCATATAGTAATAATATAAAGGGGTTAGCACATTAGATAGCATAATCCATTAATAAACATAACAAACATGCCCATGGATAATAATCATATATTTGCACGATACCAATTGGATGGCAAAGGAGTATTTCTATTAATAAATGATCAGCAAAAGTGAAAACATTACAGACTTCCATGTCGGCACAGTTTGAAATCGAGAAACCAATTTCCTTTCAGCTGGGTCTCCACCACTTCAATCCTCCATCAAAGGCAAGCTCATCGAAGGGAGACAATGAGGTTCTCTCAACAATAAGGGAAGAGCTTGGGGGTTGAACACTGTGTTCAGACTTAAGGGACAAAAGGATGCAAACTCAATGTGAAGTAATTTCTCTAGAGTAACTTTGCTCTCAAAGTTGAATGATTTCTCCTCTTTTCCATAGTTTGGAATTGGCTCATTTATAGCCTTCAAATGGAACTGAAGGGCCAAGTTGAAATATTTCCAGTATATGGAAGGCCAAGGATCAGAGATCTCCTGTCATGACATGGAAACCCGACTTCATTTTTGTATTTTTTGGCACAAATCCCGATATACGTGGGCTATAGTGGAGAAACCTACATATATGCATTATGTATAGTAGATAGGGAGCGTATATGTGGAAAATTACTTATTTATATCTTTGGAATCATCAAAAAGGGATGACAAGTCTACATAGGGAAATGGAAAAAGGCCCTCTATGAAAGATTACAATGGTGAGGCAAATCTTGCTATAACAGATGCCCCATAATGTGTGAGATCAGAGGAGTATCTATAATGGCTGAAATACATTATAAACAACCTAAAAGTGGAGTGATGGGAACCTAGCTGGAAATACTAGTTTCTCATTACATTTTGCACTGACTTTACATACATGGTTGCCCATAGAATAAAATGCAGATCCAAGTGGAAAATATACCAAATAAGTGTCCATGGCCATGAATAGGCAAATATACAAATGCAGTTATATGCCACAAGTTGTCATAGTCACAAACAAGGCCCAGTAGTACCAATCTCAAAACCAATCTGAAGATATCAGTATACAATTGTATACAATCTAATCTCCCATGAGTACTGAAGTCAAAAGAGGTATTGGTCCAATGAAAAGGAAGCAACATCTCAGGAAAGATGCGGCCACATAATGATGTCTTCAAGTCTTCTACACTATCCGCCAAAGGTGCAATTCTACATCAAGTGAATAAAGAAGTTGTGGTCGAACACAATGAGACATCATTTGATTACCGGTCATTGAGGTATACTGTTAACAAACATGAGACAACCTACCAATAATGAAAGTAGGTATAAAGGCACCAAGTACATTCCTACAAGTGTGAATACAGGAGTTGGTGTCAAACACCTGAGGAATACATTGATCAGGAGACATTGATGTATTCCCATTTGTCAATGGCAAGAGAGCCTGCCACTAATGACTGCAAGCCTCAAGGTACTCATAAAACTCTAGGTCCCATATCCAGAATAAATGAGATGGAGTCGATGGACAAAGACTCACTAAAAGGAGAGAATTAAGGCATCTCTCATTAGTCAGCATGAGGAACAGAGAAGGAGCTTCATGATTTGGTGGAAATCGGACGAAGAACATGTTCATGAACCAACGACCCTGTGCATCTTTGGTGTGTGCCAAATACAAGAGGTACACAAAACAGACCCTCTGAATAGTAGCCAATGATGAAAACTGTTGACAAAGGCGAGGAAACCACCAATAAGGCTAATGACATCCAAGACACTACACAAATCCCAAAGTGTGAATAGAACTCTTACCATCAAACACAAGGGAAACCACCCAGTCAATGAACAATGATGAAATGTCGATTGTTGGTTTCAAGGTTACCTACCAATGATGAAAGTAGGTCCAGGGTGCATGATAAAACCAAAGTATCATGTGACTCTGAAACAAACTGAGGGTATGTCCGACATGTAAAGTCAAGAGTTCTGAGGAGTGGCCGACACAGGTTGATAGACTTCCTTTGAACAAGAGCATGAGACATATGGTAGACTCCAGCAGCATAGGCTTAATGATATAACCATGAGATGCAGGAGGCATCAATAATATTCTCCATAGGGACTAGAAGAATAACCAATCAGTAGAGAAAACTCTGTAACGAGATCAACTTCCTAAGGCCATGCTAAACCCAAAATTATGATGACACAAGGACTAAAGTCTCAATAATGCAAGCAAGGGCATCAGATGCAATCACAACTTAACACCAAAAAATGTCATTTTTTATGTCTTTTAGTCTACTCGGTGTGAAAAAGCAGTAAACTTGTGCCAAATAGACGTCCTTTCTAGTCCGATTTATGAGTATGAAAGAGACAAGTTCACTCGACAATCCTTTCACTTTTTGAAAACAAGTTGGAAAAGAGCTTAAATTAAACTCAGTTTGGGAGTCTATGGGGTATAAGGATGCATGTGTATGAGTGAGAAATGAGGCTCATCATAAAGCCATGTATCAACTATAATGGACTCCCGGTCCTAAGGAAAAAATCTTAGCATGGGCACCAAATAATAAAGGGAATCTAAATAAGGCACCCATGTTAGATAAGTCTCTACCACTTGTTAATGACACTACTTATAGTAGATGGAAGGTTCTGTGTCGCAACAAATGGGTTTGTACCTAAGGCGTAAAAAATGGTAGTCGATGGATAATGCAAAAATGCATGATGGAGTGAATACCTATCCTATATGCTAAGTTATGAAAATACCTGCATGAGGTGACGAACGACCCACATAATGTTGAAATCCACAAGAAATATAGGTCAAAACTACAAAATCCATCTCAAACCACTCTTGTATTAGTCCATACAGTGAAAAAATGGCGCGAAACTATAGAAAGTGGGTAAAAATAGCTTATAAATAGTAATAAAATTGGAAATTACTATACCATTTTGATTTTTACCCAAATAGTGCAAGTTTGGACCAAAATACCTCCAATATTCAAATGGATATTGTGGGAGCATCAGGCAATGAAATCATGAACCGCCTGGATCAGGTAAATCTACATCTCTTTCTCTTCAATTTCAGTGGATTACATTTTTTAATTAGGTTCCAATTTTTTAGTTTTTAAGGGAGAAAATTAGGAATTTCGGTGTACGCAGGCTGCCTTTGTTTAGGTCATGTATATGACGAGGTATATGCATCTATGTGAACCACGGGGAGCATATATTGAGCCCTACAATGACTGTATTCAAAGGAATCCGCGTAAATGAACGCAAATGACTAAAAAGAAGGGTTCTAACTCAAAAATTGATTTTTCCTTTGCGGGATGGTTCTTGAATGGAGAGAATGAGAGAATGAGGAGGTAGATGCAGTTGTGGATCAAGATCCAGTGGCTCAAGCAGCTCTAAAAATATGTGGCTTGTATAAGTTTTGGGCTCTTGAAGGAATGAGGGCCCAAGTGAGGTTGTTGGAGATGTTGGTGGGTTACTGGGACCTTGATAGTGAAAGCTTTATCCTTCATGGACAACCATTGAGGATCGAAGTAGAGGAAATCTACTTCTTGATGGACCTGTCATGCCGAGGAGAGGTTGTAAACCTCAAGTCACACGGAGCAGGGTGTGGGATGAAGATAGAGGAGTACATCGATGCCCATTATGTAGCAGGGACTCCAAAGGTGGGAAGCCAACTCCCCATCCAGGAAATAAATAACCTTAGTTTGAAAATCACTGTGCTTGTGCTTACCAGGATCACAGGTTCGGCCTCGTTGCATCAAGCACTGAGGCCGCTCATGTTCTATGCAGTACAGTGTATGAGACCCATTGTCTATGACTGGTGTACCTCGCTGCTGACCAATATGAAAGGTCAGTTGACAAAGTGCAAACATGGGAGTAAGTGAAACTTTGGGTTTGGCTATATCCTATGTAGTTTCTTTTTCGAGAAGGATCTAGGCCTGGGACCTAGAATTGAGATCCTTCCTAGAGGACCACTTGATCCAGCCATGGCGTGATGGACCGAGGTCATGAGATGACAGGGAGGAGGTAGGGTGTCAATACCCTACAATGATGGTTGCTTTTACTGGTGGTGGTGACAAGTCGTTGCTTTGGATGACTATCCCTATGCAGGGATCGACTTCAGAAGAGATATAGACATGCCACTTCCACCAGGAACTGCCTACTGGGACATAGGTAAAAAGTTTTTAAAATATTTCATTTTTTTGTATTTTTGTATTAAGGAACAAAAATATTTTCGGATGGTTCTTAAATATTCACTATATACTCGTGTAACACAGATGTGGGTCCATGATGGCCAGAGGGATTCCCTCAATATAGATGGAGGAACCGGGGAGATGAGGCGAAAGGAGGAGAAGCGGAGAGAATCCTACAAACCGTGTAGGGAAACCTATCTCATTTGACACAGAGGATTCCAATGGTTCAGGTAGAGGATCTACCTGAAGCCATGCAGCGACAGGTGGTTGGTGTACCTAGAGCATGGGTATGACTCTTCTGATGTCTCACAAATGCCGTGGTTTTCTACCATGACACACATCCAGTGCCACAAGCGTAGATGTCGTGGGATATGTATATCGATTGTATATGTGTATTGAGGGTTTTAGCCCCAATTTTGTAATACAAACACCATATTTTTTGAAATATATAAAAAGGGATCTTCAACTTTACTTATATCTTACAATGTGTACATTGACGTGACGGTTTTCTTTGCTTTATTAACGTGACAAATTCCAATCTAAAACGTAATTAGCATCGGCATCGGATACATGATTAGAACTCCTAGGATTGTGATAATATGTAATAAAATCAAATTGTCATTCTAAAACATGTACCCGTAGGAATTGACGGAGTAAAGTAGGATCACGCATGCGATAACTGCCATTTAATTGACATACTACTAATTGTGAATCCATGCAAACCTCTAAAGAGATAATACCATGTGAGATAGCATCACGCAAAATTTCTATGATGACGCTATATTCAGCCACATTATTCATGGATGGCCCTAGGCATATGCCACCTGAAGACACCAGTAGACCCTCGGGAGAGTAAACCACCCAAGCGGTGGAATCCAAGTTCCGTGTATGACGACTGGATCCATCTGTGAATCCTAGGTAGACCGAAGACTCCGTTGACATCTGCCAACAAAGGGAAAACTCGATAAGAAAGCTAAAGACAAAAGAAAGTGGAAAAGATATGTATATACACTAAATTACATTAGTATACAAAGAGTTTCACCCAAGACTAGGGCTCAAGCGTAGTATCTTTTCAAGTAGAGCCCATTTCTGGGCTCGTCCAACTTATTCCCTTCATAATATTCTAACTCATAGGCTCCTTTTTTTAGAACACGTCGCACAATATAAGGATCGTGCCACATGGGTTTAAACTTTCCTGCCCCCAACGGTTCTTTGGCTTGATCATACAAGAGGACCAAGTCACCCTCATCATATGACCAAGGAGAGACAGACTTATCGTACTGGACCTTGACACGTTTCTTATCCGCCTCAATAGATGTAAAGGAATCTTGATGCTGCTCGTCAAGACTCTCTAGGTATATAAGGTGTCACTCTAAATCTGAAGTGTTAGGTAGGAGCTCGACTGCCAACTTAAGAGAAGGGATTTTTCATTCAACAGGAAGAATCGACTCCACATCGTGTACTTATTGGAAAGGGGAAAATCTGGTGGCAGTCTTAACCAAGGTTTAGTATGCCCAAAGTGCGGGATATAGCATGATGTGCCAATTGGAATTACTTCGATTGACAGTTTTCTGCAAAATGGTCTTGAGAGACTTGTTAACAGCCTCGACTTACCCATTTTCCTGGGGGTAATAAGGAAAAGAATGACCATGCATAAACCCCATCTTAGATGCTAGTTCTTCTATCATCTCATTCTGAAAGTGACTGACATGATTAGTGACAATATCACTTGGGATATCAAACCAGGCGGTAATTTGGTTGAACATGAAGAAGGTTGTAGTCTTCCCATCGAATTTCACGGTAGCCATGGCCTCATCCCACTTAGTAAAGTAGTCGATCGCCATGATAATGTGATGATGCCCCCCAGTCAAAGTTGGGTTGCAATCGATAAAATCTACCCCCCACTTGGTGAAGGGATTGATGGTAATGACTTTGTGAAGAGGGGTTGGATGCGAGTGCATTTTCCAAGTGAACACCTAGTAGGGGTGACACTTCTTAATCACTTTGATACAATCTTTAAAGATAGTAGGTTGGAAATAGTCGGCTCACAATATTTTTTGGGTTGTCACAAGCTCGTATAGGTGACCACCACAAGCCCCTTTGTGGAAATCATTTAGGACTGACTCAGCCTCTTCGTGAGTTAAGAAACGATGCAAGATATCATCTATTCCTTGGTGATACAAAGTGTCATTGACAATAGTGTACTTTTTGGCT
This sequence comes from Picea glauca, assembly GCA_000966675.3. NCBI lineage: Eukaryota > Viridiplantae > Streptophyta > Pinopsida > Pinales > Pinaceae > Picea > Picea glauca. Next base: position 221,979 of record JZKD02S1908525.1, read on the forward strand.
TGGTATCTAATACGTCATCGGCCATCTCGCGAGAGATGTTGAGCGAACTTCAAGGTTTGAAGATATAAGACAATGTCTCCATACTAGGGGTCAGACGACGAGACAAGGAAAATATGTTCGTCCACAAATGAATCAACATGGATAACATCCTCATCTAACCATGGAAAATTAGATATTAACTCCGCAAATACTAGTGATTTCTTGGACTTTGCCGAAGCGAAGTCGAGATCAAATTCTTGTAACATGACAATCCATTTATTATATTTCCCCCTTATGATACACCTAGTAAGGACATATTGAAACAGATTAACATCGGCAACCACCATAGTCTTGCAAAGTAATATATAGTGACGTAAACATTGGACTGTGTGAACAAAAACCAAATATATCTTTTCAACGTGAGAGTAATTAATCTCAGGACCAACTAAATTTTGACTACAATAGTAGATGACGTGCTCATGGAGCTCATCATCCTCCTGAACTAGAACCATACCAATCATCTCCTTAGACGCGATGATATAAAGCAAGTAATCTCTATTGTAATCAAGAAACATCAGCAGAGGGGCGGATACTAAGGATTTATTTAAAGCATCGAAAGACTCCTGGGCTCACTCTTCCCAGATAAAAGGGGTGTCTTTCTTCAAGAGGTGCATGCAACCCTTAGTGATATTGGCACAATTCACTATAAACCGATGTAGAAAGTTAGCTTTACCCTGTAAACCCTGAAGTTGTCTAATTGTGCGCAGGGGAGGCAATTCAAGTATTGCCTCAACCTTGAGAGGATCTACCATGATCCCAGTCTCGAAAACTAGGAATCCTAAGAGACAACCAGACCTAACGCAAAAGATACATTTGTGATGGTTCAAATAGATTCTATAGTAACGACATCTTTCAAAACCAAGCCGAAGGTGGATAACATGATCCACTCTCTTGTGAGAGTGAGCAGCAAGATCATCAAGGTAAGCTTTGACTATGTGTTTAAGATCATGAAAAGCGAAAGTCGTGGCACGTTGGAAGGTTTCTCAAACGTTTTTAAGGCCAAAAGGAATTTTCCGGTATGCAAAATTACCCCAAGTAAAAATAAATGTCGTCTTGTGTTGATCCTTAGGTTTGATTTGGATTTGGTTATATCCTGAAAATCCGTCCATAAAAGAAAATATTTCGCTTCCCACACACTCATCGAGAATCTGATCAATGAAAGGTGTGGGGAAGTTATCTTTAGGACAAGCCTTGTTCATGTCGCAAAATTCCATACATACACATATAGTTCCTTGCTTTTAATTCACAGGAATGGGGTTGGATACCCATTCAATCAAAGGAACTGGGTAGATAAAGCCAACATTAAGCAACTTCTCCACCTCTTCTTTAATAGCAGGGGCCTTCCTAGAATTCACAGCTCTAAGATGTTGCCTAACAGGTTTAGCATTTGGATAAGTTCTAATCTCATGTTTGACAATACGAGGGTCGATTCCTGGCATCTCTTCATATGACCAAGAAAACACGTCTCAAAATTATTTGAAGAGTTCGGTGTAGATCAGAATTTCTTCTAGCAAACAATCCGCACCTATATTTACGTTTTCAATCTTGCCATGGGTACAAGAGATATCGATTGTGATGGTAGGAGAAATACTTGCCATGTTTCCTTCGACATAAATTTCATGCGTATCAAGTGGAACTATGACGTGACCGACTATCTCACTCAAGGTAGACCGAAAATCATCGTGTTTGATTCTTTCAAGACTTGGGAGAAAATAAGATTGATGATGCATATCATCCCAAGGTCTATCAGAACCATTCATGGCTTCGAGGATGGCTTCATCTGAAGGCAAATTATCATCTAGGAAATCATTTGAACAAGATAACGAGGTGACCCATATAGGCCTAAGAACCGGATCCTCCTCGTCCATCGGCGAGGTGACAGGATCGGGATTGGCGGAAGAGTCAAGAACAACTTGATACACAATCTCCATTGTCGATAGTGGTATGGCCATGCCAGCATGAAACTGACCTTCACAAGACGAAGTTGGGGAAGGTAAGGTCCATGGATCACTAAAATAAGAAGTGCGGAAAGGAATGGACCTCCCTGTCAAAACATGCCTACTAGACATGGAAACAACTTGGTGATTCAGTGCTGAGAAGTCAAAAGTACCCATAAGGGAAGAATACATTCCGACACCGATATTCTCAGTTGTCAGCTGAGAATTTTCGATCATAGGGATCAACCATCCAACATATGCATTAGGACTAGAATATGCAAAGGATAACTGATCGATCATCGCAATCTTCCCTTGATGAGGAAAACAAAGAGTATGGAAGATGGACGATACGACGACGACCATAGCATAGGTCCAATTGTGTCTTAGTAATAGGTTATAATCAAGAGGCACATCAACTACCTCTACCTCCACCTCTATTGTCTTCCCACCTAACTGGACTGGAAAGGAAGGGAGAATACCGTGAGGGCGGAAGGAATGACCGTTGAAGGTAGTCAACATGTTCGATGACTTGGAAAGAGTCAAAGAATCAAGAGCTTTCCAACAAACCAGGGACATCTTACAAGTGGAAGCACCTTCATAAAAAACCACACATTTGATGGTATACTTGGAATACTCCACGTGGATTTGGAAGGCCCCATGGTAAGGTAAGCGAGGCTTCACATCTATGACATCAAACTTGATAACTTTTGAGCCACTAGGTTCAAGAGATCCTAAGGCAGAGAGTAAGGCATTCCTCTGTGAGGGACACGTCTGGAGTACCTCCAAAGCTGACATCGCGCAAGGGGTTTGGCCCAGATCCTCAACAATAGAGTAGTTTTGGGTGGCTCTATCATTAGGGTTGTGGGTAGAGTGCTTGAGTACTCCTTTTGGAATATGAGGTGGTGGCTCTAGTTTCTCAATCTGTAAGTTCATCTCCAGAGGGGGAGGAGGAGCTTTTAGACTGGTACTAGCTTTTGAAGAGCTATAATCTCAAGAGTGAGTAGCTATATCAATTTTTGCATCGAGCATATTGATACAAAAATGGTTGCCACCTTGCGACGGTGGGTTTTGACTTCCACCGGCCACATTTCCAGTGTTAGAGGAGCTCGAGGCCATGTGTTGGTTATGTGGGAATGGATTTTTCAGCACGGCGGGTGGTATATTTAAAATCCTCGCATCTTCCACAAGCTTGGGGCATAAATGTGTAAGGTGTTCTTCAGTACAAAGTTTACAAGGAAACTTCACCTTACGTTTCTCTTTCTTTCCCTCTCCAGCATTATTATTCGGCTTCCCATTATTATCATTGTCCTTGGGTTTATTACCATTTTTCCCACCCTTACGATTATTTCAACCTTTCCTTTTATTCCCTCCTGGTTGTTGGTCACCATTTGGGTTTTTCGACGATTGCACAGAATGCACATTCGTTGAATGAGTGGGATTAGAGGACACAGATGAAGCTGGCCCTCCAGCAGACTGGCCTAGAGACAAGGTCTTCAAGTGGCTTGTCACAAAGTCTGGGGACTTTACATTGGTGGAACCTACAATACCATCGGCATGAGGTTCAGGTTTAGGGTTTGGCTAAACCTACAATACCATTGGCAGATTAAGCATGGCCAGAAAAGGGAGGCAAGGTTGCGACATCTGGACCCAACCTCTCGTGAAAGATTATGTGTTGGGAATTGCATTCCATCCAGGATTCTGGAAAGAACCATATCCTTGTCCGGGATTGTAAGGCCCTCCTCCAGGTTGATTCATATAAGGTGGGTTGGGCATCATTCTCGCAGGAATGTTATGATGAGGATTATGAAAATTTCCCCCAGCCAGATTAGATCTGGGTTGGGGGTTATAAAAACTGCCTCCAACTCGATTGGATCCAAGTTGGGGGTTGCCCAAAGTGTAAGACTGACCTCCTTTAGGTGGGAACCCAGAGGATTGAATTGGATTCATCATGCCAAAAGTATTGGTCGGAATCGGCACCAAGGAGGTAGGAACATAGGACGAAACTTGTCCGCCAGGTTGGTTATTCCACCCAATAGTAGTAGGATTAGACCCAGGGTTAAAAGTAGGAACACTTCCTAAATAAGGGTTCATTTGAGGGATATGAGAACCACCAAATGGAAAAGGAGTATAAAGAGGTGTAGTGCCCCCAAGTCCCATGCTAGCGTTAGGACCAACAGCTGGGATGGCATTCGAAAACTACGAAGTAGATTTGGCCATGCCATAGGAAAATGGATTAGAAGCCATAGGGATGGATTGAACATTGTAACCCGGGAAGTGGCCAAGCCACCCAAAAGGGTGTGAGGCAAGAGATGGAGCATTAAATATAGGCTGAGCCATAGTACTAACAGGTGCCTCCGGTGCTGCAACTGTAGTGGTTGCAGGAATCAAAGGGGTGCCATTAACTATAGTGGGTATGGGAGTTAAAGAGCTCCCAATGTTCTGAATACTAGATTCAGTACTCATCCTTGTGGAACCACAAGTCTGAAAGGTGGATGTGTGTGTACCATGCCTAATAACTCTACGCCTTTTAGAAGGTAAGAACTCGAAATCCGATGGTAATTGTAACAACTGACGGGACCGACGGGGATGCTGGTCTGACTCCATGATGACTTATTACAATAAAATTCAAATGGCCAATATGCATGCAAACGAGCTAAAGTGGATGAGTGGCCTTCCTCGCTAAAGAAGGCATGTCTCATCCAAGAGGGACTTGAGAATCCCCACTAAAGTTTGGAGGTAACAGAATCAGTTATAGGGGCCCTTGTGGGCTTAACAACCAGTCGGTCAAACCCCCCCAGAGAGGTAATCCTCCATAAAGGTTGTGTGTTGTCCGACCCTTATCTGACCCAGGGTACAAGCAGAATAACCCCTGCAAGTAACCTATCAGGTACCTAAGTCAAGCAACTAATAATCCACTATATAACCGATGTAAAGGCGAGCATTCGTAAGTTTGGATCACCTTATGGGCAGGGTAGAAAATCCTGAAACCTTGAAAGAACCGCCTCTCATGGAGGTATGGGCACTAGAAAGATCCCCAGATACGAATAAATCCACAGAAATATCTTTGATGCTAGGCAAATATTCGGGGGATATCCCTTCAACCAACTTTGTTTGACCTCATGAATAACTCCAGTGTGAGCGGAGCCTCCTAATCTTACCAATTATACTATGGAATTCTCAACTCCCTTTATCAGACACATATGTTGATTTAATTGCCTTGGAGAAGTTTACTCACAAAATCCTATTCCAAGGCACTAAATCCTAGACTAGTTTTTGTACCCTAGAAAATAAATTCGTGACTAATCAATTTTAGTTTAAAGCATAAGTTTTATTGGCCGTGATTACTCAAAAAGGTATGGAAGTGAAACTCATGATGTTATGACTCTGCAAGAAAGTAAATATGAATATAATGCAAAGTCTAACTCTAATTTTTCAATGAATGATATGCTTATAAAAATAATGCAATTTTCAATTTCAACTCTACAATTCAGAATTAAAATGGAATCTTTCACTAAATGAGCTAATCTAATGATAAAGATTCCAAAAGACAAAAATGCCAACCAATGAAAAATGCCTATTTTTTTTTATTTTCAATATACTAAAAAGAAAATGCATGGACTGATAAGAAACTTGATATATAAAAATTCTACTGTGTATAAAAGCAATAACTTAAGCAGAATACCAAGCAGCCAAGAAAACAACCCAGAGTAAAAGGAAAATAAAAAATGAAAAGATGAGAAAGACTATGCCAAAAAATTCAACTCCCAACGAGTTTCCTGTCAACCCATAGAAGCTTAACAGGCACTACAGAGACCTAAGAAGGCTCAACAATCATCAAATCCCACCCAACAAACACCAAACCAAGCAAACAGACAAGGAAAAGTGGTATACGCGACTGTTCAGGAAAACAAAGCATATATACGCAACTTGCAGTGAGACAGCCCACGTGTATACGCGACTATCAGGGCAATAGGGCACATACAGGCTTTAAAACAAGGCCATGCAAGGGGGAAAAAGGCTAAAAAATCAGACCTAGAGTGAACAGAATCTGTCAAGTGGAGATATGACAAGGATCATAAAGGAAAAAGAGCAATGTAAGGAGAAACAATAATTCAAACCCTTAAAAAGAAAATCTCCCCAGTGGAGTCACCATTTCTATAATGAGGGAAAAACTCTCTATGGCTAGGGTAAATCGCAACAGACAAGTATGACTGCAGAAATCAACTCAGTTCCAACATATGCTATATAAACTAATGTGCAAGATAAGAAAGAGGCCTACCTCAATCCAACATTTGATGATATTCTATCGTTGAGCACTTCAACCCAAAGCTTTATACCTACAACAAGTTTCCAACAAACAAGCAGAGCAAGCATATAGTGATAATATAAATGGGTTAGCACATTAGATATCATAATCCATTAATAAACATAAAAAACATGCCCATGGATAATAATAATATATTTTCATGATACCAATTGGATGGGAAAGGAGTATTTCTATTAATAAATGATCAGTAGAAGCGAAAACATTACAGACTTCCATGTCGGCACGGTTCGAAATCGAGAAACCAAGTTCCTTTCAGCTGGGTCTCCACCACTTCAATCCTCCATCAAAGGAAAACTCATAGAAGGGAGAAAATGAGGTTCTCTCAACAATAAGGGAAGAGCTTGGGGGTTGAACACTGTGTTTAGACTTGAGGGACAAAAGGATGCAGACTCAATGTGAAGTAATTTCTCCAGAGTAACTTTGCTCTCAAAGTTGAATGCTTTCTCCTCTTTTCCATAGTTCGGAATTGGCTCATTTATAGCCTTCAAATGGAATTGAAGGGCCGAGTCAGAACGTTAACCAAGTTCCTTTCAGCTAGGTCTCCACCACTTCAATCCTCCATCAAAGGAAAGCTCATAGAAGGGAGACAATGAGGTTCTCTCAACAATAAGGAAAGAGCTTGGGGGCTGAACACTGTGTTTAGACTTGAGGGACAAAAGGATGCAAACTCAATGTGAAGTAATTTCTCCAGAGTAACTTTTCTCTCAAAGTTAAATGCTTTCTCCTCTTTTCCATAGTTTGGAATTGGCTCATTTATAGCCTTCAAATGGAATTGAAGGGCCGAGTCAGAACGTTTCCAGTATATGGAAGGCCAAGGATCAGAGATCTCCTATCGTGACATGGAAACCCAACTTCATTTTTTGTATTTTATGGCACAAATCTCGATGTACATGGGCTGTAGTGGAGCATCCTGCATATACGCATGTTGTATAGTAGATAGGTAATGTATATGTGGAAAAATAATTATTTTTAGCTTTGGAATCATCAAAAAGGGATGACAAGTCTACATAGGGAAATGTAAAAAGGCCCTTTGTGCAAGATTGCAATGGCGAGGCAAATCTTGCTATAATAGCTACACACAATCTTATTTTTCTTTTTTCCAAGTACAGTAAACTATATACATATCTCTTTATTGTGCAGTAACTTCCTAAGTACTATGAGTTTGACTGTCCTTATACAGTTTCAGTCGACTCCCATTGATCATTCCTCTGAGTTATGTACCTCCTAAATCTTTCAACTATACATCTCCCCCATTTGTGACAATATTCATTTCATATGGTCCCAACTAATGCATTTTGAATTTTCCTGGGTGCTGAAGAAATTCACTGTCATACACCAAAACTAGGTCTCCCTCCTTGAAACTCTTCCTTTTAATATATCTTTCATGCCAAGCTTTGTCCCTTGCTTTCTATACTTCTTGGTGAAATCCTGCTAGAATCCTATCTTGTTTCATCACCATCAAATGGCTTAGCCTTTCTTGTATTGCACCTAATTCTATCATTTTAGTGATTTTTGCTACACGCAGACTAGGTACCAAGAATTCTAATGGCACCATTGCTTCTTATCCATACACCAACCTGAATGGTGTCTTCCCTATCAACTTTTTGCATGTAGTCGTGTATGCCCATAATACTGTTGGTATCTTCAAGTCCCAATTGTCCCTATTGACATTGCAGATCTTTGTCAATGCATTCTCTAAGATCTTATTAAAGTCTTCCATTGTTCCATTTACTTGAGAGTGATATGGTGTACTCTTTTGATGATAGACTTCAAACTCCTCAGTCATAGCCTTGATAGTATTATTGATGAAGTGAGTTTTTTGGTCACCATCAAAATCCGTGGGCATCCAAATCTAGTGATCACTTGCTCAAACAAGAAGTGTGTTGTTGTCTCTAGTGTTGCTTCTGCCCATCTCACTAAGTACTATGTCATAGTAATGATATACCTTTCTCCTGACCTCTTTGTTGGTGGATTAATTGGTCCCACAAAATCTATTGCACATTTTTTGAATACCTACAAGGTTACTTGTGGTCTTAGGGGCATCTCATCCTATCTATTAGGTTTACCAACCCTCTGACATACATCACATCTCTGGCAGTAGTCCTTTGCATCTCTATGGATGATTGGCCACCATAGTCCTGCACGCAATACCTTTTGTGCAGTAGCTTTACCTACATATTGTCCTCCAACTATTCCCTCATGAGCCTCTACTAAAATCCTAGGCATTTCATGTTATAGTACACATCTTCTTAATATGTTGTCTGTGCCCATCTTGTATAAGTGTCCTGAAATCAATTGGTAGTATGCAACTCTGACTGCCATATTTTTCTTTTGTGTAGTGTTGAATTCTTGTGGCGCAGTCCCTCAAGTATTGAATGATGTTAGAAAAATATTCATCAACTACTTGGACTGAAAATAACTGTGCATCATGGAATTTTTCCTCTAAATTCATAGGTTCCTCTCCATTGGTGATCCTTGATAGGTGGTCGGGTCCTACATTCAACTTCCCTAGCTTGACTATCACTTCAAATTCAAACTCCTGAAACAACAATAACCATCTACAGATCCTCCCCCCAAGACTGGCTTATTGACTAGGTATTTGAGGGCAGAATGATATGTCAACATTTTAAAATGTTTCCCAAGTAGATAGTGTCTGAACTTCTATAGTGCATATACCATTGCTAGGCCTTCTCTTTCTGTGGTATTGTAGTTCTTCTCTGACTCTAACAATTTTCTCCTTACAAATTCTATAGGATGGTCTAACTCTCCTGCTCTTGGTTGTGCCATAATAGCTCCAAGTGCTATTGTTGATGCATATACATGCACATGAAATGTCTTTTCCCATTTTGGGAATACTAGTATTGGTGTTGTTACCATCTTCTCTTTTAGAGTGTCCAATCCTCACTGACAATCCTCATTCCACTAAAATTTACTATATTTCCTCAATAGTTTCTCCATCGACGCAATGATTTGCGCATACCCTTTTATGAATTTCCTGTAGTATCTTGTGTGTCCCAATGTTGCTCTCAACTGATGTACTAATTTTGGTAGTGGTAAATTGACAATCACTGCAATCTTGGCAAGATCTACTAGAAAGCCTTGTTTGCACACTATATGGCCCAATAGTATCCCAAAAGGTGTCTCAAAGATGCACTACTTGATATTTAATGATATCTGACACTTTCCGCATCTTTCCAAAATCATCCTTAATACCTCTACATGATCTTTCAACATGTTGTAGATTGTCCAATCATCCAGGTATACTTCTAAAAACTAATGGATGAATTCTTTGAATGCAACTATGACTACTCTTGAGAATATTGTTGGTCCATTCTTCAGTCCAAAAGACATGACTGTGTACTGGTAGGATCCTCATCTTGTGGAAAGGTCTTGTACCTATATTTTGGAGCTATCTTTATCTTATGGTATCTTGAGAATCCATCTGTGAATGAGTAGGCTTCCTAGCCTCCTACATTCTCTAATAATTCATTTGTGAAAGGGGTGGGAAAAGGGTCATGTAGGAAAGCATCATTCAACTTCCTCAAATCGACACATATCCTTATGTCTCCTTGCTTCTTCTCTTGAACTACCATAGGGATTACCCATTTATATTCCTCCACTGGTTTTATGATACCAGCTTCCAACATTCTATCAATTTTTTCTTTTACTTTCTGCTTATATATTGGGTTCAGCCTATACGATCGTTGCCTGACTGATCTAGCCTTAGGTTTGAGAGGTATATTCATATCTCCTAACTCTCCTTCTATTCCTTTCATCTCTATAGAGATTTTTGGTAATAGGTCATTTTATTGGCACAATAACTCTGTTATTCTTTCTATTGTCTATTCATCCCAGTAATCCCCAATACTGGCCATTTTGGGATTGTCATTTGTCCCAATATTGACTTTCTTCACTTTGACTGGTGCAAAAAATACTTCTAATTCGATATATGGACCTTCCACCTCTCTTTCTCCTTCAATTTTTGTAATTTGAATGTTGGGTGGGTCATCTTCATCTAGTGCTTCTTCTTGCACATGGTAGCATGAAAGTAGTTATTTCACTGTCTGTATGTTCTGCTACTGATACTCTATTATAAGTTCAACCTCTGGTTCTTGAATGAATATTACCCCTCTGATCTATTTGAGTGATGAATACATGTTGGGTTTCTCATGTTCAAATGAGAAAGTGACTATAAAATTCTACTGTAATGTTGTCCATTCTGCAGTGCCTCTATGCAATTCCTGGTCTACATACTAGTTTGTTGGAATTCCTTCCAATATGTGAATAAAGTGATGAGACCATTATTTTGGTGGTGTCATTCTCCATAGTGTTATGTACTTCTCCAAGTTTTTTGTTGGTGTCCCATGTCCATCGTATCTCTGAATTTTATTGCTTCCCTGTTCTATGCTAAATATGATGCGCAGTAATCGATTACATTGATACCAGTCCTTGACTATCTCTTTGTGAAAACCCCACCATCTTACAGGTGTTTCCTTGAGTGCTATATCCAGAGCTAAGAGCCTCTGATTTTATAACACTTCATATTCATATCTTTTTAGGAATTCTTCTAAGTCATTAACCCCATGAAATCTGTGAGGTTCTCTTATCTCTGTACCTACCCATCTTACTGTGAAGTCTATTCTTGCGCACCTTCTTATGGAGACTTCATGTAATCTCTGCTGCAAATTCTCCAACCTTGTATCTGAGTCCGATGCACATGACGTGATACTTCTCTAACTGAGTACCCCATCTGTAGTTGGATTCACATAATCTTCTTCTCGCATGGTGGTTCTGTATAACTGGTTAATTTCCTCCAGGTCTAAACAAGTGGGTTCTACAAACCTTTCTCCTTCTGATGCATCTAGTGGCACAATGATTGTGTACTCTCCTGAATCGAATTTCATCTTCCTCATCTTCAGATTGATTATGGCCTAATTTTAAAATTCCCAATCCAATCCAAGCAATGTTGGATAAGATGTTGTGCCATACACTATTTCTATCACTTCGAAATTGGCTTTAGTGCACACTCCATCCAGGTCTACTGCCACACCCTTTAGCCTTCCAATTAGCAGAACCCTATGTTGATTTGCTAGTTTCAGCTGAATAGGTGAATATCTTAATTTGGGATCTCCCATAAATTTCCATGTCTTCTTGGGTAGTACATTCACTTCAGAGCCTAAATCCAGTATAATATCCCCCATGTCGAAATCTCCAATGTTGGCATTCAATCTGAGCTCTCTTCTTGTTCTCCTCCTTGTATGAAAATGATTAATTGTTTTCTACTCTAGCTTTCCCTCTACATATATGTTACATATTTCTAACATATTTTGTAACACTCTAATAGATGATGGATCATTTAGTAGTTTAACACGGGATTGCAAAAAATCCTTTGTGGTACTTATTTGTCCTAGGGGTTGTGCTTCATTAGTGTGATCCAACGATGAAGACATCACATACATTGGTACCTCTTGAGTGTGTTTTGTAGTTGATGTAGATGAAATGTCTGGCTTGCTTGAATATCTCTTTTTTTTTCTTTGCATCAAACTACTTCTGTGGTTCGGCATTCTTCTTCACCCATTGGTGTTGTGCTGGATCTTGTATTACTGCATCATCTCCTGTTTTAGATCCTTTGCACGTAACTATGTTTATATTTCTTCCATTATCCCTCGCTTCTACATAAATCCATTGAAAATTTTGGTTGTTCTGATTTATCTTTTCCTGTATCTTCCCCAATAGTGTCGGACAATCTTTGGTGTCATGGTCGAATGCACGACAATACATACATGTTGTTGGTGGAAGTGGACATTCTCTTGCATAGTGTCTTGGCTTTTGACATTTATGGCATACCATCGGTCCTCTGCCTCTTCCAAAGCCTCCTCTACCTCATCCTCCACCTATGTATCCAACTCGATCTCCTCACGATGAGTTGTACTGAGGCACCTAGTTATACTACGCGGGATTATACTGTGGTTGCGTGGTATTGTAATACAAATGTGCAATGTTATATTGTTGTGGCATAGTGTTATATGGGGTTGGTACTTGGTTAAACTATGGTGCATCTTTCCCTATCATCATCTCGGCCTGCACCCTATAGGTGTCTAATGTTCTTTCTCTCATCAGCTCCATTGTCCTGCAATGTTTGTCATCATTGCCTACTGACTTGCAAAGGTTGCAATATGAACTCTTAGGCACTATATGGTATTTCTACCTCATTGGACTATGATATGGATCATGCCCCTATGTCTTACAGATCTCACACCATATTCCTCCCATCGGCAAAGGGTTTGGCAATCATGATTCCATGTATTGCACAAAAGTTGGGCATTCATTCTTGCGGTGTCCTTCTATCCTACATGTGGTACACCAAACAACTTCTCTTGTGTCCTTACTCATGTTCTAGTTTAATTGAAATGTTATATTCTTCAGGTCCTCCTTGAGCTCCTCTATTGCTAGATTTGTCTTTTGATATTGGTTCTATTCTAGTTGCAAGGTTTCCTACAAAGCCTCTACCTGGGTACAAAACTTCTGTTATCTCAAAGGGTATTTCAAGTGTGGTATTAGTGAATTCACAAACAGATGCCTATGTTGCATATCTGTCATGACATACTTTATCTTTTCCTTCAATCATTTGAATCTTTGGTCTATCTCCCATACAGATTCTCCTAGTTTTTGTCTGATCGCTATCATCTCATTCATGTACTGATCCTTTGAGCTAGGCTTCTGGAATTCATTTAGCAACAGCTTCTTCATAACCACAATTGTTTTGGTTATTACTTGTGGTATGTTTGAAGCTAAGATCATGTACCAATCGAGTGCGCAGTCTCTCAGCATGATGGATAACTGTGCAATTTTGGTATCCTCATCTGTGATCTGCTTTTCTTCCCAGATCTTTTCACAAATGAAAAAGTGCTTCTCAGGGTCATCTGACGCCTCTCCTTTGAATTCTGGTAACCTGATGGTAGGATCATGTCTTGCCATCCTTAATGTTGAACTACTACCTCCAGGTGGTGTAGATCCTTGACTAATACCTCCTGAAATAGATGCCCCGGTTGTTTCTCCCTATGTAGATGTACTTCCTCCTGCGTTTATTCCACTGAAATTTGATTGTCTAAATGGTGGTGTTCTTTCTGGTGTATTAGTCGCACATGTTTTTATGGGTTCCACACTAAAACTGATATGGATAGGAGTTTTGCCTCCAGTTTCTTCTCTTGGACCTCTTGTCTTCCTTTCATATGTCACATGCATGATTTCCTCAATCTGCTCCATAGCCCAAAGATCCTCTACTTCTTCTTCATCACTTGCCAAGCCTTCCCCCATGGCTATGGCTCTCTTCTTATTGTTCATCTTATATTGGTAGGGTACTCGATTGCACATTCTTATAGTTGTTGCCATGATCTTCTTGATTTGGTCTTCCTCCATCATGATTGGATCCAAGGCCTCCTCCTTCTTTCCTTTCTCCATCTCTTCCTCCATTTCTCTGTCTCTTGTGAGTGCTTCCCCCCTTCCCGCATGCACGCAGGGAAGTTTAGTTGTCTGAGGTCATTGTCATTAAACCTTTGTTATACAATAACATCTTAATGGAAGTATACATCAATCTGATATACCTACCTTAAGGTCCCTTCAGGAACTCTTTCTCTACTATGTTGTAAGACTTTGTAGTATCTACTGCAAACTCTATGATAAATCCTGCAACAATGATGTCTAACTAGAAATCTACTGCATGCGTAAATTTATTGTCAACTTGTTGTAACTGCATGATCTCCACATAATTCCACTCTAGTTGTCTAATCCAATTTTTAGGGTGGTTGTATTTCAACCTCAATATCCACTCCTGCAACACATGTGGGAAATCACAGAAAAATACTTCGTGCAAGTCATTGAATATGCACTTGTCCAAATATTTGCTAGGTGTTAACTTCGGGTTTCTGTTATCTTTTTGCGTAAATTCCATCTCCTTTGTTTTCAACCATCTCTCAATATCTTCCTTCATTGGGTTCCACGGTCTCAACATCTCCTTTTATATTCTCATTCTTTTAATGATGTGTCACCATATCTTACATTCTTTTCACACTTCTTCAGCAGATCTCATTCACTCAATCCCATTTTGTTCCAACTGGAAACAAAACCATTTGTCGGTTAGACTTCACTCCAGTTACAAGTCTTGGGCTGACCCAAGTTCATATCTACTATGGTTTCCAACAAACACCTCCTAATACTATCGGCCCTTGTTGGCATAGGGGAAAACCCATGGTTCAACGTTTCGACAATGCACCAACAAAACCCTAGCTATCAGCCCTTTCAGAAACACCTGTGAAGCAGGCAAAGTGTCACCCAAGGTAGAGGCAGGGGGGGTTATAGGAAACAGGTTTCTGTAACCAAGATGGAACACAGATCTATGATTACAACACTTCACAGAGTACTTAGGACAACATATATTAGTTCATTAGCTTTAATCACATCACAGATCAAACCTTAAGTATAGATCGATGTAGTAACAATGACAAATACACATCACACTTAGCATCATAAGTCAGATATAACACATTCAATATATACAAAGAATTAAGCATTCATAGATTTATTATATCATTAATAACATTCAATGCACTAAATAGATCCATAAAATAAACATTATAGAACAAATCAAACCATTAACAAAAGATTTACATGGTTCAGCCCAGTGTGGGGCTACGTCCACCAACTGCTTCTTCTTCTATTATTCTGCTTCAATCTCTTACATTCATCTGCTACTGTGCACTAAGCCACAGAGCCGATATTCGCACTGGATAGGTGATATGTGCACTAAGCACCAGATCCACCTTCCCAAAATCAGATCAAGGCAATGAGCCAACTCGCACAGAGCATTACATATATAGTCTGTTGCACGAAGCAACTCAGATCCACTTTCACTTAGCTACATACACATCCCTTGTCTCTTACACTTAGCCCATCACTACATTGCTTGCACTAAGAACATTTTGCTACCTCTACATTACAATATTCCTTCCTATATATACTTTTACATCCCTTACAAAAAGGCCTAATCATGGGTAAACCCATGGGCCAACAAACCAAAACCCTAATACAAAAACCCTAATGAACCCCTTGCTGGGTCCACAAAATAAGTGAGATCCCGCGATCTCAGCTCTGCCTGGGCGCTCCATCTTCAACCAGCCTGTCGAAGTCCAAAATTGGTAAAACCTGATCAATGTTTCCTCAAAACTTGGTCAAGGGCCAACAGGCCCCCAGCACTCACCTATGACTCATCTCGAGTCACTCAGATCTGGGTAACACTTCTTCGAAGGCCTCAAGGTTAGCTCAAGCTGCCTCAACCTGTTGCTTCTCTTTAGCCTCCTGCTCAACGAGCTCTTAGAGTAATTGCTTGGTAACAAGTCCTTCCATGCACTGTGCCACTATTGCAACCACTTGGTCCAGCTGTGAGCCTTGTCCTTCGATCTCTTCAAACACTGTGCAGGCTTCATCCTGCACCGGTTGTAGCCTCTGGGTGACTTCCATGACTCTTCCCTAGATGGAAATAGTTTGTTTCTAGGCCACACGTTGTTCTTGTGATCTCCTCATTCTCTCGATCACAGTGAGTGACTTCATATGTGCTTGAACTGTCAGAGCCTGTTGTTGCGCCTCCTGTAGTTGTGCTTCCAACTTCCTAAGATATGGATCTTACGTGAGGCATTCATAATTCTGCACACTTATGCTGATTAACTACATGCATTATGAGGCGAGGGCCCTAATCCTTCCTACTGAACTCTTAGTGGCTTCTTCCCTTTGGTAGTGTACTTCCTACAGAGTGCTTGGTACTGCTTGTATCTCTAACTCCGTTACCCTTGCTTGAAGCTGCTAAATGGCCTTAGCGAGCTTCATCACTTGAACTTCGACTGCCTCATGTTCCTCCTGTGTCGATCCTAGTACAGAGCGAAGTGCTTTGCTAAACACTTATTTGAATGCAGTCTACTATGTGAGCAGCTGGTCCTTTTCGCTCTGTATCTTCGCCGTGTCTTCCTCGAGCATTGCCTAGAACTCATCCTTCTCGTTTTCATAAGAGGTCACACAGTACCGCGCAACTCATAGTTGCTCCAAGATCTCTTCTTTTTCTTTCTTTAGGGCTTTTGTAGCCTATTCATTTTCTTCTTGAACTTCCTAGAGCTGAGCCTTTGCTACATATTCCAGTCTTCGAAGTTGGGCTGGCTCATCCCCTAACTCTACGGTTTTTAATGATCAAGGCGCAGTAGGAACTACAAGGCTCAATTGAATGGCTCGTTGTATTTCCTTCAGTTCCTTCTCAACTCTTGCATACAGCTCTTCTTGCTTCGCATCATATCTCTAAAATAGGTCCTCGAACACATCCTCCATTGCTCTGCGGACTAGGCCGATGTCATCTTCCGTGAGTGTGGCCTCCATCTAGGGCTTACTGGCGTGGGTTTTCTTTCTGGACGAGGGTTTATGCAAAGAAACCTTCCTATTCTTTGATGCTTCTATCTCGGTAGGGGGATCCTTTGGCAATGTACCTTCACCTTCTCCTTGTTTTTCTCCTTCTTCTTGATTTAATTTGTCTCCTCCTCCTCCTGCAGGCGAGCCAGGTCCACCTTCTTCCAAGGCATTATCTTCCTCATCAGTCTGTACATCCTGGACTTCCTCCTTTTTCTTCTTCTTCTTCGCACTTGTATGTCTAACGTTCTCGACCCGAGTGACCAAGGGGCTTCCTATGATATTAGCATCGGAGAGTTCTTTATCATCAACCGGTACAAGAAACTCTGTCGGCCACTCCTTCATGATCTCCTCCATGTCTTCGTCGGTCAGCCTGTAATAGGACTGCAATTGCTCCTTTCTCTCATCCTTGAGCATAGTGATATATATAAAATGTCGATCTACATGGAACTTAGCTAATGGTCTATACTGGTGCAAGGTTCACGGTGTCATGTAAGGGAACGATTCAATGGAAACCTTTAGTTGCTGATAGTAGGCGTGGAACACTGCGTTCAACTACCACTACTTGGACATGTCATTTGTGTACCATAAGGTGGAGAACCTCGAGGCCAACGACTCCAAAGCTTCAATCTCTGGGAAGGTAGCTCCTTCTCACATTTGTCAAGAGAAAAATGCGATCAACACTAGCAATGAGCTGAAATGGAACTCGTACCCTTGATCATGTGCTTCGCAACAGTCTTTCTCGAGCTTGTTTATGAGGTAGCTCGCCCAATTCATTTGCATCCCTTCCATGCATTTCCCTGTGAGGTCCACCACAAACTGGGTGACCCGCGTGGGGCAGCTCCTTTTGACGAGCTTTACAACTATAATTTGGAAATCTAGGTGCACTGCACCATCCTAGATAGAAGCTACCTTGTAGCCTCACTTCCCCTTCTTAGCTTCATTGTAGGCCTCCTTAATGTGCTCTGCCAGGGAGCGGTCGGAAGCCTTCCCTGGGTAGAACTACTTAGGGTCGGGTCCCTGCATACTCAGTCCTGTGATAAAGTGGATTAGCGTCAGATTCACAGTAGTGCGCATGTTGAGCCACATGTATCCTCCATGATAGCATGACAAGAGGAGTTTAACGCAAGCATTAACCTCACGATGTCAGCCCAAATGATGTATGTTCATGGCGTTCAATATCATGGACTACACAAGCTCCTTTATCCAAGGCTGGGAGATTATGTGAGCCTTCTTCCCGGTCATCTTCATCGGGTATCTATGCAGTGCGAGAATCAGTAGTTCTTTCTATCTCCAAGGTTGAACTCATTATTCTTTAAGGATGGGATCTGGCCCAATTGGCTTCCAACTATGCATATCCCCTTCAATATGTATACGGTGATCAATGTGTACTTGAATTCTTGTGGAATGCTATTGCAGTTGACCATGCCAGCCAAAGGTGAGATATAATCAAGTAAGATCGACGGGATCTACTTCGCATTAGCCAGATCGTCGTGATGATTACTTTGCTTCTCAGTCGCGGGGTTAGCACGGCTAGAGTGTCGTGCGGTCGAAGGGGATGCCTGCAATCCCCTGGTTGACGATGCCTGAACATCATCAGACATACCTCTATCAACCATATACTTCCTAACAACCTCATCGATGAAATTCTCTAACTTAGCCTGTGCATCCGACATTATTTCTTTTAAACGGATAGGTCAAGGTAGGTGAATGGATAGACGGGGTAAGAAAATGGATGGCAATTTCTAAGTTCTGAAATCTCAGCTCGACTCTCACAATTAGATATCTATTAGAAACATTAATCACGGATGGTGAAAAGTTGTCCCAGCACAACGTCATACGAGTTAAATAAGCGAGCGTTGTAACAAATTCTTCCAACGGGCAAGACTGCTTCCATCAATGTGAATCTATCTGTTATGGCATGGTAGCAATGTCCCAAATGTGGTCTATTCATCCATAAATGTGTTTCCTAGACATTCAGAGCATTGTGATAACGGTCGGGGTGCCTCCAATGGTCATATAGCTTCACCAAGGCGAAGTCCCACTTTGCATGGTTCTGTTGTTCCAACGAAGTTCAAATTCTGCAAACCTGCCTCCTACGAAGTCTTCTCTGTAACTTCTTGTAGCTTTTCTAATTTGGCTTTCTTCTTACTGAGTCTCCTTGCCTTCTTTCCTATGATTTGAGCCTCTCTAATTGTTTCTGGATTTCTCTTCCCATTCTTATTCTTATTTTCTCCTATCGTAGTGACTTCGCACTGGTGATGTACTCTCAAAGGGTTCAAAGTTAATATCACTTCCCTTACTGATTCCTGGGTGGATATACTTTCTTCGTGCATGGATAGGTCCTTCAAACCTTCTTGCGCTATGACAACTAATTCTCTTGCCTTTTGCTGCTTCAACTTATCCTCTCGTTCTTCTACCAGTCGATCTACTTTTCTAGCTATGAAGTCCCTTAGTTCTTGCTTTTTCTTTTCTGTAGCTTCTTCCTCTACTTTCCTTCTGATATGATCCTTCTCGATCCAAGTCTTTCCTAACAAAAGTGGGAAGGGGGCGTCATTCTCAACAAACCTAATAACTTCAAATTCTTCTTTTTTCGGTGTTCCATGGATGATAATATGTACATTAGTAACTCTTCCACACAGAGTTATCATCTTTCCTTTAAATAAACCTATTCTTTCCAATGAAGGTACCATAGTAGGATTTCCCAAAATTTCCCAAGTGCTTTATGGCATAATATTCCCTTGTGTTTCCTCATCCAAGGTACAGTCTATGTCGAAGTCTCCTATTCTTGTATCTATGTGTTGTTTTTCTTTCAAGATCTCTGGTAAACTAACATCTTTGTGATCATTCATCGTTTCTTTTAATTGTAATAACATAGTCTCTAATTCTTTCTCTTTATGATTCTCTAACATGCTCTTATTCTCTTGACTCATGTTCATTTGTTCAACTTTAGAAATCGTCCTTGGACAATCCTCAACCTTATGACCAACAATTTTACAATAAAGACAAATAGGACCTGCACTAGGGCATTCCTTAGCAAGAAGTCCCGGTCTTCTGCAGTTATAACATAGTGTCAATCCTCTATTTCTCTTATAAGTTCCTCAACTTTTCTTGTACTATGCAGTAGGATCACAGTGTTGGACATGCAATTTGCAAAAAAACTTTCTAGGTTCCTGCATCCAGTTATTAGTCCAAAAATTATTTCTATGCATAGGAATAACATATCTTTCTCTAGTTCTATCAATTTTATTCAAATCAACTCTTTCTTCTAACTGTACCCTAGCTTTCAGACTAGGACATAATCTATCAAACATACCTAGATCCATGCTTTCGAAACAATTTTTTTTTACTTGACTTACTCTTATCAAACACAAAGCTTTAAGATCTTACCTCCTTTCTTAAGATCAGATCTTTTTCTTAGCACAAGGTTTCATAAGTCAAGTAGAGTACTTTTCACTACAACAACAGATCTACGCACAATGCTTCTCTTTTATTTGACTTCAGTTCCCAGCAATCACAGCTTCAGGTCCCAACAACAGAACCATTTGTTGGCACAGGTACAAACCCAAGGTTCAATACTTCAACAACGCACCAACAAAACCCTAACTATCGACCCTTTAGGCAACACTTACGAAGCAGTTGAAGTCTCACCCGAGGTAGAGGCAGGCAAGGTTATAGGACACATGTGTCTATAACCAAGCTGCGATACAAATATGTGATTACAATACTTCACAGAGTAATTAGGACAACATATATTAATTCATTATATTTACTCACATCACAGATCAAACATTAAGTACAGATCGACGCAGTAACAATGACAAATACACATCGCACTTAGCATCATAAGTCAGATCTAACACATTCAACATATACAAAGCATTAAGCATTCATAGATCTATCTATCATTCATAACATTCAATGCACTAAACAGATCCACAACATAAACATTATAGCAAAAAGAAAACCATTAACACAATATTTATGTGGTTCACCCCAGTGTGGGGCTACTCCCACCAACTGCTTCTTCTTCTATTATTCTTCTTCAATCTATTACATTCATCTGCTCCTGTGCACTAAGCCATAGATTCAAGCTTCGCACTGGACAGGTGATCTTCGCACTAAGCACCAGATCCACCTTCCCAAAATCAGATCAAGGAACAGAGCCAACTCACACAAAGAATTACATATACAGTCTATTGCACGAAGCAACTCAGAGCCACTTTCACTTAGCTACATACACATCCCTTGTCTCTTTCACTTATCCCATCACTACATTGCTTTCACTAAGCACACTTCGCTACCTCTACATTACATTCCTTCCTATATATACTTTTACATCCCTTACAAAAAGGCCTAATCATGGGTAAACCCATGGTCCGACATCCTGAAACCCTAATGAACCCCTTGCTGGGTCCACAAAATAAGTGAGATCCCGTGATCTCAGCTATGCCTAGGTGCTCCATCTTCGACCAGCCTATCGAAGTCCAAAAGTGGTCAAACTTGATCAATGTTTTCTCAAAACTTGCTCGAGGGCCAACAACCCTCCTGGTAAACCAGAAGCAAACATAGTGCACAGGATGCACTGTGTAGTCTCACTCGAGATAGTTCTTATGGGTTGCTGCAACACTCAGGTGCTTGGAGCCTGGGAATGAGTGGGGATCTAGAATTAACCTATGTGATCTTCATTTATGTAATCTAACATTCAACTTATCTAGATTAATATGTCATTCTTACTCATGCATGTAAATTAACAGATCTAACTAAGTCATCCATACATGTTTCTAACGTCTAATCATTAAAATCAAAGGATATACACAACATTCAATCAAATAAATCATGATCTATTGTGGTTCACCCCTCCTAGTCTACGTCCATAAAGATTTGGCTCATCTTCTCTCTTATTATTATGTTTCCAAAACTACAACACCTCACACATTACAACTCTTCATCAAAACAGGTCGAGATCTACAATGAGGTTAACTAGATCACACTAGGCTCCTCATCATGTGATCTAACCCTCAAGATCTACCTTTTTTTCTCTCCTCAGATCAAAAAATTACAACATAGATCGAAGACAACATAGTAACCATAACCAACAACATGACCTCCGACTCCCAACTGAAGAACCTGAACCCCGAACTAGACCTCCTAGGTGCCTATTTATACATGTTTTTGGCTTACTGGCCATTACATCTTCTTAACAAAACCCTAACCCTAGAATTGATACGTCTTATTTCATCTGTGCCTTGCATGCTTTCCTCCTCTATATGTGTGTTCCCTTGAGTGTGTTGCTTTTCCTTCTAGTTGTATTTTCCTTCCTTGTGCTTTATTCTCCAAAATTATTCTTTATTCAAAAATGGGCCTGCACCCAATAGTCAACATCATCCCTATCCTACAAAGAACCTATATCCAATTTAGAGCATAATTTATAATGTATTTTGGCTAGTGCAAAATCTAACTCCAAGTCAGGTGAATCTGTGCAACTAAATAAACCTCCACAGAACCCATTTCTAGTTTGAGTTCTTATTCATTAGTTTAACTTGACTTGTTTATTTGGGAAAATCCCAACTCCAATATAGGTTCTATATAGCTAAACAAATTTATGTATGAACCCTATCCAATTCTGGTTCAAAACTAGGCTATGGATTGGTTTGTCCATGTGAATCCCAACTCCAAGGTGAATTATGTACAACTAAACAAATCTTTTAGAAAACCATCTTCAATTTGAATCCTTTTCACTATTGTAGGTTAGTTTATCTTCTAACTACAATTGCAATCCTTTGCATCCATACAATTCTCCATAACATCCATATCCAATTTGGATGTTGCACAAATTTTGGTTGGTTCATCTGTTTTTCCATTTTCTAACTCTATTTGAGTACCATACAGCTAAGCAAATCTGTATAGAACCTCTCTATAATTTGGTTCTGGTTCTCTATATAGATAAACAAGACCCTATAGGACCTAGTTCCATTTGCAAATTACTACAAGTATAAATAACCAATTAAGTGTTGGGCAATGTACAAATAAGTAAGAACGTGTCACTGTGGTGTGAATTGTTTAGCTTTATAGAACAAGAATAACAATTGGAATATTTTTCTTTTGATAATATTGTAGGACACAAATAAGAGTTGGAATGTATATGTGAAAGATACCAGATATATAAAATATGAAGAACAGAAACGAAATGCTAGAAATAACAAAATAACAGTAAAATATCCAATATAATCTTCACAATACACCGAAATGATATGTGAAATAGCAACAGAATAGCACTTTGAATCAGATAGCAATGTTCACAGGCCTCTTCGAGGGGGAAACCTCCAGTCGAGCAGTGCTCTATTACA
The DNA here is from genome assembly GCA_000966675.3 of Picea glauca. NCBI lineage: Eukaryota > Viridiplantae > Streptophyta > Pinopsida > Pinales > Pinaceae > Picea > Picea glauca. Next base: position 245,075 of record JZKD02S1908525.1, read on the forward strand.
ATAATATCCAAGCTAGGGTTCTCATACCCTCGACTC
>JZKD02S1908525.1:261856-283408 GCA_000966675.3 Picea glauca
CTATTAGGTCTTCTTACATCTGCCTTATTCTATTTTATTGAAAGGCCTTATTAATATTGACCTTTATTACATCCGAATACATTGATCTACCTATGTGCAAGTTAGGACCTTAACAGAAAACCTCATGGAAAAAATCCCCCCTCAAGGTAGAATGTATGTAAAAAGAAGAATTGACAATTGCTAGGAAACGGTGTCCTTCACTCTAAGATTACTTCGCAGAGAATGGAACATCTACTCAGTGAAGGTCTTGGTGAAGATGTACGTCGTTTGTTCTGTTGAAGGATAGAACTATAGGTCGGTGATCCTCTCATGTACTAAGTACCTGATATAGTACATGTGGATCTCGATGTGCTTCATCCGTTGCCTCTAAAATAGTTCTCTGCAGAACTCCAGAGTGCTCTAGTTGTCACACTAGATGACGATCAACCGATGAAACTGAATGCCCAACTCAGTGAGAAAATGTTGTAGCCACATAGCCTGAATGATTATGTTAACTACCCCTCTGTACTCATCCTCAATTGAAGATAGAGCATTGGCAGCTTGTTTCTTTCTCGACCAACAAATAGGCCTGGAACCAAGACTGATTGAGTAACCAGATGTGGACTTATGATTAGTGATATCTCTAGCCCAGTCAGAATCAGTGAACCCGATGAGATCTAATGTAGAGTCTACTGCATAATGAATCCCAAAGGTGATGGTGCCCTATATGTATCGAAGGATACATTTTACAGCCTTCCAATGTAGCTCATGTGACTCCTGCATGAACCTGGAAATTGTGCCAACTACATAGGAGAGGTATGGCCTGGAGTGTGTGAGATACAACAAGCTCCCCACTAGTTGTTTGTATAGTGTGTTGTCAACCAGTGGAGTGTCTTTGCCATCGTCAAGTTTGACTCTGGATAGGAAAGGATTCTGAGAAGACTTGCAGTCTATCATGTGAAATCTCTCAAGGAGATCTTGAGCATACTTGGCATGAGACAGTTTGATTCCTGATGCATCCTGACTGATCTCGAGTCGAAGGAATAAGTGTAGCGGCCCCATGTCTGTCATTAAAAAACTATCATGTAGAATCTTCTTGACTGCAGCAATCATTGAAGTTGAGCAAATGGTGATCAACAAATCATCAACATACAAAACTAAGAGTAGAAGTGAATCAACCATCCCGAGCATGTAGAAATTCAAGTTTGATTTACAACATAAAAAGTTATGTGACAACATGTAGGAGTCCATCTTGTCATACCATGCCCTCAGAGCCTTCTTGAGGCCATAAAGAGATTTCTTTAGTCGATGGACCAAAGAGGAATCCTGCATAAATCTTTGGGGTTGCTCCATATAGATCTCGTCAAAGATATCATTGTGAAGAAATGTAGTCTTCACGTCCATCTGATGGACTTCCCATCCCTTTCCTACCGCAATGGAAAGTGCCAAACGTACATAATTGATCTTTGCTATTGGAGCAAAGTTCTCATCATAGTCAATGCCATGAAACTACTGAAAGCCTTTGGAAACTATATTAGCTTTGTATCTGTTAATATGTCCATCTGCTACGCTCTTGGTCCTATAGACCCATCTACACCTGACAAGTTTCCTTCTAGAAGGAAGGGGAACCGGATCCCAAGTCTGGTTCTCGAGGAGGGATTTGTACTCCTCCTGCATGGCAGATTCCCAAAAGGGATTTCCAGAAATCTCACCATAAGACAGTGGATCTGAAGACTAAACCAAGAAAAGATGCATGGAGGGAAATGGTTCAGTGGCAGTGAGTGAAATAGGAGGCTCCTCAAAATCAGATCGAGTCCTCCTAGTATCGGGTGGATCACCAACAATATCCCTTGCATCGTGAAGAATAGTTTGTGCCCACTTGGGCCTCTACTCTGGCTCTGCATCTGCATCTAGATGAATTGACTCTGCATATGACTGTATTGACTCTATATCTAGATCATTTGAATCCTCTGAATTAGAATTCTCATATGAAGAAGAGTCGGCATGTGCATGCTCATCATCTTGGACAAGTGGAGGAATTAAGTGTCTGCATGCGGTTGTTGAGGTACATGTGAGACACTTTCCTCGAATTGGACACTTCGCTCAATGATGAGACAGTTTGAGGAAATATAAATAAGTTTGTATCCCTTCACACCGTTAGGGTATCCAACAAATATACACTCTATGCTCTGTGGATCAAGTGCCTTCCTCTTTTTAGAGGGAATCTGGGCCCATGAACATGAGCCAAAAATACGAAAGTGGGTCACTTCCGGTTTGAGGCCGCTCCAAGCCTCGTAGGGGGTATTATCCTTGAAAGATCTATGGGGAGATCTATTTTGGATGTAGGTTTAACAATTAAGTGCTTCGGCCCATAATCTCTGTGGAAGTGACTTTTCATGCAACATGCAAGATGCCATCTCTTTTAGAGATCTATTTTTCCGCTCAAAGGGAACTGTGTGCTGCAACTAAATCCATGCCTCGTGACAAAGATTTTGGATCTCATTATTGACATACTCTCCCTCGTTATCAGTTCATATGACTTTGATTTTCTTTCTGGACTCTATCTCAATAAGGGTTTTAAAATCTTTAAGGCATTGAAAGACCTCGAATTTTTTCCTAAGAAAGTAAATCCATGCAGTGAAACGTTAGAAATCATCAACAAAAATGAGAAAAAACCTCACTTTGTTGATTGATGGATGCGGAAAAGGACCCATGAGGTCAATATGGATCATATCTAAAGGAGAGCAAGCTCTTTGAGTCTTTCCTTTGTCAAATTTCTCTTGAGGGTGTTTTCCAAGAACACATCCCTCATAGATTCCTTTGGAGAAATGGATGTCTGGTAGACCATCAACCAATATTTTCTTGCTAAGATTTTGCATATATCTGAAATTCAAATTTCCAAACCTTTCCTTCCATATCCTACTACTTTCATCAGCATGGGTAAGCAGTAAAGCAGAATCTGTTTCAATAAATTCAGAAAATGTATACAATCTAGATTGATGATTTACCTCACCAGTAGCAACCCTAGAATTGGTTTTCATGTCATATATGTCCACTGCATCAGGTGTGAATATGAATTTATTTCCGGTGCAGTAATTTTTCATCTGATACACAAAAAGAAGATTGACAGAAAGTTTGGGAACGTGTAGCACATTCTCGAAGCTTTCGTTGGTGAGTTCAATCCTTCCTTTGTTGGTGACCTCGGATGGAGAGTTGTCCCCCATCAAAATAGGAGGACCTTTTCATGCATCCAATGAAGAATAGACTGCTTTTGTGGCAGCCATGTGATGTGAGGATCCTGAATCCACGATCCAAGCATCGAGAGAGGAGTTGATGGAAATCAAGGCATGGCTAGAATTGCCTTTCCTAGGATTATGATCTTTTGGCTTCTTCTTCTTGGCACCCTTAGGAATGCGATCTCCAAGGTTGTTTCATTGAAGTATTTGATTCATTAGATCTATTTTTATTTTCATGCATGTGTATTATGGATGGAATCCTTTATGGTAGTATGTGCATTTTTCTCCTTTTCTTCCCTTTCCACCTTTGGATCTGGAGGCATCGGTGAATGGTTTTGAATACCCTTCCTTCTTCAGATTTGCATGATATTTCCTTTTGTATTTATCTTTAGATTTATGATATTGATGGCTTCCATCTTGCACAATAAGTTCATGCATATTTGGGCCTTTGATTTTGCCCATGTTTGTGATCTTGGTTTTCTCTTGTGTCAGGGATTCGATAAATTCCTCAAGAGAAGGCATCTTCCAAGTGGCTCCAAAGGTTAATTTGACTGAATGGAATGTGGATACGAACACGAATAATTCATAACCAAGTTTGGAGAGAATGGTGAGGACCATTTATCTCTCCTCCTTAGATTTATCAACCCCGCAAGCTTTCAGTTGCAACAGTAAATCCTTGTATTTTGTAAAGAAATCTTGGAGATCGTCAAAGATTTTTGGATCCAATGTGAGAAATTCCACCTCGAGCATGTGTCCCCACATATCATATTTTTTTCCAAATATCCCTACCAAGGTGTTCCATGCTTCATTAGGAGCTTTACAAAAAGATATGTGAAAAAGGAGACCGGGAGGAATGAGACTGCAAATTGTTCTGAATACTTCATCCATTCAATTTAGATACTTGGATTTTTCTATGGCTGATGTTAGTTCTGTCTCTGTATTCAAGGTTAACCTGTACAATCCTCTGGTTTGGAGATGCATGGTTATTCTCTCCTTCCATGCAAGGTAATTGTAAGGTGTAAGAATGAATTCTTTTGGGAATTCCAGTTTTCCATTGTCTTCAATCTTTGGTACCTACAAAAAATAATTTGGTGTATCTTTTTCTTAGTAGTCTGTTAGCTCTGATACCATATAAATGTGTTGAACATGCAAAGAATAGATCTAGCTAGAAAATACCACACACATTTGCAAAGAGAAATTGAGAAAGAATAAGCAAGATAGAAAGAATGGAAGAATTCTCATTAACCGTAATGAATAATGAATAATTTACACATGATATACTATGTATAACTCAACCCATGTGCACTTGAGGTGAACTAATGCACCATAGTGGTGGTCTAGAGTGATTTGGACACACACCAATAGTTACGGGAGTCAACTGCCACATATTCTATTCTCTCAGGAAGTTATAGGAGTGAACTGCCACCTAGCTGAGTTAACTAGACTATCAGTCTTCAGTTAACTGGCTGAAACAGAGTGAAGTGAGGAGTAGATCAAGGAATCAAGGGTAATGCAGTAATATGGTGATGATCCCAAGAAAAAATTTTATTAGCATGGTGATGATCCCAATGCTACATGGTGATAATCCCAATGTAGGATCTAGACTCCACTCAACTAATCAAACTAAACATAATATTCTCCAGGTGGGATATTCTCCCATAAACTTTAGGAGATTGAATAAAGACTAATAAAATAGGAAAAACCTTAGGAAAAATAAATCCTAGGTGTGTGTGAAGTAACTCCAACACTTAGAATGCAAGTGGGTCTAATGTGGACACTATCGCAGCCAAAAATAGAAAGTGGGTGTCCAACACTCAGATCCTAGCTTAGATAACCATTGACTCAAGGTCCAAATGTGATCCTTCACCTCCACTGTGGCCAACCCCAATTGTAGAAGAATCCACATTGCATGCTTATCGATCCAAAACCTACTCTGGGGATAGTAAATGTTGGCATACAACATCACATAAGAAAAATGAGGAGGGTTCTCCCACTCAAAGATAACAAGTTGAAAAATTAATGGAAGAAATTTTCTTGTATTTAGCCAAACAACAAGTCTCACACAATGACATGATCAGGAAGATGAATATTCCAGGACAATAGTTTTATCTACCCTCCTTAATAGCATCTCCATCTTCAACTAATCCAATCATCAAGGTTCTGAGAGTCATTCCTCCCCGAGTGCTCAGTGTCGATCCATTCACATCCATCCCATCAGTCTCGGCCATAATCAAACTAGAGTTTTCATGGGTCCCTACAATGAACATCCATAAATTTATTACTTCCTTTGTCCATGAGCTCAGAGAATGCGATCAATCCATCCACCATGAATAGACCCAATCATGCCTCAACTACGAGCAAGAGCATTCTACTCATGACGCCGCATGATCCCAATTACAACAAGAATCCCATGCACGTCAGGAACTCGAAGAGGCCCAAAAAACTTTACAAGACCTACACATGGATGAAGTGGTCGCACACATAGAAAATTAGGGCCAATATGTAGTCATTGTTAGTGACCACACTGACATGGTCACCACTCTCAATGAATCCTATTATTGGGTCTCCCCGCAGGCACCAATGCAGCCAAATATTCCATCTCTACCTAAAATGAAAGTGATTGCCAAGCATGTTCAGGATCTGCAATCACAAAATCATGAAATTTGGAACTGACTACAAAAAATAATTCTAGAGAAGACCGCCCTCTAGCAACAAATTGCTTAGGACATCACCACCATTCAGGAGAGTCGAAACCATGCCCAAGGCTTTATTGAGTTGGGCACTCAAAGATTCAAATTATAGGATTATTTACAAATCCCTCTAGAGCTCACAAGTCTCTATGATTGGACTTCTGCAATAGAGGCTAAAGTCATGCAACAAAAGTAGGATGTGGGTTCATTTCCTTCCAAAGAGCATGCTTTTTCAATGCATGTCATTGCCACACAAATGAAGGAGATAATTGCAGTTAGGGATGAGTAAAAAAATATGTGAGATTTAATCAGTTCAATGGACGACAAGTCTATGGATTGGTATACTCATTTCTCAAACATACAAGTTTTTGTTAGCCCCCTCGTTGATCAACTCAACATCATACATCAGACAACCTCTCCAGTCATAGCCATCGATGTCAAGGTAATTATTCAATTTTCCAAGGATCTCCAGGTCCAATTCAATGATCCTAAGAACCATTATAAGGAATTTGCAGAGGAAATCAAAAACACGATGTCATCCACCATGGCAGTGATTCCATAAAGCATATGGCTCGAGGACAAGCCAAATAATAGTGGTGGGGTCCTGTTGACACCCAAAGTTTTGGGTTTAGTTTTTCATGTGCACACAAATGAAGTTGTGCGCACTCATTCCATATTTTTTCACGTGCCTAAGGAAATGCACAAAGAATGACATAGATTGCACGCTAGACCAAGTTTTTTCAATTTCTCACCAAGCCAAAAATCTATCAAGTGCACGCCAGTCTAAGTTTTTTTAGTCACGCTAGAAATCAAGAAAATGCCCGTCGGAATCAAGAAAGAAATCATAAGGAAATCTTCTTAAATAATTACTTCCAGCAGCATACGAGGACTTGGGACTGCTAGAGGATGAGTTGGCCATGTACTTAAGATTGCCATTGATATAGAAATCCTACGTGGAGCACCGGAAAACACAAGAAGCGTGTGAGGTAGTTTTTTCATTCAAACAAGTGGAGCAAAGAAAAAAGGAACAATGCTCCCCAACAAAGAAATATATAAAAGAAAGTAGTAATATTAGAAATAGGTTTGGTTATTGATGCATGAGCATCCTTCCACATCAGCAGATGCGCCAACAAGACAATGCATAAGCGTGCATTGGAGAAAGGGAGAGGCACTGACCCTCCCATTTTTAAATTTGAAATATGATACTATAGGGATTAATGTTGAAAGGTTGAGTGAAAACCAAGCCATGCCTTTATACAAGCACGCGATAAGGTCACATTTAATGGCTGACAGGTTGATGGATCTAGATTCAATTCAGACTAGATGGCCATTTATGAAACTTCAATGTAATAGATGAGGTTAGGTGAAGGAGAGGATACGCTCATAGAGCCCCTCTTTTGTAAAGAGATATTTGTATCAGATTTCATTATAAGAGTTAGGAGAGTTAGGAGGAGGATTCTAAGAGAAGATCCTAAGAAGCTCAGAAGCTCAGAAATAGGAGGTAGAATAGTTCTTTGAGAGAGATTGAGAGATCTAAGACTCTGTTGTAGTCTAGCCTGCACATATTGTAATCAGATTTTCATATTAATGAAAAGACAACATTTTTTTCTTGCACATGGTTGTTTGCGTGGTTATGTGTTTATGTGTTTTATGAATGTATGTGGTAGATGTATGATAGGTTTCATATGCAGTAGGAAGATATATTTCTCTATCTTTGTTGAGTTCATAATATCGTTATGGGTTCTTTAGGCTGTGAAAGGAGTGCACAAAATAACATTTGAGGTTTTGTAGCCAGCGCAAGGAGTGTACATCTGAACTCTGTGGAGTTAGAAAAGAACATGCCAGGAGGGTGCACCAGAGTGATAATAACTCAGGAGAAACCTCAATGTTTTTGAATACCTTAGAGGAGAATTTGTGTAAAGAAAGAATAGAGAGACAGAGTCAATGAGAACTCTGTGGAGCTCTACTGAGTGGGCATTGAGTAGGTGCAAGTGTGCATAAGGAGAACTCTCTCTCGATTTCGAAGAGAGGGGTATCAGAGGAAGATACTCACGGAGTTACAAAACACTCTGTGGAAAACACTCAGCATGGTATGATTTGAGCGCAAGGTTGTGAGGAGGGCACAAAGTTTTCCTTTGAAAGGAAACAGAAGGGTCAAGACCCTTTTGGAGTTCTAAGTCAGTTTGAAGCTTAGAAGAGATAGCACAAGGAGTGCATAGGAGATAGACTTACTCCAAGTCCCAGGGCTCAAAAGAGATAGTGTTCGCAGAAACATAGAATAGATCTAAGAAATCGAGCTCGCAAGAGGAGCAAAGGTTGAAGCCTTTGAATACTTACAAATTATTCCAAGTCAGAAGAAGTATAAATCTCTGGAGGAAGAGCGACAACAGTCGTCAGATCGACTGTGGGAAGAATCCTGAACCATTAGATCAGGGTCTAGGGAAGAAAAGGAGAGCGCTGAGGGGGGGAAACAAATCCCAATCGTTGGATCTAAGCGCAAAGGATCGACAATTGTCTGATCTAGGGTAAAGTGCATCAGCTTTAACCCTTATGTGCATAGGAGGATTGACTTGCCAAAATCCCAAAGTCTTGAAGTGATTAGGGACCGTCCATCGTCAAAAGGGACAGGTGGCGCAAGATCTACAGCTCTGAAGTAGAATCACTTCGGAAGACTGTGATCAAGGAGAGAGATGAATTTTCAAAGACCCGAAGTAAATCTTGATTGTTGATCATCAGGGGGCATGTGTCAACAGATTTGAGTCTTGGGGTGAAATCACTCCGGGAGGAACAAGTGTGCAGGAGTTGAAACTCTCGATGTCCAAAGATCCGAAGAGTCAATCATACTCAACAGATTGAAAGATCCTAGATCGGGAGGTCGTAGAACCCCCAGGATGGGAGGGGGGCTGCATCAGGTGGTATCAGAGAATTTTTTTTGTTTGCAGATGACAGACAAAGAAGACAAAGGAGAAAGTCGCTATTTTGTTTCCAGACAACAGACAAAGGAGAGGCAGTGAAAGGAGATAGTCTGACTACATCAAGTAGTATCAGAAGCATAAGTTTTCCTATAGACAACAGGTGAAGGAGGAGGCAGAGTACTTATGCTCTATGAATGATGTTTGCACAAGTGCAACAAAAAATTGAACAGTCAGGTGAGTTGTAGGAGGAGTTGGAGATGCTCTCGAATACAGAGTAAGCCACAAACTCGCCAGGAGGGTAGGTAGAGGGTGAAAATGGATATTGAAGGCCATGAATGTGGTCGCAGGAAAGCCACCAGCAGAAAAGAAAGCCAAAGATGGATCTGGAGATCATAGATATTAGAGAAAGAATAGAACAGCTGACATTGAAGATGCAGCAGGATGCAAAGGTACATTGGAGGTACGAATGGCCTTTGAACAAGAAGGCAAAATGGCCTGTTCGGAAGTTGTTAGCCACAAATCATAAACAAGTAGTAAGAAGGTGGTTGAGGCATGCTGAAAACCGTAGTGACACAGAGGAGGAGTTGGTTTGCATTTGTGAGCCAAAAGTTGGAGAAACCTCAGTGATGAGGAAGAGAGGTCAGTAAAAGGTCTCATAAACTACCAGGAGGACAGAGATGAATTTTCAAATTGCCAGGTGGGCAATGATATGATATCAAGTGAGGATCTCATAGACTATCAGGAGGAAAGAAGTGAAAATTCATATTTCCAAGTGAGCAATGAGATGAGATCAATTGATCTCATAGACTCCCTGGGGGGCAAAAGAGAAATCCTAGATTTCCAGGGAAGCAAGGGAAGTGAGATGAGACTATCTGAGAGTCTCATGAGCTCAAAAGTGAGTTTAGGTCAGAAAGGAGTGTCAATAGATGAATATTCATGTGGGTTTGAATACCATGTGGATGAATATGATGAAAAGTTAAATACTTCCACCATCAAAGATAAGGGTCAGAAATGCATTCTGATCATTGGGGGAATCAAAACATTCCTACCAAGCAGCCAAGCAGAGGGTAGCATAAGTGTTGTAGGTGCAACAACAGAAGGACAACCAATGGATATTTTCATAAGAGAGGAGAAGGAGAAGACACTGATGTTTTCCCCAGTAGAAGGAAAAGAGCATTCGGCCGAAATGCTCAAAATTTTCATCTAGGAAGCTAAACAGGAGGTGACTGCAGTACTGGAGTCTACAATAGAAGAGGAAGTAGACAACATGGATTTTGCTAAGCTATATGAAGAACTAGAATCCATGGAGAGAAGGGTAGATAAGAAGAGTAGGCATATCCAACAGGTCAAGTTGGAAACAGGTGGAGGAGTATACTAGCCTGGGGAGCAGCAGGAAGAAGTTGGAATTGAACCAAAATAAGAGGAGATGATATAAGCTAATTTGTTAGAGGAGGAAGCTGAGCAGAAGCTCAGTGATAAAACTGTAGAACAGGAGTCTACAGAAGGGTGGCAAGATAATGCCACAAAAGAAGAAAACAACAAGGGGGATCAAGATGATCTACCCATTGATAAGGAGGAAGTGCAACAAAGAAGATTGCATAAGGAGAACCAACCATTGGACCAGCTAGACAAGGTGATAGAGGAGATACAGAGGTTGATGTTGAGGTCATCACAAGAAGTTGCCATCATGAGGAAGATGAACAAAGGAGGACCTGCAAGAGCAGTAGTGAAGTAGTAGAAGCAACAACAGTAGCAACAACAACAACAACATAACAGAGGAGTAGATGGACAACTCCAAGGAGAAGTTTGGGATCCAAGAGGATTTCAACGGAGCTGGAGAACTCATGAGCTCCCTCATGAATTTTTCGCAGTAGTGGAGTATGATGCAGGAGCATCCTTCCACATCAGCAGATGCGCCAACAAGCCAACACATAGACGCGCATTGGAGAAAGGGAGAGGCACCGACCCTCCCATTTGTAAATAGATTGAGTGAAAACCAAGACATGCCTTTATACAGGAAGGAGATAAGGTTGCCTTTTATGGATGACAGGTTGATGGCTCTAGATTCAATTCAGACTAGATGGCCATTTATGAAACTTCAATGTAATAGATGAGGTTCAGTGAAGGAGAGGATAGGCTCGTAGAGCCCCTCTTTTGTAAAGAGATATTTGTATCATATTTCATTATGAGAGTTAGGAGAGTTAGGAGGAGGATTCTGAGAGAAGAGCCTAAGAAGCTCGCAATCTCAGAAATAGGTGGTAGAATAGTTCTTTGAGAGATCTTAAGAGAGCTGAGACTTTGTTGTAATCCAGCATGCACATATTGTAATCAGATTTTCATATTAATGAAAAGATAACAATTTTTCATGCACATGGTTGTTTACATGGTTATGTGTTTATGTGTTTTATGAATGTATGTGGTAGATATATGATAGGTTTCATCTGCAGTAGGAAGATGTATTTCTCTATCTTTGTTGAGTTCATAATAGCGTTCTGGGTTCTTTAGGCTATGAAAGGAGTGCACAATAGAACATTTGAGGTTCTGTAGCCAGCGCAAGGAGTGCACATCTGAACTCTGTGGAGTCAGAAAAGAACATGTCAGGAGGGCACACTAGAGTGATAATAACTTAGGAGAAACCTCAAGTTTGTTGAATGCCTTAGAGGATAAGTTGTGCAAAGAAATCACAGAGAGACAGAGTCACTGAGAACTCTGTGGAGCTCTGCCAAGTGGGCATCGAGTAGGTGCAAGTGTGCATAAGGAGAACTCTCTGTCAAGTTCGAAGAGAGGGGTATTAGAGGAAGATACTACAGAGTTACGAAACACTCTCTGGAAAATGCTCAACAAGGTGTGCTTTGAGCGCAAGGTTTCCAAGAGGGCACGAAGTTTTCCTTTGAAAGGAAACAAAACGGTCGAGACCCTTTTGGAGTTCTAAGTCATTTTGAATCTCAGAAGATATAGTGCAAGGAGTGCATAGGAGTTGAACTTACTCCAAGTACCAGGGCTCAGAAGAGATAGCATTCACAAAAACATAGACGATATCCAAGAAATTGGGCTCGCAAGAGGAGCAAAGGTCGAAGCCTTTGAATACTTACAAACTCTTCCAAGTTGGAAGAAGTCTAAAGCTCAGGAGGAAGAGTGACAACAGTCATCAGATCGATTGTGGGAAGAAGCCTGAACCATTAGATCAGGGTCCAAGGAAGCAAAGGAGAGCATTGAGGGGGGAAACAGATCCCAGCCATTGGTTCTGAGCGCAATGGATCGAATACCATCCAATCTAAGGTAAATTCCATGAGCTTTAACCCTTGTGTGCACAAGAGGATTGACTTGCCAAAATCCTGAAGTTCTGAAGTGATTAGGGACCATCCATCGTCAAGAGGGACAAGTGGTGCAAGATCTGCAGCTCTGAAGCAGAAGCACTTCAGAAGCCTATGATGAAGGAGAGAGCGGAATTGTCGAAGACCCAAAATAAATCCTGATCGTTGATCATCAGGGGGTAGGTTTCAACAGATTTGGGTCTTCGGGTGAAAGCACTCCCGGAGGAATGAGTGCGCAGGAGTTGAAATTCCTGAAGTCCAAAGAGCCAAAGAGTCAATCTGACTCAACAGATTGAAAGATCCCAGATCAGGATGTCGTAGAACCCCCAGGAGAGGAGGGGGGATGCATCAGTTAGCTAGTTATATATTGAGGAGAAGAGATTCAATGCATCATTAGTATTGAGCTCTCTCTAATCTTGTTGTAATATTGTAATGATTTTGAATATACTTATGTGTTTGTTGTATGTTTGAGTTTTGAGTAAAGGCGCATTGCACAATAGCACAATATGTTGCAATTCTAAGGATTTATATAGAGAAGATATGAAGTTCTATGGATGTCATATGTATATATATTGTGCAATGTATATCTTTGTTGTGATGAAATGGCTCCAGTCATAAAGATGGGACAGTTCTGATCCATTCTATGTCTATCATCTATGAGTTGAATATGTGTGTGTATTGTTTTAATTCTTAGTCCTAATAGTTTGTCATATATGAGCTGCATGGATGCTAATACTGATGACTTTTCATGTGTTTGGCATTCATCCATGTTACAAAACCTTATGGTCTCTATGATCCTCTCTGCATCTTGGGTGAGACCTTCCTCAACCTTGGCTGAGGATTGATATGTTGGTGCTCTAGGTTTTTTTTGGACAACTTTGGATGAACCTTGGGTATAAAATGTCCAGCGTTAAGAAGGAAACGAGCAAGCGTAGACCAAATGCTCAAAAATGACTACCCATAGATTAGTCAGTCAACGATGAATATTTTATGGCTTGGCCTACACCATAGTTTTTTAATTTCCTAAGAACTTTTTCTTCCGAGATAGAGTAACAAATTGTTTCTATTGAGCAAGATAATGAAGACTTAATGCAGTAGAACCAACACTTGCGACATGAATTAGAGATGGTATCAGAGGACAGGGATCAATCATATACCTTGTGTGCACAAGATCAATTGGAACTAGATTCCATCTCCAGGAAGTTAGTCGAAGTTTATCCTAAGATACAACATGATGCCCCTCATCTGCCAGAACATATTACTCTGGTTTCCATAGTGCAATGTCTTGAATTTATTGTAGATGCATGGTCCTAGTTGGCCAAGAAAATATATATTCTACAACAACATATGGAATCAATTCAAATGAAGGAGCAAGAGAAACCCAAAGATATGCTTAAGAATATCACACAAGCAGTTGTGGAAGGGTATATTGTTTGGTCCTCCCTTCATGATCGAACTGGAAAATAAAACAAGATTTTTACCATGTTTAATGATTGGGTCGGTATGCTAGAAATAAGGAATAAATCGACTAAAGAGTCGAGAGTAGAGATTCAATATATCAATGCAGAAGCACACTCTCTCATATATCCTATTGCGCAATATGATAAGTTTGATGAAATCCAAGAGGCTAAAAATAGACTTGATGAGATGTTTGAAGTTTCCCAAACCGCTAAGAAAGAACTCTGAGACTTTAAACCTCTTGTTCAAGATGTGTATGTACAAATGCATTAGTTGGATTTAGTTGTGAATATAAAGTGGCATACTCTGCTTTCCACCAAGCTTACATAACCAGATGTTGCTACGTCTCAAGAGTTTGTTGTGGGAGCTTCTATTTTGGTATGAAAATGGTAGCACCGCTTGGAGAATTATGACCATTTCCACCAATAGGCCCTTAATATTGTACCAAAGTTGGTCCCTTCATTTAAGGAAGGCCACGGTAGAAAAGTGTAAGGTTGAATTGGGGTGAGTCAACAGTCGTGTTCAGGCCCTGTTGGGCCCTTAGTTTTGATAGAACCACAGTTTTGATAAAGAATCATGCACCAGTTGGAACTTTAGAAGCATAAAAAACATTCAAATGCATTATGTGCTAGCTAGAGGTCTAGAAGATGACAAAAGACAATACTGTGAGAAGAAAACAAGAATACAAGAAGTGACAAAGAGCGGATTTGATCTAGTCAAGTGACTTTGTCAAAGACAGGAATGTATAAATAAAAGAGAAATGTAAATAGAAAAGGCTAATGTTCTCATTGCTAGTGTCGAGTTTGGCCTGATGTTTGTATTTTTGTTGTAACTGTGTTGAGTCTAGAGTCTGTAATGGGTTATAAGGGATTAGTTCTCATTGTGCAAGATGATGTTATGAAGAGCTATGTGTTTTGAAGGGAGATCTATCAGATCCATTTTGTATGAAGTCTTTGATACTAATGTTGCTAATATAATGGTGTGATTTGGGCCCTATAATTTTTTTATGGTCATTTATCTTTGTTATGAATGGATCTGTGTTTCTATTGCATTTTTTATTCTTATTATCCAGTTAATATTTGAATTCTATCACAATGTGATATCTTTAGTTAAGTTATGGATTTGAGTAATATAGAGATAGATATGCTGTCATGTTCTATATAACTCCCTTCATCACAAAAATATCATCTACGCTTCGGGTGAGACCTCCTTCCCTTGCAAAAGGTTGAATATGCCAATGTCCTAGACTATGACAATACTTTTAGTTGGTAACTTCCAAGAACCATTTTCTTGATTTTGCATTGATAGTCGTCATGACCAATGATCTATAAATGACCATGGATATTCCATCAAAACAATTCATCACAAAAGATCCTATATTATACTGAAATCTTTTATTATGTAGGTTTATTTTTCCTTAGATCTCAGACTAATTAATTACTAACTTTGCTTGAATTTATGAAAATAACTAAATACTAAAATGAAAGAATAAGAAAAAATATACACACCTTCCACATGATTCAACACAATATGTATCCTGGGAAACCCAATATAGGATAAAACCAAACTAGAAGGTGAGACCTATGCTCTGCTCTCTTTTCTTCAGTTATGGAAAGCAAGTACAAAGAAAGAGGCACTCACTATGGAGCTACCCTTGACACTGTGGCCTGAATGGATGCTACATTATCTCCTACCTTCTCTATTATCCTCTCAAAATACCACTCTTTGGATGCTTTGCTTAGTTATGTAGCAAGTGCAATACAAAATAATGTAACCCTTTTTCCTCCTACTTGTTTGGTATTTAACATAGCCCAGTAGCCATCTAGGGTTAGGGTTTTGACTTCCTCGACCATCAATTAGTGATCAGGTCTAGACCTTCTAGAATCTTCCTAAAAGTCCACACATGGCTAGCCCATATGTGTGAGTAATGGGGGATGATGTTGCATCCACTCATACCGTGGTGGTCAACAAGGTACGTCAACTTGTGGGAGGCATATCTTTTGCATATGAGCTTTGATTGAGGTGTTTTACGCACCACTGGAAAGTTCTTGGAGTGTAGAACATTGTCGAGGGTATGTGCTTAAGTTCCAAACTTTGTAACCCCAAAAAAATTCATTTAATGCCTCAAAATGGCTCTTAAAGATTTCGAAACCTAATTTTCCAAACTGAGACCTACCACTAAAAAGGCCCTACAAGTCGATTCCTCCAATTTTTTTCCACCTAGAAAGTACCAAACTATATGACAATTGTATGAATATCCAATTTGGATCAACTAACCTCTTGTTTGTTTGCACTCATTACCTGGTATATCTACAAACTCCATTGTCATATGTTCTTCTATCCACTGCTAGTAACATGATTTAATAGTCGGAGATCCACGTCTACGTCTAGGTTTTCAATTTTTCTAATAGAATGCTTATACTTGGCATATTCTCCAATTAAAGTAATATTATTTGAGATGTCATCATATTTTACTCAAAATAAACAACAAAATGCATTAATTTTTGGTGAGATAATAAACTATACAATGTATTGATACTATATTAACAAATAGATGGAGCACTAAATTTCATCCCATATATATTTAATAGATTAATACCACAAATGTGTACCTAATGTCCCACATCATGTCTTATGTTCTCATTTGAAATTTCTCAATATCCATGGCCTCCTCTTACTCCTGAAATACATTTTGCATAATTTTTAATACACCAATTAAATCATTACCAAAAGAGCCTCAAATTCATGGGAAAATGATGTATCAACATATTAAAGAATACTCATCAAAACATGTGTCTCCATCAAAGCTTTGCAATTGTCATCTCCCAAATTGTATGTTCAATGTCATCTCCCAAATTGCATGTTCAATATTTTGATTTTTTCTTGCAAATATGGTAGAATTGAATTTTCTAAAATAGATTTATATTCAATCAAATCTCTAACACCAAATTTTCGTCCCTATAGACCCTTCCTCACCTACTTTTTACTTCCAAGTGTAACAATTTAACCCTTCCTCACATATCACATACATCTAAGAGTAACGATTTATTATTATAAAAATAATTTTAAAAAATGCTTTAAAATATATTATTATTGTCTTACCCATTAGTTCATTTGCTAATGGCATACATTCGTTACAATTCATTATCTTGTTAGCATTCAAAAATTGACTTATGATAATAAAAGAAAACTATAATTTTCAGTTTAAGTGAATATTCTTATACATAACTCACAAATCAGGGTGAATGCACTTATTGAGTTACTAGAGTGGTTTGGTATTATTGGTAGGTGGTAACGGTACCAAAAAAAATATTTTAAAATACTTGTGATCCTGAATCTTTGTACATATCAAAATTATACTTATAGAGTGGAATGAAGAAAACAAGAGAAAACAAATCTATTAGAAACAATTTATTTATAATAATAACTATTTTATATAAATATGTGCTCTATATTTTTACTATTTAAAAAAAAAAAATGTATGTGGAATTTTATCCCTTATCTAACATGGGTAGATACCAATCACATCTCTCATCCTAAAAAATTATGTCTTAACGTGCTTACTAAGCACTAAGATGTTGATGAACATCATCATAATCAAGTGAGGAGTTTGGATACTAAACTCTCTTGAATTCTTTGTTTTTGGTGAGTACTTGATTAGTTGGTATAATAGTTTTTCTCCAAATTCCACACTTTTACTATTTTATTATATTATATGATCATGTGCAGATTTTATTAAAGTTTTATCAACGTATTTGCAAAACCTTATATGGTTATATAGATTAATTTGTTAATCTATGGGTTATGACATAAGAGGATCATGTTAAATGATAATTTTGGGTAGCGAAAATTGTAAAGATGAAAACTAGTTCTTAATATGTAAACTTTAAAATGTTTGACTATATTTTTGTAAAAATATTTAAATTTTTAAGGATTTATATAATTTCTATAAAATTTTAGTGATTTTTAAGGTAAAATAATTTTATCCTATAAAATTTGGACGAATCATTTTTAGAAAAAATCCAATGAATATTACTAAAATCAATCAATCAACAAGACATGGAAGTTTATCCCTTAAATTAACCACAATAAGAGAGCAAGGTTCCAAGTTTTTATTGACCTTTTAAGTATATTTTAACCCTTTTGCAATTTTTCAATCCTTTAATCCTATGTGTATATATCAAGATATACATAGTACTTCCTTATCAATTGGCATACATAATTCATTTGTAGAACCATATGTAGAGAAATCTACAAAATCACATATATAAGTTATATTTTCATCATTGTGTTATCGCCCTCACCTCATCATATTTTGCTCCTGCAAACATTGGTTTGACCTTCTCAATTTATCTTCATAGATATTTTGAATAGCTTTGTCATTACATAAAGTGCAAAGAGTAAAGGCAATGATTAGTGGTGTCAAAAGTGAAAACTTTTGCCATAATGATAGAGTTATGCATTGAGAAATGATATTTACATGATTTATCCTAAATCCAATTCCCTTGGTAATGTTCATGTAGATAAATCATGACATTTGCAAAGAGATGCTCAAGAAAGTAATCGATGCTATGGATTACTCAAAGTAATTAGCGTAATAGTCGGTGTAGTTAGTATGAGGTGTTGTGTTCCAAATAAATTATATTTTGAATCCCTAGTTGATGCAATTTTAGGTGATTATTCATAGGTTGTACCAAAGTCAATGCAATACTGCATTGAATTTAGTGCTAATAATTGAGTTTAAAAAAGGGCCTTTCCTATAAAATAAAACACATTTTGAATGCGTAGTCTAAACGTTTAACTTTTTAGAGTTTTTAAGGGTATATTTTCCCATCATGTTTTCTCAAAATCTGGTAAAAAAATGTTGGAACTACATGTTGGAAATACAAAGCTCCCACGAATGCACATGATATATAGTACAAAGATCCCAAGCATAGTGCTTTGTGCTCTGCTCCCAAAAAGGGATACAAAGCTCCATGAAAGGGATTCAAGGTTTGAGATTAGAGGAGGAGGAGGTATGAGATTAATACAATCATTTTGCAAGAGGAGGTTTGAGATCGAGGAATAGGGAGATTGATCTATATCTTTGTAGTCGACGAAGCCTTGATGTCTCTGGAAAAAGAAACTTCGACATTTTGGCAACAATTTTGTTGAAGGAAGAGAATGACAACATTTTTGTTGAAGATAAAGCTATGTTTTAATTGTCTCTCCTCTATGATTTGTGCATCAACACATCAGTCCATTAACAAGATAGGGAAAGTTAGGGTACATATAAAAATGAGTTAGGATTGTCTCTATTTGGGGTAATCTAGGGAATTATAATGGTTAGTTATGGAGAAGGTAGAGGAGGAAAAACTCTATGGTAACTAGATAGCTCAATGCATATATGTAGATACATAATTTGATATATTTTATTATTATTATTATTATTTAATTAATTAGCCATTCCTAAAATGACCAGAAGAATCTACAATAAAACTTTCTTTTATTCATTTGATAGGGAGATGTTTTCAATCTAAAATTTGTGTTGGCACTTATATTTTGGATGGATGCATTGAAAAAATTGGGAAATGTTGATCCCAAAACTGTAGAAAAACTCGTCGAAAAAAATTCATTGAAAACCCATCAGAACCCCCAAATTCAAGAGAAACAAGTAGCACGGGAATTAATTGATTCCCCTTGGGTCAACCAAAAGATCCAAGAAAAGATCAATAACAGACATAAATGATGTTCATGAACAAGCTATTGATGCAAACAGTCTAGCTACAATGCCCGGTACAAAATAATCCTCTTCCACATTATCAACATATCAATCATGTACTAGTACTTATGGTACAATGATAGAATTTGATATTGTTAATGGTGGCATTCAAAGAATTGATGCAAGGACAATTTTATTTAATAGATTGAGGAATGCTTGCTATCAATGGTTTATACACCATCTCCATCTCTCATTTTCTAATATGGCGTTATCTTTGAAAAAGATGGTGATACAACATATGCAAACATAGTTTGGTGAGGGTTGTGTAGATTTTAACCTTGTACAATATTTTACTGCAAACAAATTTTCAATAAAAGAACAGAAAAGATACAATGGAAAATACACACATTACACTGATATTCTATATCCATTCACATCATATTCTATATCCATTCAGATATTCTATATCCATTCACATCATACATTGTTTACAATATATAGGTGCCAATGGAATCCAAAACCCTAACCCAATGACTTGGATTAGTCAACAACCCTAATTCTTTAACCAGAAATAGAAAACCATTGGCAAAAAACCATGTGTCGAAAAATCACCCAAAAATGGACATGAAAAATTGAGGTGGCACGAAAAAAGAGGAAAAAAGGTGACACGTTTCCAAAAGGATGTCTATTTGGTGTAAGTTTATCCCGTTTTTGGACTAGCTGGACTAATTATGAAAAAGGCATACTCTAGTTGACCCTAGCTAGAAGAGTTCTCCTATTCATTCCTTTATCCTTTTTCAGGGTCGGGAGACTAAATTTACGAAAAAGAAAACCCTTGGAGTCTTCTTTGTCTTTTCATACTCTCTAAATATGAAATGAAGAATCGAGCACTATTCTCTAGCCCGAGCTCGCATATAAATCCATGGGTGAGAACATCGAGCATACTTTATTTTCTTTCACGCTCAGTAAACATGAAATAAGGAAAAAGAGTAGGGGGTTTTCCGTCTCGTCGTCTTCACAAATGGAAGTCCTATGTTGAGTCGCCCTTTAACAATGCACATGTTTTGTGTCTATGTACAATAGTCGATGTAACATCCTCGGCCGCCCAGGCCGAGCCATGATACACGAGAGAACACTTTCATTCTCTCTATAGAACATACTATAACATACCCTACATCCAACTGAGCTATGCCACATAAAATTTTCGAACTGCATGCAATTAAAACATATACACACAGAACCTTTGCGGAACTTCATAAATAAAACGTAAACAGACAAATACATTACGTAAAATCACAAATTCATATTGAAATAACAGTAACCATAGACGTGCAACATATATAGGAAATACCCATAAACATTCAAACAATTATAACCACGCATAGGATAAACCCATAAAACTGAACATGTAAATAGTAATGCAACATGTAAATTTATCACACAATTGGAACTTATCTTGGTAATAATATCACCAACTGTGTGCAGACCTTCCACGAAAGTCTTAACCTTAGACCACACTCCTCATCACTCTCAGCAGTGGGTCACCCCCGAGCTAGGACTAAACTCCACCTGGGTAAAGGGATTCCTAACCAAGCTAATGGCTCATAGACAACAGGAAATGCTCTATCACAGGTGCCTATTTAAACTAACAACCTACAGTCCCTCATTCCCCGCATGCCTGTCTGACCCCAGGAAGTGTGCCCCTTCTCTTCTCAACAGTCCTTCGGCTGCCCCACTTCCTTTCCGGGCTTCAGCAACAGGCCAAATAGGAAGTCTTAGAGCCCTATAGCTATAGTTTATCACCTTCAAGAAAACAATTCCCAGCAATTCTCTCACCCAGAGAGAAATTTCTCACGGGCATGACAACCTGCCTCTTCAATATCCCACGGGCCCGACAACCTGCTTCTTCAATCCAACTCCCAAGCTAACCAGCTACTCAAAACATGTATGGTTATGGATATAGTTCAAGTACAATGATAGGAATGTACGGAAGATAGCTGACTGAGTGAGTGAGTGATCCTAGAACAAATGGATGAATCATGGAACGAATGATCCGAAATGAACTAAGTCCAAATGTATGCATGTCCCCAACTTGACACTTGTCATGTTGGGAGCTACTTTGGCCCACCTGTCCCCATCTTTAGAACTTAGGATAAAATAATTATCCATACTTTATATTTAAGAAATATTAATATAATATTCCTTTTTGGCTTAAGCTCTCTAGCTTATCCCGTTTTTCCTTAACTCTTAGCCCCCTCC
>JZKD02S1908525.1:283477-298718 GCA_000966675.3 Picea glauca
GCAGTGATGTATTTTATATTAATGATGAGACATATACAAAAATAGGTGCACTGGCTTTTAACATCTAGACTCTCTAGCCTAATCATCAAAAAATGGCTCACCAGCCTATAAAACACAACATATACACAAAGGCTCCCTTGCCTCAAAATCGCGTGCACTTAAGATGCTGTGAGTGGTATCCTGGAATGTGCACACTTCATCATTTTACTACGCAGTACATGCGCGCACTATGCCATGAAAGGTGTATATAAAAATGATATCAAACAACGCACCAGCTTAAGTGCATTTGCATTTACATTTTCTATGGGGTTCGGCCTAGGGATATTACAATCCCCTCCCCTTATTTATGCATTGTCCTCAGTGCATTAAGTACACACATATCTAACAAAAATTTCAAAAATATGCAGGTATTCTGCCCTCATTGCATCCTCATGCTCCCAAGTAGCATCCTTAGGACCGTACAAGTTCCATTGGATCTTTACAAGTCCTATGGCTCGATTCCGGAGCTATTTGATTTTCTATTCCAGTATGCACACCAAACGCACTTGAAAAGCGCCTTCTTGCTCCACCTGAATCACATTTCAATCAATAACATGATTAGCATCAGGTATATATTTCTTGAGAAATGATTCATGGAATGCATTATGAACAAACATAGATGCAGACAATGCAATCATATAGGCTACTAGACCAATCCTCTCTAGGATTTCAAATGGCCCACAATAGTGAGCTGCCAACTTGGAACAATTTCCCAACTTCAGGGAACTTTTGTTGGCCTTCACTTTCAAGAATACATGGTTCCCAACTTTAAATTCCTTGTGAGTTATGCCCTTATCAACATAGCTTTTCTACCTGTCTTGAGAAGCCTTTAAATTTTGTTTTATTTTCAACATTTACTCCTCCATTTCCCTGAGTAAATATGGCCCAACCACTGCTCTATCTGCTGGGTTATCCCAGCTTACCGGTGTGTTGCACTTTCTGCCATAAAGTGCCTCAAATAGGCTCATCTTTAGAGATGCTTTGTAATATCCCTGGGTCGAACCCAATTATAAATGTAAATGCAAATGTACTTAAGCTGGTGCATTGTTTGATATCATTTTTGTATGCACCTTTCATGGCATAGTGTGCATTGTACTGCGCAGTAAAATGATGAAGTGTGTAGATTCCAAGATACCGCGTGCAACAACTTAAGTGTGCACGAGTGTGAGGCCAGGGATCCTTTTGTGTACATGTTGTGTTTTATAGGCTGGTGAGTCAATTTTGTCATAATTAGGCCAGAGAGCCTAGATGTTAAAGGCCAGTGCGCCTATTTTGTATATATCTCATGATTAATATAAAATACATTGTTGCGCACAGACAGACCACGATAAAAGAGATGGGGGACTAAACTCCACTAGTTAGGGAAAGGAAGGGCCAAACATCAAGGAAAAGGGATAATCTAAGGAGCTTAAGCCAAAAAAAAATATTATATTAATATTTCTTAAGTAATAAAGTATGGGTAATTATTTTATCCTAAGTTCTAAAGTTGGGGACAAATGGGCCAAAGTAGCTCCCAACATGACAAGTTTCAAGATGGGGACATGCATACATATTGTGGGCACTTAGTTCATTTTTCCATCTTTTCCATCACACCTTCCATCATTAAGCCAGGATTCATCCATGATTCCATGACCATTTCACTCACGCAGTCAGTTATCCTCTTTACATTCATATCACTGTACCTGAATTGTATCCATGGCCATATATGTTTTGAGTAGTTGGTTAGCTTAGGAGCTGGACTGAAGAAGCAGGTTTTCAGGCCCGTGGGATATTGAAGAGGTGAGTTTTCAGGCCCATGAGCAATTTCTCTCTGGGTGAGAGAATTGTTGGGAATTGTTTTCCTGAAGGCACTAAACTACAGCTACAGGGCTCAGAGACTCCATGTTCGGACTATTGCTGAAGCTTGAAAAGGAAGTGGGGTAGCTGAAGCACTGTTGAGTAGAGAAGGGGCACACTTCCTGGGTGGGACAGGCATGTGGGGAATGAGGGACTATAGGATCTTAGTTTATTAGCACCTGGAACTGAGCATTTCCTATTGTCTATGAGCCTTTAGCCTGGTTAGGAATCCCTTTACCCGGGTGGAGTTTAGTCTTAGCTCGGGGGTGACCCATTGTTGAGAGTGATGGACAGTGTGGTCTAAGGCTGGGAGGTTCGTGGAAGGTATGCACGCAGTTGGTGATATTCTTACTAAGATAAGTGTTAACTATGTGATAAATTTACATGCTACATTGTTATTTACGTGTTTATTTTTATGGGTTTATCATGTGGGTGGTTATAACTGTCTATATGCTTATGGGTATTTCCTGTATATGCTGCATGTCTTTGTTTACTGTTATTTCAGTATGAATCCATGCATTTACGTAATGTATTTTCCTATTTACGTTATATATATATATATATATATATATATATATATATATAGTTCCACAAAGAGCGTTGTGTGTGTATGTTTTAATTGCATGCAACTCAAAAATTTATGTGGCATAGCTCAGTTGGATACTGGGTATGTTATAGTATATTCCGCAATAAGAGAAAGAAAGTGTTCTCTGGAGTAGCGTGGCCCGGCCATGGGTGGTCGGGGACGTTACAACATGGTATCATAGCTTCAGTTTTCAACACTGAGCCTGGATGGCCCGAGCAAGTTGATTTGAGGTGAAATTACACAGAGAATTGATTTCGAAGTGGCCAAATTTCAAGTCACAGAACATCCATGGTAAATTTTAGAAGCAATGACGCGAAATTGGGAAAAGCCCTAATTTTTGTTTGTTAAATTCATGGGAAAATGGAGAAATTTGGCCAATTGATGAGATATTAATGGTTTAATATCTTTTCTAACAAATTCAAACCTGGAGTTGGTCAAATTTGAAGTTACAGTGAAGCCATGACAAATGGAGCGAAATTAGTAATTAAAATTCTCAATTCGTGAATTGAGTTTGGGAAAAATTTGTTCCAGAAATGTCAACCCACAACAATTTGTTGTTGCAGAGGTTGAATTGGTGTTATCGATGTGAAATTGAATGAATTTCATGGTTGCGGAATGTCTATGGTAAATTGGGGAAAAATTTAAGCAAAAACCCTAATTTCGACAACAAAATTCACGAGGAATTGTTGTGCATAAAAATGAGTGTGCGTAGAGGGCGCACTAAAAATGCATGATGTGCAGTGAAAAGCTTGTGATATCTGAAATTGGGCGTTCCATGGAAAAATGTTGGTGTGTGAGTGTGTGCGCTAAATTTTTGCGTTGCACAGAAAAATGTTGGTGTGTGAGTGTGCGCACTAAATTTTGGCACCGCACAAAAAATATTGGTGTACAGGAGCGCACGCTAAATTTAGCATTGTGCGATGTACATATGCATATTAAGGTGTGCGCAGTGTGCACACAAATAATAATGGTGTGTGGGGTGTATGCAGTATTGGCATAGCACAGAAGAGTTTGGTTGGTGTGCATCGAATATGGGTATATGTTGTCGTGTGATAGTTTAGTTAATAGTGCGCACAAAGTATTGGTGCGCAGTGAGGGTGTACCAAAATTTGGCATGGCGCAGTGCAAAGAGTAAGTTGTGCACAGAATATCAGCGCACAATACAAAAGTGTTCGCAACAGGTAATAGTGCAAGAACCGAAACTGCACACGGTGGATATTGGTGCACGACGCAAAGGTAGTTCGCGCAAGTTATTAGCGCGACAGAGAAGTGATACACAGTGGTTTTAAAGTGCGCAAAGCACGATTTACCTTGTGATGTTTTTGCGCATGCTATATATGTGTGTACAGGTTGAATTTTGTGCACATGAAGCCATTTGGAGGGTGAACAACAAAAAAAAACAAGTGATTTTCTGCGACGTCTTATATCATTTGAACGTCATCTTTTTGCAGCGCGTTTTTGAGGGCCTTAAGAGCGTTTTTAGCAACTCAAAAACCACAATATAGAGGTGTACCAAAGGTACACTATGTCTCTGCAACTCAAATGAAATAAATCGAAGAGATCTTTCTAATGGTGTAAATTGTTCGTCAAACAGAGCTTTTATGATAAAGTTACAACACAAACAGTCAAAGGTAAATTATAAGACCCAGCTAGCTTCAAAGAGCCATAACTTTCTACTCAGGAATCAGATTGAGGCACAGGAGAAGTCAATAGAAAGATATTGAACCATAGAAGATAGTCCCAGAGCTTAATTAAATTTTTGGGCATGTTAAAGATGTTTAATATGGAGAAGAAGGTACCTATAGCATTCTAGACCAAAAACACAAATTGGCCTAGAACTTCAGTGGGTTGTAACTAGCAGCCAAGAGCCCAGAAAAAGGTGAAACTTGGACAGAGTGTCCATAATATGTATATGAAGAAACCCAATTGATCTCCTATGAAATCTACAATGGAGTAAGTGCAAGAGTGCATAATTACAACGCAGAATTGCGCAAAGTTGAAGTGTGAACAAAAAAGTTAATGGGAAAAATTCAAATGACCATAACTTTCTGCTCCAGACTCGGAATTGAGCATGTGAGAAGGTGTTGGAAAGGTATTGGAAATAAGAGTATAAATATTTACCCAGAAAATTGATCAAGGCATTCAATGTTTCAGGAAATCAGAATAAATATTTATGATATATTGTGGAACCAAAATGGTTCATAATTTTCATGAATTGTTAAAACAGTTAGCCTGACAAAGTTTTGTTGGCTGCACATTTTGTAGAGTTAACAACAACTCAGATCAAGATCAACATAGATTCTAGAGCAATGGAAGAGGCATAGGGGACTTGCAGTTAGGGAGATGAGATCAGAGGGGTGGATGTCCATTTGGGCATTGAAGGAACAAACTCCAATGGACATGGAGAAGAAAGGAATGAAAACATGAATATGGTAGAGACCATTAAAAATTTGCAGAAGGATGTCCAAAGCCATAAAGATGATAATGAAAGGCTTATGAGATCCAAGGAGCAGCAGGATGACTTCAACATGAAGTTATTGCAGAGCTTGAACAAAATAGAAAATAAATTGGATAAGGAGAGTGACTCAAGAAAATCTAGAAGTCACAGGCCTACTGATGAGGAAAAAAGAGAAAGAGGTGTTAGCAGACATCACCATCACTCCCCGAGGCATTCCAATAAGAGGGAGCATAGAATCTCAAGTCCATCCCCTGTCAAGAAGCATAAAGGGTATTGGGTGGATGAGCTACGAGGAGAAATGAACAAAATCAAACCTCCTACATTTGATGGTGAGCACAAGAAGGATGAAGATTCATAGACATGGTTGTTGGGCATGAGAAAGTATTTTCAATTGCATAATTATTCTTCTCATACAGAAGGTAGAATTGCCATCTATCAACTCAAGGGAAAGGCATCCATGTGGTGGGATCAGCTTGTGCAGGTGCAACACATTTAAGAGAAAAGTGCTACTTGGAGGGAATTCAAGAAGTATTTTGAGAAGAAATACTTGACTAAGAGAGCATCAGTTGTATGCCAAATTGAGCAAGTGCTCTTTTTATCAGAAGAAAAGTCACTATTTGGGACATATCATTTCAAAGGATGGGATAGCAGTAGATCCTGAGAAGATAGAAGCCATTAGAGAAAGGTCAACGCCAAAGAATGTGACAGAGGTCAAATCATTCTTGGGCCTTGCAGGCCACTATAGGAGATTTATTGAAGGTTTTTCAAAGATATTACACCCAATCACTTTCTTACAAAGAAAGGTTGTGAAGTTTCAATGGACATTGGATTGTGAAAAGAGTTTCCAACACTTGAAACAATTATTAACATGTGCTCCAATACTAAGAATTGCATATCCAAATGAGGACTTCATTGTATGCACATATGCATGTAAGGAAATACTTTGTGGAGTCCTAAGTCAAAATGGATTTGTTATATGTTATGAATCAAGGAAGTTGAAGGAGCATGAAAGAAACTATGCCACTCATGATTTGGAGTTGGAAGCCATAGTGCATTCCTTGAGGAAATGAAGACACTAGCTCATGGGGAAAAGGTTTGAACTGAGAACAAACCATAATGGTCTAAAATATTTATTTGATCAGCCAACTCTAAATGCTAGGCAAAGCAGATGGTTAGAATTTCTAAGTGAATATGACTTTGATATAAAGCATATCAAGAGGAAAGAGAACAAAATGGTTGATGCCCTCAGCCAGAGAGTGCATGAATTGCATGCTACAACCATTAGCATGTACCAATCGAATTTGAAAGACATAATTTTGGAGGCTGCAAATTTAGATTTGCATTACAAGGAATTAGTGGGAAAATTACAGCAAGGTAATTTGCAGCAGAAAATGGAGCAATACAAGCTAGATAATGATGAAATTCTCATGTACAGGGGCAGAGTTTATGTACCAAATTCCCAGGAATTGAAAAATCTGATATTGGGAGAAATGCATAATGTACCTTATGTTGGGCAGCCAAGATATCAGAAAACTATTGCAACTGTCAAAAGCCAATATTATTGGCCAAACGTGAAGAAAGAGGTTGTTGATTTTATTGCCAAATGTTTGGAATGTTTGGTTTGCTACAGCCACTACCCATTCCCGAGTGAAAATGGGAAGTTGTAACAATGAATTCCATCACCAAACTTCCCAGAACAAACAAGAAACATGATTCTATCATGGTAGTGGTGGATAAGCTTACTAAAGCTGCTCATTTTATTCCAGTTAAACTCACTCACAAGGAAGCCAACATTGTTGATGTTTATATGAAATAAATTGCTTGATTACATGGCATACCCAAGACAATTGTGTCTGACAGAGATCTAAAATTTACCTCAAAAATTTGGAAGGGATTATTTAATGGATTTGAAACAAACTTGAATTTCAGTACAACATATCACCCAGAATCAGATGGAAAAACAAAGAGGGTGAATCAAGTGATTGAGGATATGTTGAGGATGTATGTGATGGATAAACCATCAAAATGGGAAGACTACCTACACTTGGTAGAGTTTGCTTACAACAATGGGTACCAAGCATCTCTAAAGATGAGCCCATCTGAGGCACTTTATGGAAAAAAGTGCAACACTCTAGTAAGTTGGGATAACCCAGCAGACAAAGAAGTGGTTGGGCCAGATTTACTCAGGGAAATGGAGGAGAAAATGATAAAAATAAAACAAAATTTAAAGGTTGACCAAGATAGGTAGAAAATTTATGCTAATAAGGGCAAAACTCACAGGGAATTTAAAGTTGGAGACCGTGTATTTTTGAAAGTAAAATCCAACAGAAGTTCCCCGAAGTTGGGAAATTGTTCAAAGTTGGCAGATCGCTATTGTGGGCCATTTGAAATCCTAGAGAGGATTGGTCCAGTAGCTTATATAACTACATTGCCTGCATCTATGTCTGTTCATAATGTATTCCATGTGTCATTGCTAAAGAAATATATACCTGGTGCTAATCATGTGATCAGGTGGAGCAAGAAGACGCTTTTCAAGTGCATCTGGTACGCATTCTGGACCGGAAAATCAAACAGCTCCGGAATCGAGCCATAGGGCTTGTAAAGGTCCAATGGACCTTGTACGGTCCTGAGGATGCTACTTGGGAGCATGATGATGCAATACAGACAGAATACCCACATCTTTTTGAGGATTTTTGAAATTTGTTTGTATGTGTGTACTTGATGCACTGAGGACAGTGCATAAATAAGGGGAGGGGATTGTAATATCACTTGATCGAACCCAATTATAAATGTAAATGCAAATGTACTTAAGATGGTGTGTTGTTTGATATCATTTTTGTATGCACCTTTCATGGCATAGTGTGCATTGTATTGTGCAGTAAAATGATGAAGTGTTCACATTCTAGGATACCGCGCGCAACAACTTAAGTGTGCGCGAGTGTGAGGCTAGGGAGCCTTTTGTGTACATGTTGTGTTTTATAGGCTGGTGAGCCAGTTTTGTGATAATTAGGCCAGAAAGCCTAGATGTTAAAGGCCAGTGTGCCTATTTTGTATATATCTCATGATTAATATAAAATACATCGTTGCACGCAGACCGACCACGATAAAAGAGATGGGGGACTAAACTCCACTAGTTAAAGAAAGGGAGGGCCAAA
Organism: Picea glauca; assembly: GCA_000966675.3. NCBI lineage: Eukaryota > Viridiplantae > Streptophyta > Pinopsida > Pinales > Pinaceae > Picea > Picea glauca. Next base: position 291,552 of record JZKD02S1908525.1, read on the forward strand.
CGTTAAGGAAAATGGATAAGCTAGGGAGCTTAAGCCAAAAAGAAATATTATATTAATATTTCTTAAGTCATAAAGTATGGGTAATTATTTTATCCTAACTTCTAAAGTTGGGGACAAGTGGGCCAAAATAGCTCCAAACATGACAAGTGTCAAGATGGGGACATGCATACATATTGTGGGGACTTAGTTCATTTTTTCATCTTTTCCATCACACCTTCCATCATTCAGCTAGGATTCAGCCATGATTCCATGACCATTTCACTCACGGTTATCCTCTTTACCTTCATATCATTGTACCTGAATTGTATCCATGGCCATATCTATTTTGTAAAGTTGGTTAGCTTGGGAGCTAGACTGAAGAAGCGGTTTGTCAGGCTCGTGGTATATTGAAGAGGTGGATTGTCAGGCACGTGAGCAATTTCTCTCTGGGTGAGAGAATTGTTGGGAATTGTTTTCCCAAAGGTGCTAAACTATAGCTACAGGGCTCAGAGACTTCATGTCCGGCCTGTTGATGAAGCCCAAAAAGGAAGTGAGGCAGCCGAAGGACTGTTGAGCAGAGAAGGGGCACACTTCCTGGGTGGGACATGCATGTGGGGAATGAGGGACTGTAGGCTGTTAGTTGATTATCACCTAGGACCGAGCATTTCTTGTTGTCTATGAGCCTTTAGCCTGGTTAGGAATCCCTTTACCTGAGTGGAGTTTAGTCCCAGCTCGGGGGTGACCCACTGTTGAGAGTGATGGATAGTGTGGTCTAAGGCTGGGAGGTTTGTGGAAGGTTTGAACGCAGTTGGTGATATTCTTACAAAGATAAGTGTTAACTATGTGATAAATTTGCATGCTGCATTGTTATTTACGTGTTTATTTTTATGGGTTTATCATATGCATGGTTATAACTCTCTATATGCTTATGGGTATTTCCTGTATATGCTGCATGTTTGTGTTTACTGTTATTTCAGTACGAATCCGTGCATTTACGTAATGTATTTTCCTATTTACGTTTTATATATATATATATAGTTCCACAAAGAGCACTGTGTGTGTATGTTTTAATTGCATGCAGTTTGAACATTTATGTGGCATAACTCAGTTGGATGTTGGGTATGTTACAATATATTCCACAGTGAGAGAAAGAAAGCATTCTCTGGAGTAGCGTGGCCCGACCATGGGTGGTCGGGGACGTTACATGCTTAGTACCCATTGTTATAAGCAAACTCTACCAAGTGCAGGTAGTCTTCCCATTTTGATGGTTTATCCATCACATACATCCTCAACATATCCTCAAGCACTTGATTCACCCTCTCTATTTGTCCATCTAAGTCTAGATGATAAGCTGTACTAAAATTCAAATTTGTTCCAAATCCATTAAATAATCCCTTCCAAAAATTTGAGATAAATTTTGGATCTCTGTCAGACACAATTGTCTTGGGTATGCCATGTAATTAGTCAATTTATTTCATATAAACATCAGCAATGTTGGCATCCTTGTGAGTGAGCTTAACTGGAATAAAATGGGCATCTTTAATAAGCTTATCCACCACTACCATGATATAATCATGTTGCTTGTTTGTTCTGGGAAGTTGGTGATGAAATCCATGGTTACAACTTCCCACTTCCACTCAGGAATGGGTAATGGTTGTAGAAAACCAACTGGGTGCCTATGATCAGCCTTTACATTTTGTTAGTCCAAACATTTGGCAATAAAATCGACAACCTCTTTCTTCATGCCTGGCCAATAATATTGGCTTTTGACAGCTGCAATAGTTTTCTAATATCCTAGGTGCCCAACATAAGGTACATTATGCATTTCACTCAATATCATATTTTTCAATTCCTGGAAATTTGGTAGATAAATTTTTCCCCTGTGCATGAGAATTCCATCCTTATCTAGCTTGTATTCTTCAATTTTCTACTACAAATTACCTTGTTGTAATTTTTCCACTAATTCCTTGTATTGCAAATCTGATTTGGAAGCCTCTATAATTATGTCTTTCAAATCTGATTGGTACATGCTAATGGCTAGAGCATGCAATTCATGCACCCTTCTACTGAGTGCATCAGGCACTTTGTTCTCTTTCCCCTTGATATGCTTTATATCAAAGTCATATTCACTTAGAAATTCTAACCATCTGATTTTCCTAGCATTTAGAGTTGGTTGATCAAATAAATATTTTAGACCATTATGGTCTATCCTCACCTCAAACCTTTTCCCCATGAGGTAGTGTCTCCATTTCCTCAAGGCATGCACTATGGTTGCCAACTCCAAATCATAGTGGCATAGTGTCTTTCATGCTCCTTCAACTTCCTTGATTCATAACATATAACAAACCCATTTTGAATGAGGACTCCACCAAGTCCTTTACATGCATCTATGCATACAATGAAGTCTTCATTTGGGTTTGCAATCCTTAGTATTGGAGCACTTGTTAATAATTGTTTCAAGTGTTGGAAACTCTTTTCACAATCCAATGTCCACTGAAACTTCTCACCCTTCTTTTGTAAGGAAATGATTGGGTGTGCAATCTTTGAGAATCCTTCAATGAATCTCCTATAGTATCCTACAAGGCCCATGAATGATCTGACCTCTATCACATTCTTTGGCACTGACCACTCTCTAATGGCTTCTATCTTCTCAGGATCCACTGTTATCCCATCCTTTGAAATGATATTTCCCAAGTAATGAATTTGCTTTTGATAAAATGAGCACTTGCTCAATTTTGCATACAACTGAGGCTCCCTTAATACTTGCAACACCATCCTCAAATGATGCCCATGCTCTTCTTCTGATTTAGAATATATAAGAATGTCATCTAAAAAAACAATGACAAACTTGTCTAAGTATTCTCGGAAAACACCATTCATTAAGCACATGAAAACAACTGGTGCATTTGACAACCCAAATGGCACCACTGTGAACTCATAATGACCATACCTTTTCCTAAATGCGGTCTTTCTAATATCTTCATATTTAATCCTTACTTGATGGTATCCTGACCTGAGATCTATCTTTGAAAATATCTTGGCATCCTTCAATTGATCAAAGATATCATCAATCCTCAACAGAGGATATTTGTTCTTTACAATCACTTTATTCAACTGTATGAAATCAATGCACAATCTTAATGTCCCATCTTTCTTCTTCACGAACAAGACTGGGACACCCCAAGGTGACACACTTAGGCATATATACCCCTTCTTCAGAAGTTCTTCAAGCTGCATTTGCAACTCCTTCAGCTCTGGTGTACTCATTCTATAAGAAGTCTTTGACACTGGAGTTGCTCCAGGCATTAAATTTATAGAGAAATCAATATCTCTCTTTGGGGGTAGTCCTGGTACCTCCTTGAACACATATTCAAAACCTTCCAGGACTGCATGATATTCCAAATTTGGCACCTTATCTTTAGGTGTCTCTTCCATATGTGCTGCAAATATTTGACACCCTTTTCTATAACATTTCTTTAGCTGCAATGCTGAAATTTCTATGATGGTTAATGCCCTGGGAATTCCCTACACTTTCCTTGGGTTCCCTTCCTCATCCAAGAAAGCAAATTCCTTGTTATGATAGTCTAGGATAGCATGATGTTGCTCCAACCAATCCATCCCAATTAGATAGTCATAGGAACCTAAAGGCAAGATGTTCAAATCTGCCTTAGTGTTTAGTCCATTCATGTCCATAAGACATGAATTAACCATCTCATTAACTTTTCTTTTGGCTCCAGTAGCCCGCTACACCAACTAATAGTTTTCATGCTTTCTTCTTGGCAATTGCAAACTTTCCACCGTCTCAGGATCTATATAACTATGACTAGCTCCCAAATCAATTAAAATAGAAATGGTTTGGTTGTTGATCATACCTTACACTTCAATCATATGTGACCGATACTCTTCTTGCTTGTTGTCCAAGGCTACATAGATCCTTGGTACATTTATTCCCATGTCCTCCATTGTTTCGGCTTGATGTACATTATGAACAATCCTCACTTTTTCGGCTCTGTGAGGACAATCTTTGAACATATGATCTCCTTTACAACCCCAACATTGAATAGGTGGTTGCCTTGGCCTTTGACCCCCTATCTCAATCGTTTTGGGTTCTCTAGAAGTTGGCTGACCCTGAGGATTATTTCTGAAGAACGGTGGCTTAGATACCTTCTTCCTCTGATCCATCTTTAACTTCTTTTTGACTTCTCGATCTTTTTGGAAAGTTGGCCTTGATTTTTGTTGATCATATAGTCATTTAGCTTGCCTTATGGTCTCCTCCAATGTCTTGCGATCATCATATTGTATATTGTTACTGATGAATGATGGCAATCCACTCAAATAACTTTGAATCTTAATTGTCTCATCCTTGATGAAAGAGACATACTTCGTCAGTTCTAAAAACCTTCTCTCATATTCATCTATGGTCATACTCCCAAGCTTGAGTTCAAAGAACTCTTTCATTTTATTTTCATAGTATCTCTTAGTCAAGTATTTATTTTCAAAATACTTCTTGAATTCCCTCCAAGTAACACTTTTCTCTTTAATGTGTTGCACCTGCACAAGCTGATCCCACCACATGGATGCCTTTCCCTTGAGTTGATAGACGGCAATTCTACCTTCTGCATGAGAAGAATAATTATGCAATTGAAAACACTTTCTCATGCCCAACAACCATGTATCTGCATCTTCATCCTTTTTGTGCTCACCATCAAATGTAGGAGGTTTGATTTTGTTCATTTCTCCTCGTAGCTCATCCACCCCAGACCAATTATTCTTTCTAACAAGGGATGGACTTGAGCTTATGTGTGCTCTCTTATTGGAATTACTCTGGGAGTGATGGCGATCTCTGCTAATACTTCTTGCTAGTCTTTTCTCATCAGGAGACTTGTGACTTCCTGATTTGCTTGAGTCGCTCTCCTTATCCAATTTTCTATTATGTTCAAGATCTGCATTAACTTCATGTTGAAGTCATCCTATTTCTCCTTGGCTCTCATAAGCCTTTCATTATCAGCTTTATGTCTTTGGACATCCTTCTGCAAATTTTTAATGGTCTCTACCATATTCATGTTTTCATCCATTCCTTCTCCATGTCCATTGGAGTTTGTTCCTTCAATGCCCAAATGGACAACCATCCCTCTGATTTCATCTTCCTGGATGTAATTTCCCTGTGTCTCTTCCATTCCTATGGACTTTGTGTTGATCTTGATTGGATCTATTTGTTGTTAAATCTGCAAAATGTGTAGCCAACAAAACTTTGTCAGGTTAACTGACTCAACAATTCCATGAAAAGTATGAACCATTCTGGTTCAATAATATATCAGAAATATTTCTTCTGATTTCCCAAAAATTTGAATGCCTAGATCAATTTTATGGGTGAATAATTATATTCTACTATCCAAAAAATTTCTAACGCCTGCTCGCATGCTCAATTCCAAGTCCTGAGTAGAAAGTTATGGCTACTTAAAAATTGTCCATTAATTTTTCTGTTCACACTTCAACTTGGCGCAATTTTGTGTTGTAATTATGATTTTTAGCACCTTCTCCATTGTATTTTTCATAGGATCTCAATTGGTTTTCTTAATATACATATTATGGACACTCTGTCTAAGTTTCAACTCTTTCCGGGTTCTGGGCTGCTAGTTATAGCCTGCTGAAGTTCTAGGCCAATTTAAGTTTTTGGTCTAGAATGCTACAGGTACCTTCTTTTCCATATTAAACATCTTTAACATGCCAAGAAATTTAATTCAGCTATGGGATTGTCTTCTATGGTTCAATATCTTTCCATTGACTTCTCTTGTGCCTCAATATGATTCCGGAGCAAAAAGTTATGGCTCTTTGAAGCTAGTTGGGTCTTAAAATTTACCCTCCACTATTTATGCTATAACTTTTTCATAAAAACTCAGTTTGACGAACAGTTCACACCATTAGAAAGATCTCTCTGAGATCTTGTATTTGAGATGCAAATACAAAGTGTACCTTGGTACACTCTGTTCTCATGGTTTATGAGTACCTAAAAATGCTCTTAAGGGCCTAAAAAACGTGCTGCAAAAAGATGGCGTTCAAACAGTATAAAATGTAGTAGAAATTCGTTGGTTTTTCATCATTTTTCACCCTCCAAATGACTTTGCACACAAAAATTTCAACCTGTACACCCATATTTAGCATGTATAGCAACACCACAAGGTAAGTCGTGCTCCGTGCACCTATAACCATTATGCATCACTTCTATGTCACGCCAATAACATGCACGCACTACTTTTGTGTCGCGCGCCAATATCCACCGTGCACAATTTTGGTTCTTGCACTATTACCCGTTGCGTACAATTTTTGTATCGTACGCTGATATTCCACACAGATTTCCCTCTACGCATTGCACCATGCCAAATTTGGTATGCCCCACTGTGCACCAATACTCTGCACGCACCATAAACTAAATTGTTGTGCAACAACATATACACATATTGCGCGTGCACCAACAAAACTCCTCTGCGCTCTACCAATACTGTGCACACCACGCATGCCATTATTATGCGTGTGCACACCGTGCAATGCTAAATTTAGCTCGCTCACCCGCACACTAACATTTTTTCATGCGTCGCCAAATTTTAGCGCGCACACCCGCACACCAACATTTTTCCGCGCGGCACCAAATTTTAGCGCATGCACCCGCATACCAACATTTTTTCGCGCAGTGTCAAAATTTAGTGCGCACACCTATTACACATTATTTTCGTCATCACTATGACCGTTAATGATGTAAACCTATCTATTGCCTTCAGAGGGGTCAGTGGCCTGAGTTCCTGAAGAGAGAAGGGAGAAGAACTTTTCCTGAGAAAAGAAGTTGCATTTTCCTGTGTAAAAACCTTATAAAAAAGGAAGTTCGCAGGCTACCTATGTATTAGGGTGCAAGAATGCCTAATTCTCTCAAGCTGCCTATGTATTAGGGTGCGAGAATGCCTAATTCACGCAGGCTGCATCATAGCTAGGGTGCGAACAGTTCGTAGGTTGCACTATAAGCAGGGTGCGAGAATGCCTACACGTGGGAAAAACAAGCGTTTTCTCGAATCTTCTAGAAAGAGAAACTTCTATGGTGAGGTGGCATCCGAATGGTTTGGATCTTACTCGCTTTCATGATTTAGTAGGATCATCCTAACCTCCTCACCTTATCCTCTTCAACTTATAAAAGGAGAG
>JZKD02S1908525.1:308661-356516 GCA_000966675.3 Picea glauca
CTTTTTTCCTTAACTTTTATCCCCCCCCCCCTTTCCCTAACTAGTGGAGTTTAGTCCCCCATCTCTTTTATCGTGGTCAGTCTATGCGCAGCAATGTATTTTATATTAATGATGAGACATATACAAAAATAGGTGCATTGGCCTTTAACATCTAGGCTCTCCAGCCTAATCATCACAAAACGACTTACCAGCCTATAAAACACAACATATATACAAAGGCTCCCTGACCTCAAAATCGCGTGCACTTAAGATGTTGCACGTGGTATCCTAGAATGTGCACACTGCATCATTTTACTGCGCAGTACATGCACGCACTATGCCATGAAAGGTGCATATAAAAATGATATCAAACAACTCACCAACTTAAGTGCATTTGCATTTACATTTTCTATTGGGTTCAGCCTAGGGATATTACAGTCGGGTTATCCAGTGTCTTTGAATCATTACCATCTCCATGAGATTTCAGACTCCATCGACTAGTTACTCTTCTAGTCTCCCATGATGATTTTTTTGGTCCTTATCGAGTTAATGCTTCCAAGTCAAGTTATTTTTCATACTTATTTGTTCAAGTTACAATTATCCTCTGTCGTCCATTTTCATTCCTTTAACCCATTCATCTCGATCATCCCTACATTAGTTGTGCTCTACCATTACATTCTTCACACCATCTACATTTCAATGTTTCCTGTTGATTGATGGGGGATACATCAAGGTCCTCCTTTGACGGATTTCATCCTGTCAACTCTGGCTCATTATCCAAGTTTGAAATATAGAAACCATTCAGTACTCTAGGACTTGCAGACATCATTGGTAGGCTCCCTTGCATTTCAGCAATGGGTTTACATCATTGGCTCATGTTGAATGAATCTGCATGTGTTCGACTTCAATTCATTTATTCACACCCACTAGATTGTACTAGGTATATTGGGGTCCATCATCATCATCGTTGGGTTACCTTGTGTTTGTTAATGGTATACATCAATGACCAATAATCAGAGATTTTCTACCATGCTCTACCTCCGCTCATTTATTCTTATGTTGTATATTCATACCATTTTGGATTTGGGACAAAGACCTTGGTTTGGGACCATTCATTCCTTGATCTTCTTCCTTCCCAAGCCGCGATGGATTTATTCATGATTACTTCGGAGATCGCTCAGGCATTGAGTGCTCTCACATATTTGTATAATGTGACATAGATCCACATTTGTACTTGGTCGTGGCTATGCTCTCACTTGTGACATGGATCCACAATGTATTCTTTCATGGCCATGATCTAGTTATTTGTGTCATGCATGGATCCACAGTGTATTATTTGGAGGCTATGCTTCATTTTGATTACTGAGCATGGGTATGCCCTCCTCGAGGGTGTTATTATTATGTTGGAGTGATGATGGTTTCTTTATAGGTTCCTTCACTCAAATATCTAGGATTTTGTTTATAAATTATTTTGTCCATTAGACACCTCTTTTGACCTCACACTTTATGGGGCATATGTTATATAATTATTTGCAACTTGATCACTCGATGGGAATCATCTAGGGGTCACTAGTCTGAACCACTAAATCATGCCACTTTTCCCTTGATATTACAGTACTTTTTTGCATGATCGTTGGTTTTACAACCTATGAACAAGAAGTGTTGGTCACTCCCTATCCTCATAAAAGGAGCGACTGATCACTCCCTGAAATAATGCAGGGTGTAACCAGATCTATTAATCCCTTTTAGGATTGGTTTTCTGATATGATATTCAATCACCGATTCTCCACGATTTGACCTTCAGAATATTTTCATCTTCGGCATGGAGATCGTATCCAAAATTCCTTTGATCTTATCTCTACTATCCTATAAATAATAGTGGTCTCCCATGGAAAGGAGGAAAAGAGAAAGTACACTTATGCTGGCAGATTAATCACAGAGCATGGGCAAGGTGTGAATTTTCCAGGTCCTATCAGCTGTCTTCTTGGTCTGTTTTTGACCAAGCTAAGACTCTAAGTTTATTTGTTGTTCCAAATTTAATTTCTGTTGTTTTATAACAGCCAACAGTAGTTTTTAGTTCTGCTGATATGTTATGGTTGTTGTCTGTGTTTGGGTGCTCTAGCAAGTAGTTTCAGTGTTAGGAATTTCAATACATGCATGCCAAATAACAACAACACACCTAATCTATCTTTTCTGCTGAAATATGGACAGAATTAAGAGCTACTAACAGCAACTAAAATGCATGTGTGGACACAGGTTTTTTTGGTCAACATGACCCTGGATAAAACCCCCCCAGGGAAAACCAGTTTGAAATATAGTGTATATATGAGGTAGAGCTAATATATTTTACAGTAATCACAAATACAATAAGAACCTGGTACAATAAAAACTCCAGAATGAAGAAGATATCCAAGCTCTAACTGCCAGAAGCACTCCAGGATGGTGCGCCCCCTCTGAAACTGCCAGATCTGCTCCAGAAACCAACTGAGATGCCAGAATGGAAAACCCCTCCACAGGAATGATCCTCCTGTTGTTGTCCTCACTCTGCAACTGACATCAAGGAAATCTGATGGCTAGAAATCCCTCCAGGTGACAAACAGCCTGCCAAAGCCATGCGCCCTCCTCTGCTGAAGAATCCCTCCAATAAATAAGGTATGCAAGCTGCCTCAAGCTGCCATAGATGAAAGCTAGTGGCTTGCTCTTCCTCTCCTCATGCACAAAACCTCATGTCCATAGCTAAAAAACTCCTCCTCTCATGAGCAAAAGCCTCTTTGAACAATGTGCCCTCCTTTAGCTCCTTTGCCCCTCTTTAGGCAAGAATAGGGTAACCAAGATTTGGATGGATGAGATCATCCCAAATCAATGGATAAGATCACTCCACATAAATCTAATCCAAAACCCACTTTTGGGTTAAGTTCCCTAAGTCTACTCATGTCCCCTCAAATCACCAAAAAGGTAATTTAATGTTCACTTTTGCCAAAAGTGACATAATGTACTTTATCCAAAGTCAAAGTACAAATAGACATAAAGTACTAGGACAGAGTGCTATAAACCTTCCCACGTGTGCTAAGGAGGACTAAACACATGGGGAACACCTCCCAAGGTACAAATCTCAACACAAGGAACCTGGCTAGAGTTTCATCAAGCTATCAAATTGTAAGGTATAAACCATTTCCATTTGATCAATAGAATATGTACAAGATGTTTCCGTCTACTTCGATGTGTATGTAATTACTATGTTTTCTTATGGAGAAATCTATGTTTTCATGTGTTATGAAGCATTATTATATATATCATTAATTTATGCATGATCAATTGGATATTTTGAATGGTTTTTGTGTCTCTATGTGTGTAGATATGATATGGTAAGGGTGAAGGACATCTTTGTGGAAATTAGTAGCTAAGGACCGTGCAGGGACAACCATTGTAATTTGGGTAAGCCTTCCATTTCAATAGATCTTTTTCATGTATAATTTAGATCTAGGAAAATATGTAGATTACATCTCTATTTTGTCTTACGTCTAGGAAGATCCTAAGGGAAGTAACTCCTGCATGGTGAAAATATCCTACAACAAGAATATATGAAGTTCTATAGCTATTATAATCTATCCTGCACAATGTATATCTCTGTTGTGATGGAATGGCTCTAGTAATAAATATGAGACAATTTTCATCCATTCTATGTCTATCATGTATGAGTTGAATATGTGTGTGTGTTGTTTTAATTGTCAGTCCTAATAGTTTGTAAAGTATGAGTTGCATGGATGCCAATCCTAATGACTTTTCGTGTGTTTATCCTTCATCCCTGTCACAAGACCTTACGGTCTATGTGATCCTCTCTACATTTTCGGTGAGACCTTCCTTAGCCTTGGTCAAGGATTTATATGCTGGTGCTCTGGGGTTTTTGTTGAACAACTTTGGATGAACCCTAGGTCTAAAATATCAAACGTTAAGAAGGACACATGCAAGCATGGATCAAAATTCCCAATAAATGGATGCATTTTTGGGACCTAAAATTCTTTTCGGGAATGATGAAGGCACGAAATGAGGCGACATCCACTTAAGAAGGAAATTAAAGACTGGGTAGAGACAAAAGAACAATAGTTCTCCCTGCGAGAGACTCAAGGATTGAGGTTGAATGCATAGCAATGGAAAGCCATGTATATTTACTCTTATATGCATGATCTTTTCTTTGTTGAATTTCCTTGTCTATTGCATGAATGGCTAAAAAGAAAAATTGCGACCAATTCTCCAGTGTGGCCATTAGATACAGTGATTTGGGATCAAGCCAAGCTTGAAGAATTGAAAGTGTTGGATAGTAAGTGGACTCGGGCTATTTAATTCTAGTTTTCTTGAGTAAAATAAGGCTAAATTGTTGAATTCATTGTGGAATACACAAACTCTTTCAGTGAAGATGAAAGAAAGTTTGCGGAAGGACTAAGAAAGCAGAAGCTGGAAGCAATCCCACTACAGATAAAAATGTTGTGTGTAGAGAAAGGGTTGACGTGCATGGATCCCAATAGAATGGCTAAGTAAACTCCCATATCGCAGGGAGGGGGGTTGCCAATATGGGGGAAAATCATAGAGAAGATGGATCCATTGAAGAGGATCCAAAAATTGTTGAGATGACATGAGGTATGGAATGGAACCATAAGAGAAAAGGAGAAAAAGACCAAAGAGGTATGCAAGAAGAGTTGAAATAAGGCGAAGAGTGGAAGAGAGAGGTGGAAAATAATTAACTAGAGGTGCACAATGAGGGGTTGGGTCCAATATGAAAAGAAATGAAATTGCACCAGGTGATAGTTGTTGTAGGGTATAGTCGGTCCTATTGACTAGACCCGATGGTTGACTTAGAATTTTCGGTCGACTGGCATAGTTAGAAGTAGAAGTCAGTTGGAGTCTCTACTAACCAACCGACCCAGGAAGTTAAGTAGTTACAAATGCCTAATAGAGGTATAAATGGATAAGCACATGAAGGCTCATATAGCTTCATGGGAGAGGTTATATGTAATTGTGATGTATTGTCTATCATATAATAAAATAACTCTTCTTGGGGATCTCATTACTTATGTATGTATCTCTATATGCCTATGTGTATGCATGTATCTCCATGATGGCTATGTAAAGTTCTACTAGTGAGATTCCCTACTTTCCCCTAGATTACAACATTGGTTTCATTGCCGGTACTACTAAACTTGGGCATGTAGAAGTATACATAAATGCTAACTCAACAAGACATACGTGAGTGGTGGGAGCGCAAAATCGAGAACTACATTAGAAAATACGCAAGAAGGAATAACCTCTCACTAGCCAAAACAAGGTTGTGATTCTTTTTAGAGACGCACGAAAGATTTCTCGAAGTTATCCCATAAGCATTGTTTCATCACATCAACAAATCAGGTGATGAGTATATTGACACCCGTCAAGGAGTTAGGCCTAAAGTTGATGAACGAAGGAAGAACGAACCTGCACGAATGGCTCAAATGAATTATTGAAAATTATATTTCAGAACAAGTCGTTGAAGACCGGATGTCCCTCGACAAAATAAAAGAGAAATTCTACACCCAATTGCACGACAGATTTTTCTGCATGGTTCCAACACTTCTTCATAAATTGCTTCTCGACAAGGGACCCGGTAATATCGTCGAATATCGACCAATATTAGGAACATTATTACCAAATATAAACTTCCAAGAAAGAGACGAAAAGTGGGAAGCATTTCTTAACGCAAAGTGAAAAGATACAAGAGAAGCATGGGATTACTTATTGAAGAAATAATTATGGCCAACCCTCCTAACTTAGAGTAAGTCGGGTTGGAAATGGGGGGTTGGTAGAGACTGTGAGATGTCATAAAACAAGAAGTGTTTCCCAAGCCTAAATGTCGTCGAGAGGAAAAAAATCCCATAAGCAATCCGTGGATATACAGAAAATAGAACGGGATAAAAGACAACATAAAAGAGAAGAGCTTCGTAAACAATGGAACAGTAAAAAGTAGAATAGAAAGATGTCAAGGGAGGGTCATCCATTCATAGCGCGTGAGCAGTCTGAGTCAGACAAAGATCGACTGGAGTTAGAAATAGCAGCAATCGTGGCGACACCCGACAGATACAATGATGCACAGTTGAACTGCAATCAATCGATTGATGAACCAGAAATTATGGACTACGAAGAATCTGGACCAGCTTTACATGCATCTCCCACACCATAAACTAGTCCAAGAATAAGAGAATTTCTCCAACAAATCCTGCAGATAAATGAACAATCAAAAATATTATGGTACAGAACATACGACCTGGGAAACCTATAAGATGCATTGATTGTCAAGCCTGAACGAAATGAAGTCGACAATATGATTAGCCAAATCAAGGACCTCAGTGACTCGAACCACCTGCCACATCTAATATCGAGAGAATAAATTAACTTTAGTCTGGAAGCCACGCTACCTTTGGAACGATGGTTAGTCGAATACAAAAATCAAAGTTCCCAAACTGAGGATGCCTATTCTATACTCAAGAAAAAACTGACCAAAATATTTGATGGCTTAGTTGAAAGCAGTAGTAACTCAAACACCAAGAAAACCAAGTGTTCCCACCAAAAAAATAAAAATAGGATCCAACCACATCCCCATTTACGAAGTAGAAGAAGAACCAAAATGCAATTGGTTTCTATGTGAAAAGTTTTGGGATGTAGCTGACATTATAGAAGAGGACAAGAAAATGGCTCAATACGGAGCTATGATACGCCATCGCAATTTAACATGGTTCATGAACTATACAGAAAATCAAACTCACTCAAAAGCATAAATAAAGAAAAATTTCCTAACATTCTTTAAAATTCAGGACATAACACACCTTGTAACCCAAAAGATAAAATAAATCAAACAAAAACCAGGTGATTCGGTAAGAGAGTATGATAAGAGATTCAAAGATCTTATAAGTCAAATCCTGATGTCGATTGATCAAAATTTTCTAGTCCAATGGTATGTAGTTGGGCTACTACCAAGAATTCTATCCCTGTTGTACTTGTATGAGATAATTAATTGTGAAGACGCACTGCAGAAAGAACAACAAGTAGAGTCGGATGATGATATCCCATCGACTTCCTCGACGACGGAGAGATTTGATGAAAAGATATAAAATTTGCAACAAACTATCAAAAATCTATCCATATGATACAATGAAATATGGTGCACCATATGCACCAGGGACAAACACACAAAGGACAATTTTCACCTAAATGAGCGCATGCAAACAACAAATGTCCACCGAGTACAAGCCCAAAAATACTGTAACATATGTGAATGCCTAACTGATCATAGTATACAAGATTTTCCACACAATCTAAAAAACACGAAGTGGTGCCACATCTGTGAAGCCTTCGATCACTGAACTTCAGAATGCCATCTAAATGCTAGAAATCAGAATAATGTACGAACGGTCTAGCACATAGAAACCATTGACCAAGCAAACAATTATGGTCGAAGAGATTATTATTTCAATGGTCATGGTCGAGGTCGAGGAGGCCGACGTGGATTTGGTGGTCGAGGTCGAGGTCGCAGACAACCATATTGTTCTAATTGATGGAAAAATGATCACGACAACGCAGACTGTCCGATAAAATAAAGAATCAATTTGAATTTTTGCAACATATGCGGCATCGAAGATCACTCTCTAGAATATTGCCTGATAGTACTCGACAAAATTATACCTAGAAAAATTGTGAATCTACTACATGCAGTATCCAAAGAAGAGGTGAGGAAATCCAAAAATTTACATATTGTTACAAGGTCCAGTGCAAGACATGACATCTATACTCCACCACAAAATTACCAAAGAAATAAGTCTAACAACTTCCCAAACCCAGATAGAGAAGAGAAAATAATAAGAGAAGCTCTTAAATTCTTCAGTAATTCCACAAAAGATCAACAAAATCCAAGGATTCGAGATGAAGACACCATCCAAGAATTTTTGCAACTACTCAAAGAAAAACAATCGATAGGTAGGATATTGGACCTACAAAAAATACTATGAGAATACAAAGAGGGTCAGAAACTGACAAAGGACACAAATCACCTCTCTTATAAAAACAAAGATTATGATCCACGAGTCGACTTGGAAATCAAAGGAATTATGGTCAATTAGGTGGTATTCAATTTTGGTTCGCAATTTAATATTTTACCACGAGAAACATGGGTTCGAATGGGCCAACCCAATGTAGCACCCATAATGAATTATCTTAAGTTAGTTGATCAAAGATTAATAGAACCAATCGAAATACTGAGAAATGTCGACATGTAAATTATGTGAATACGGACTTTGAAGTGACCGACCTTGTCGAAGGAATTCCAACGTATGCAACTCTTGTCAATCGGCCATGGGGTCGACAAATGAAAGCAACTATCTCCCTAGAAAAAGATGGAATAAAATTGAAAGGAAGTGGGAGATAAATAATTATTCCCCTAGATCCAAAGGAAGGAAAACCATGGATGGGGTTATGGAACGAAGATCAAGAAGCCAAATGTTTATATAAGATAAACAACGAACAAAAATATTATATAGAACTGACCGCAAAAGGATAAATTTTGAGAGAATCTCCCATGTCGGTCGGACAAAATTCTGACTCCATCTTATACAACTATAAAATAAAGAATTATGAAGCACATAAAAAATATTGTTGGTATATCGAAGTTATTCCAAAGAAACATATTAAAATGTGCTATTCAATCTAGGTTGTAGCAAAATTTTACAAAAAAATATCTCGACAAAATCCCACTCACATTCCAACTGACAGTTAGATAAGAAAACCGTTGTGATATAGTGAACGCCATACCCCTTTGACCCATGTTGAAGAGGTATAAAAATCCATAGGAGAGCAAAGAAGAACACAAAGTCTTGTGGAAACTTTCATAGACCAGGATGCAAGATGGTGGGAAACACATTCCCCCCTACTACAAACATGGACGACGGTGTCGAGATACTTTGTTGAAATATTCGGTGAGAAGAAACTATCCAAAGACGTAGATATTCCCACATTCAAAATAGGCTACCATCCAATAGAACATATTCAACGATGTGAAAGAAAATGGTGAAGAATAGGATACAAGGATGAAAGGGTATGGCCCCATATGTTCCCAAGTACATTATATGAGATACCAAGAAAATGGTACAAGATTGAAGAAGCATGTGGCCACACTTCCAACTAGGCCGATATCAAAAGAATTTGTTTCCAAGACTTTGAATTTAATCCAATAGAGGAACACTTGAAAGACGCAGTAGTTCAAATAAAATGTTTTCTCGAAATTCCTTCACCAGCTCAACAAAAATAAAAATCAAATATGTCAGTCGATGGAGGATCAACATCAACTTGAATTTTTTTTTTGGTAAAAGCAAGTAAATCTTGATTGCATGGAGGATTGACATGGAGAATACAAAATGGCTAGGACAAAGCTTCTGATGGAATAAAGACCATCCAACATTATAGAATCATGTGAAAGTAGTATTAAGTATAGCCATGGAACACAAAGAAGACCAAGAACAACCCGACTTCCCAAAAATATTTATGAAATTGAAGAAGGAGAACACCATCTCGATGAAGAAAATCCAATAGAATTGATGGACACAAAAATAAGAACGAAGGAATTCAACATATCAAATGATGGTTGACCAAAAATGGTGTGAGTAGGTGACTATTGGTATGATAAGCAAACAACTGAAATAGTCGATTTACTAAAATAATATCAAGATGTTTTTGCATGCGACTATAAGGACCTGAAAGGACTTGTAGAGGAAATGGGTGAAATGAAGATCGAACTAATTCCAAGAGGAAAGCCAATCAAAAAATGACATACAAGTAAGCGCATAAGTACAAACCAATCATTCAAAAAGAGATCGAAGGAATGCTACAAGAATGTGTTATCTATCCTATCGACAAGGTAGAATGGGCAAGCCCCATGGTGATACAACCAAAGAAGCATGATCCAAAGAAGTTAAGAATTTGTGTCGAATTTCGGGGACTCAATGAATAGATTTTGATAGATCCATTCCCAACCCCGTTTGCTAATGAAATAATAAACGAAGTCACTGGTCACGAATGTTATTCATTTACTAATGGATTCTCTGGATATAACCAGGTTCCAATAGCAAAAGAAGATCAGGAAAAAACAAATTTCGTGTCGAAATTTGGATCTTTTTCCTACAGAGTCATGTCATTCAGACGGAAGAACATGCCAACAATATTTTCAAGAATAGTGGTCAAAGCATCCTAAGAATATATCTACAAAACCATGTCTATATACTTTGACGACTGAACAATCTATAGTCTACTCATAAATCACATACAATGGCTTCGACTTATGTTAGGACGCTGCAGACAGATTCAACTATCACTAAACATTAGAAAATGCATATTTTCCATACCTATTGGAATCCTTCTAGGACATGTGTTTTGTAAATATGGGGTGAAGGTCGACATGGCTAAGATAAAGATTATCCTTGATGTAAAACCCCCCGTAAACCAAAAATAGATCAAAATTCTACTGGGTCATATTGGTTATTACATGAAGTTTATACACCACTACTCAGACATCACACTCCCAATGGACGAGCTTCTATGAAAAGATGTCGAATTAAAATGGAGCCAAGACTGCCAAGAATCCTTCGAATTTTTAAAGAAGAAGTTGGTTGAAGCACCCATTCTCAAATTTCTAGACTGGTCGAGAAAGTTTCATGTCCATGTCGATGCATCCAATGTAGTTGTCGGATTAGTTATAGCTCAACCATATGACGACATAATGGATCACCCAAATGCATATGCAAGTCGAAAACTGAATAGAGAAGAAAGAAACTATTCGACTATGGAATGGGAAGCCTTAACAATGATTTTCACGCTATAAAAGTTCTGTCATTATTTATTGGAAAACCTCTTTACATTTTTCACAGACCATCAAGCATTAAAATAATTGGTCAATAAACCAGTCCATCAAGGAAATATATATCGGTGGTTACTATTATTTCCAAAATTTGAATTTGACGTAATCATTCGACCAGGGAAAAAGAACGTGCGACTTGATCACTTGTCATGACTAGAAATACGAAAAGATCTGACAGGCATCGACGATGACCTCCCAAACGCACACTTATTCAGAGTTGAAGCTGCACCTAAGTATTTAGAACATATTTCCAAATTCTTAGAAGAAGGAAATGCTCTGGAAGACCTCCCGAAAAACAAAAATAAAACTCTAGCCGTGAAAGAAGCACCATTCACAATCATTAATGGATACTTATACAAAATGGGAATGGATTATGTTTTAAGAAGATGCATGTCAGAAAATGAACATGAGGCTATCATCAATGAAGCCCATGTAGGAGCAGCTAGAGGATATTTTTAGGCCAACACAATAACCAGGAAGGTACTACAAGCAGGCTTGTGGTGGCCGACTTTGCATAAATACTGTCGGGATCAAGTTAAAAAATGTGATAGTTTTTAGAGGCTTGGACCACCCTTGTGGAAAAATGAAATTCCAATAAGTTCAATAAACCCTAAACAAGCTTTCGAAATATGGGCTATCGACTTTGTTGGGCCATTTACACAAAGGGAAAGAAGAATCGGTGCCAAGTACATAATCACTGTGGTCGAGCATGTCACTAAGTGGGCAGAAGTTGATCTAGTCGAATCCTGTACTAAAGAGGTAGCATCTAAATTCATCTATGAGAACATAATCACAAGATTTGGCTATCCTCTAACACTAATCAGTGACCAAGGAACTCACTTTATAAATGAATCAATTAAATTTATACTAGAAAAATTCTTAATCGACCATAGAAAAATGGCAGCCTATCATCCACAAGCAAATGGGGTAGTCGATTCCTTCAATAAAACATTACACAAGGGACTTACAAAGATCTGTGGCATAAATAAATATGACTAGGATGATAAGATTCCTGCAATACTCTGGGCGTATAGATCATCATTCAAAATATCGGCTGGAAAAACTCCATTGAATCTAATCTACGACCAGGAAGCGGTGATCCCACTACAATTTTGGACTAATTCTAATAGAGTCCCAGCTATAGAAAAATTTGACGAGAGAAAAAACATGAACGACTGACTATACCAATTGAACAAGTTGGAAGAAGAGAGGTTAATAGCGATCCATCACCAAGAAGTTCATAAGAAACAACAAAAAGTGTGGCATGACCGTCACTTAAAGAAAAATGATATAAAAGATGGATACTTAGTCTTACTGTATGACAGACGTATAAAAGGAAAACCCAAAAAATTGGAAATAGCATGGCTGGGACCTTATGTGGTGGAAGACATTAGACAGACTGGAGCGGTTGAAATTACAATGTTATTGGGGCACCCATTTAAGAAACTAATTAATGGGGCTCGTTTAAAGAAATATCAAGTATAAGAGAAAATAACCTCGTTGGAAAAGTATAGCAAGGAGTTGCCAACAAGAACCAACTATAATAACTAATCATACTTATAAGAAATAAACCTTGCTTAAAAATTAATAAACAAAAAATGAAATTAGGAAAATTCAGGTATAAAAAACTAAAAAGTTAAAGTATTTACAGAGTAGCAATAGCATTAAAGGAAAAGTAGAAATAAAGTAAAATGGAGAGAGAAAGCAACCCGTGGTCAAGCCCGAGACAAGGTAGCAGAAGATATTCTCGACATTATACACCTTCGAATGACTTAAGACAAATACTATTAACAAAAGAATCAAGTGAAAGGATCAGTCAAGGAGAAAGTGAGTGTGGTTCAAGAGAGCATAGATCAGGTGAAAAAAGATCATATGAACATAAATTAAGAGAACATGATTGGAATGAGAAAATACAACATCATTCAGACTCAATAAAGTCAACAAAATGAACAAACAACCAAACCATCATCCACATCGACTAAGTCATTCAAGTAATAAAGATGGCTCAAAGAAATCTCCTCGGTCGGCTGACGTATCGACCATGATTCAACAATTGAGACCCTATCGGTCAAACCTAGAAAAGAGTTGGTTGAAGAGACATCGATGCCGACACAATAAGTACATTCAATCCATGAAAGGAAAATACGGATAATAATAACATAATTGACAATGATCGACATCATAACAAAAAATACGCTACAACCAGCTACAGATTACCTTTTCACGCGCAACGTTCACAGAGAATTCACCAGGATTATTGCACGAGGGAGCTTACACGAGCATCTATTCAACAACCGTAGGGATATCAACGTCCAAAAGGTAATACGCACATTCATAAACTACCCAATTATGAAAATCGATATCTTCTATTCTACCTCAAATAAGTTGCATTCATAGCAACATGATTCGAATCAGTAACTACCCCCTCTTCTTGTACTTCGCAATCTGGGGAATTCAAGCCTCCTGCGGGGAAATTCCACTACCAGTTCGGAATAAATTCAATATCATGAACCTAAAATCTATATAACAAATCCAAGGAGGAAATTCACTTTGTAGAAAGCGGAATACTAGAGCATAAACCATGAGCTAGACAAAGTTAGCAGTTGACGACCCTCTTGGATCGGGTTTCTAGAATTCAGAAGCAAGTCATCCATCTTGTCCCAGACATGAGAAGAGGAAATTCCCCTTCATATAAAGGCGCGTGGGGATCCTTTGGTGTTTCCTCGACTCATTGGTGAAGGTAGAAATAGTCAGTCTTTCTTTCACTGGATGTAGAAAGAAAATTTGGAAAAAACCTTCCAAGAAACACTCTAGCACGAGAAGAAGTGATTGGGAAACCAAACCAAGGGTGACACAAAAATAGAGTATTAGGAAGTCAAAATTTTGTAATGGCATCCAGGAAACAACCTGCTCATAGGCAAAGGATATCTTCAACCCAGTAAAATATAGGAACACGAGGCATACGAGATGCAGTTGATTCGACCAGCAGTGGAATTCCAGACACATCATCACAATCGGAAATAATACATTAAGTTGGTCATCCATATAAATATTTTGTCTCTTCTTGTTACATACTTCTCTTTCTCTCTTCATCTATACTCTCCATACTGTAATATTATAATCAAAATAAGAAAAAAAATATTTTATATGACCCCCTATTGCTCAAGACGATTAAGGAATTGAGGTGGGGGGAGATGTTGTAGGGGCTAGTCAACCCTGTCAACTAGACCCGATAGTCGACTTAGAATTGTCAATTGACCAACATAGTTATAAGTAGAAGTCGTTCAGAGTCTTTGTTAACCAACCAACCCAGGCAGTTAAGTAGTTACAATTGTTTGATAGAGGTATAACAAGATAAGCACATGAAGGCTCAGATAGCTTCATGGGAGAGGTTATATGTAATTGTGTTGTGTTGTCAATCATATAATAAAAGGACTCTTCTTGGGGCTCTCGTTACTTATGTATGTCTCTATATATGTCTATGTGTATGCATGTATCTCTATGATGGCTATGTAAGGTTCTACTGGTAACATTCCCTAATTTCCTTTAGATTACAACAGTAGAGAAAAAGATTATGTTAT
Source organism: Picea glauca (assembly GCA_000966675.3). Taxonomy (NCBI): domain Eukaryota; kingdom Viridiplantae; phylum Streptophyta; class Pinopsida; order Pinales; family Pinaceae; genus Picea; species Picea glauca. Next base: position 323,149 of record JZKD02S1908525.1, read on the forward strand.
GCCAGAGTGCATAGACAAGGATAGGCTGACAAATAGGTGTGGAATAGAGGGGATAGCAGTAGTAATACTAGTATGGACCTAGGTGATGAAGTATGCACCACTTGGTTGTTGCAGAGTGTTGCAACCTTAGAGGAAGATGAAGTGCAAAGCAGTGGTGCATAGGTAAGAAAAGGAGATGGTGTGCAGTTTAGAGAGTATGATTGCGCACAAAGTGGTAGTGCACCGGTCATCCCGAAAGACAAGGCACACATTTTTGGTGCGCAGTTAAGATAGGAAGGTAGAGTGCGTAGTGTTGGTGTTACCCCCCATATCTGAGTCCCTCTCACCCAACAGAAGGTGACAACTCAAGCCAAGGAAGTCAAAATCGTGATGCACTTGGAAGCTACACCTGGAGGTACAAAGACATCGGTCAAGCTAGCGCAGGTTCATTCACAAATTGACAATGGAGATGCAATATATGGAAATGACTAAATTTTTACGAGAGCATGTATGGTGTACCACTTGTAGCTTGGAAGGGCATCAGAGAGATGAATGCCCTATCCTACCGGATTAAGTGACAACGGGCACACCTAGTCCTTTTCCATCTAGGAATATGGAATGGTGTGAAATATGAAAATAGTGGGACCATGTGCCACCCCATTGCCCAACCTTGCATAAGTACCAGACGATGACTCACACATCATTCTGTGAATTATGAAAAAATTGTCGGGCATGATGTCAATAGTTGTCGCTCACTCCAATTAATGCAAGATAATACCAGCTATGCATTCCGGGTACAGGAGGAGAAGAAAGGTGGTGATCATGGTGGCACGAAAAGGGGTAGATACCAAGGAGGTCCCTGAGGTGGATATGGGTGCAGTTGCGACCGAGGTTATGGTGAAGGAGGAGGTATACCCCCCACATGTTTTAATTGAGGTGAGATTGGTCATGTCTCACAATTTCGTCCCAAACCATGCGTTCTCTATGCATATTTTTATAGTCCTGATAATGTGACTGAAGACTATCTCGAGTTATTGAAGAAGTGGGAGGACAAGAAGAACAACTATAACATGGTGCATGCCGAGCTGCATAAGAATAGGAATAAGAATGAGGAGGTTTATGTTCGGGTAGTAACCTGTAGAGGGGTGAATACAAGAGTAGACTTCGATCATGGTGAAGTATCAGATCAAAATTCGGATGGAAAGATAAGGAAGGAACTTCATCCCCCTTCAAAGGTTGATGTTCTTTAGTAGAAGTAGTTTCTACGCAATGCATAGAGAGAACTAGAAGAATATAGAGAGCATGAGGAGCTACAACACATGACTCAAACATCACTTGAAGAGACTTGGATTCCAAAATAAGTGCAGAGGGCGACACAAAGGTCATTTGAAGAAGCTCAGATCTACTAAGAGGTACAACAAGAAACACATGGGTCATTGGAAGAACCTTGCACGTGTAAGGAATTGTAGCATGCAACACAAATATGCTTGGAGGAGGCTTGTGTGCATGAAGAAATACAACACATGACCCAAATATCAATAGAGGAATCTCACAAACAGACTAAGTTGTGATGCACTGAGCATAAAGCATATGAAGAACAACGCTAGGAGGAATTGCAATGAATAACATGTACATAAGCCTTATGTGACTTAGGTCACATGGAAGACATTGATGATCAAGTAAGTACTTTCTTACGCTATTGTTTGTGATTGATTAAATATCTAGAGGTGGAAGTAAGTTGACCCAGATGTTAGCTACTTGCATGAAATAAAAATGAGTAGAGGAGATCATCTCAGTCCCTCTACCAGAAAGACATCTCTGTCAGGTCAGGAACCTAAAGTGCACTAGCCAATAATTTCATATGATAGCAAAGCTTGGTGGCTATGACATGGATGGAGTCATGTTGGATTTGGGATCCTATGTGGATATTTTACCGAATAAATATTGGGAGGTGATGGATCAATCTATGTTGGTATGGTCTCCCATCCATCTCCACTTGGATAATCAACACAAGATCTACCTGATAGGTCATTTGGAGCAAGTGGAATTCAACATAGAAGGAGTAAAAAAAGGTCGACTTTGAGGTCATAGAGATTATGGATGAATCCTATCCATATCCTGCACTACTGGGTATTGAATGGGCCTTTGACAATAATGTGTTGTTAAACTTGAAGAACAAGCATATGACCTTTGAAACATACACATTATGTGTGGTCGTGCCACTAGATCCATAAGAAGGTGATCGATATAATGAGCCTGTGGATGAGGATGCACAAAGCTCTATCATTGAGAAGATCTATAAGATCACAGGAAGTAGGGAGGACTGCATCAACCCCACTGCAAATGAATATTTAAGCTGGAGGAGCGTTAAGTATTACAACACAAATTCTGAAGAAGCCATGGAAAGGTGGAAAACAAAGTTGTATGAAGTATTCACAAGAAGGTGTGCACATATGTCTGTTGAAGAGAGAAAGGAAGAAATTGGCCCCTATTGCTATGATGGATATGAACTAGTGGACACTTTTTTTACATGGATACATCACATTCCTGAGCATCAGAGGCCTTGCACACTAGATACAATACTTATAGAAATTATTTCCCAATGGTGGGATGCACATCGAGAGTAATATCATGAATGGGAAGTTATCGAAGCATCCATGCAAGAAAAATTTTGACTAGATGTCAACATTCTTCAATACACATGTTCTTGTGAAAGGCGTTGGATAGAAGCATAGGCACAATACATGTGCTCAATACATGAATGGCCACCAAAAAATCTCCAAGAAACACCCTATATCCTCAATTACCAAATTTTACATTGGAAAAAGTTGACAACCCTTAATAGCACACGTCAATATATTCCCTACATGCATGTTCCCAACCCCATTGAGCATACAGACAACTTCAACATAGCTATCGAAGAAATGGTTAACCATTGGATCCTACCAAAACCAATCAAGCCTACTCTTCTACCTCCAACATAGACATTGATCAACCATGCCCGGATGTGGATACGTAGTGAATCACCTGTGGTCGCTTCATCCCTCTAAGCCACTAATCAATTCCTGTCGAGGTGCATAGAACCATGCACCGCACCTCTGGAGAGTAAATTCACACATGGGTTATTGTTGGTTATAGTTTATCTGAGTTTATACCTTTAACTTGATTGAACCAGGGTTCATGTCTACTGGGGTTCCAACAAAGCCTCTAAAACTATCGGCCCTCCTGGTAAACCAGAAGGAAACACAGCGCACAGAGTGCACTGTGCAGTCTCACTGGAGATAGTCTTAATGGGTGACTACAATACTCAGGTGTTTGCAGCCCAGGATTGAGTGGAGATCTGAGAAGTGTGTGTTGAGAGTTCTATTAATCTCATTAACGCAATATACTGTCATTCACGATTATGCATGGAATATAATCAACTCATTCATTTAGCATACCAATAACTACTTAAAAATAGTAAAGAAATGCATGCATTCAATCACATAACACAGGTTTTACCATGGTTCACCCCCTCCTGGGATACGTCCACAAAGATATGGCTCTTAAGCTCTCTTATTATAGCAGTTCCAAAACTACAATGTCGCGTGCTTTACAACTCCTCTGAGTTGGATCAAAATCTATTATGAGGCGGACTAGATTGCATCAGGCTCCTCAGCATGCAATCTAACCCTCAATATCTACCCTTCTATCTCTCCACGGCTCACCAACTTACAAAATTAGGTCATATGAAAACAAGCATTATAACTAGCTATCGAAACAAGACTCCTCTCTTTCGTTGTCTCTTCGGATTACAATTACTACCTTTTATTTCTCTCTCTAGCTCTAGCTCTCTCTCTCTCTATGAGACCTAGGTATCTATATTTATACATTTCTGGCTCATCATCCATTACAATGTATTACAAAAACCCTAACCCTAATGTCGTTAGGTCTTCCATGCATGCATGTGTGCTGCTCTTCCTTCTAGTTTTCGCTTTCCTCATGCATGCCTGCCTTACCAAAATAACCTTTCTTTTCACTTTGGCTTGCTTCCAATAGGCCCCCAATAGTGACATGTGGCTCGTCCCAAGCTACCTAACCTAGGTGTGCTTCATCGATCTCCCTGGTGATTGCTTGGAACTTCTCCATGAGTTCCTTTGCGTGCATGTGGGCATGCACGGTCTTCTCCTTGAGTGGGTCCAATACCTGCACTGCAATGTCATCACTGACCAACCTTGCACATTCTTCCCGGGTCTGTGAGATATATTTTTTGGCTTCCTCTTCCTATGAAATGACCTCTACTTCTCACTCCTGAAGTGGTTCCATTTGGGCCTGGCGCTCTTTCTTCTACGTCTGCATAGTTATGAACTCTGCCTACAGTTTCTTCATGTCTTATGACCCTTTGACACGCTCTGTGATTGAAATTTTCTTTTCCCTCTGCTTGAGGTCTTGGATAGATGTGCTTATCCTTTCTCCTTCCTAGTCCCACTGCTAGACCTGCTGATCCTCTTCCAACTTCGTCCAGAGTTGTGTTGCTTTGTCCAACAAGTTGTGTTATTTTGGCCAACAAGTTGTGTTGTGTGGACCTGTCATTCTATCTCTTGTATCTTCTTTGTTGCCTCCTGCTTCCCTTGATCCCTTACCTCTAGTGGTTATGTAGGTGTGAGCTCCTCGTGGAGATTCTTGATCTCCTATTGGTATTGATCGATTATCTGCACAATCTGATCAATCTTCTTTGTCGCTGTGAGTTTGGTCGTCTATGCAGTCTTTGGAATCTTCTCCTAGGCTACAACCACTTTCTTCTCCAGTCCCTTCATGCGTTCCCTCTCGTCTTTGGTCTCGAGCTTGGCCTACTCAAATATAAATTCCATCTCGTCTCGTTTATCCTTTAACTGCTATAGTTCGGTTGTATCTGTGTGCACGAGACTATACCTCCTAGGTAATGTTGACCTACAGTCTATATAGGGCCTTGGTTGGTATCCGCGGTAATACCAACTATAATTGAGCCAATTCCTTTAGCGGTGTTTGCCCCATGATCTCATCCATGCACAGTGTTAGCACTAGGAGTCACCTTCTGATTGCAAGTAAGGCAAGCCCAATACCCATCAGATTATATGTGAAAGTATGAGTGTTTTTTAAAAGGTCGAATGGAAAAAACTTGAAATGATAATATCCTAACTCAGAAACAGGGCTAACATGTACCAACAAATAAGGTCTTGACTAACTTCAACTAGTAGTTTGGGAGTAAATGTGGATAGAAGGAAGACTTGAATGAGAGGAATGTAAGGGCTACTGCAAACATCAAGTCCACAAGAGCCTAAGGAATAAAGTTTCTTAAAACAAGATCTTCTTGAAATTAGAAACTAAGGAGCTAAATAAACACCATGACAATAAAATGATCAAACATCCATCATATCATTACCACAATTATCCATGTGAAGCATTCAAAACATGAAAATTTAGCATTAGAAGCAGATAGGTTGAAATAGAAGTTGATTTCTATTAGTCAAAAAGTCTTAAGTCCAGTACACAACTAGATCACAGTCACTTTATCCAAAATATTACAGTTTAGGAAGCCTTGCTCAACCATCCGAACCTACTAAAGCCATTGATCTATCTATTTATAACAAGAAAGGGAGGCAACAGCTAGAGGTACAAGTTGGCCTATTTCCCTTGAAAATCTCTAAACATTTATTTATTCTAACAACTAAGATAACAGCCTATGCTATAAAATAGGGAAGTGCTGGTGACTAATCCAATCATGCTTCTACTTGCTTTGATCCCCCTTTGTTGCTCAGCTCCTATTTTTCCATGTGTCCTTTCAGAGCCTGCAGTTTTCCTCAAAATGCGAACTGCTACTTATGTTACTTTCTCCATCATCGACTTATCCAAAAGTTGTTGGCCTAGTCCTCCTAGATTCCTGATGTTTGCTGACAACTCCCTTGGGTAGAAACTCTCTGCAGCACCTCCTAAAATGGAACAAGGAGAGAATGTAGTGTCTATAGGTAGCGCCCTTGTGTTGTGCATGTGTGTAAACCTACTCCCTATCAAATATTACGCAACGTCTGTAGGTAGCGCAACTGTGTTTCACTCGTATATCAATTTTTCTCTCTGTGAAATATTACGCAGCGCTTTACGTAGCACCACTGTGTGCAACTTATGTTCTCTGTAAGATATTATGCAGCACCTCTATGTAGCTCTACTTACGCTGTGTTTGCATATATGTTTGGGTAACATTGCCAAAACGTAGCGCCTTTGAATCTAGAACATGTGCAGAGGAGTTTGTGTCCTTCCATGATGACAAAAACCATTTTACTATAGGTGCCTTGACTATACTATAGGTAGTGCCATTTACCACTGAGTGAAGCTAGCACTTAGAAAAAACTCAAAACCCATATAGCTAAATGCCTAGAAGCCTGTATAGATGGCAGAGATAGTATTTGCATATTAGTTAACCCTCCCAAAAAGGAACAATCCCCAAAAATGGAGCTTACCCTCTTAAGAACTATTTTGTCATTTTGACACTTATCTTCACACTCTTTCTGGTAGAAAGCGTATCTTCAATTGACTCAATAGACTTCTTCTTCTTAGTACTAGTAGGCTTCTTCAATGTAGTTGTGCTCTCCTTAGCTATTGGTTTGTCATCTTCAATGGCAGCCTCAACCAACAACTGTAAATTCCTTTGGGCTACCTGTTATCACTGAAATTTCGTCTGCAAATGGTTACAGGAATCCAACATCTCCAAGCAGCTATTAGTTCACCCCATGGACCAAATTTACCAAAAAGCATTTCCAAAAGGTCCAAAACTATACAACCAATTCTAAAATTTAGATACGCTATGTCTATGTAGGGCGCGCACGCACATGCACCATCTAGAAACGCCCAAAAAGCACACATGCACCCGAGGCGCGACTGTGGACGCTAAAAGCCACGCACACCTGAGAACGACGCATTTATGATGTTGGTCAGCCTCCCACCCACTTTTGGTTCAGCTTCCAAGTCAATTTGACATCCAAATCTCGGCTGGATCCGGTTGGGTGGCTAGTAAAATACCTAATAATGCCCTAAACAACCCCTTTTCACACTAAAAGTTGGTTGCACAATGCCTCAAAGTTATGCTATAAAAAGAGGCCATGGGTGCACTACAATTTTCAAGGAATTCATTTGTATTGTTATGCTGCCTATATTCTCTTGGAGGATCTTCTTTCCTTGTCAAGAGAATACAAGCATCATTTCATTAGAGCTATTCACATCACCTCTTGAGTGAATGAACATGGGATTCTTTCACCATTTCTTTCAAGTTTTCAAGTTGTAAGAAGATCTCAATCTTGGGGGTTCAAGAGCCCTCCCTTGGAGGAAGAGGGGACCCAAAGTCTCACTTTCTCTTCGATGTTTTTACTTCCACTAATATACTCCTTTCCATTGGTGGCATAAGTCTTGTTTCTTTCTTGTTCTAATGATCTTATGCACTATAGTTTAATTCCTTTTGTTGTTTTTAGTTTAGTTTCTTTGCTTATCTTGCTTGTTTTATATTTCTAACCCTTTCCTTTAATGTTGTCTTGCCTAGCTAACCCAACTGGGCTTGTAAGCATCTCTAATTTGCTCACTCAAGTGGAGTCGCCAATCTGTTGTGTCTCTTTTGTCACTTGAGTGAGAAAATTAGATATGCTTACAAGCCCTGTTGGGTTAGCTAAGCAAGACAACAGTAAAGGAAAGGGTTAGAAATATAAAACAAGAAAGATAAGCAAAGAAACTAAACTAACAACAACAAAAGGAATTAAACTAGAGTGCATAAGATCATTAGAACAAGAAAGAAACAAGAATCATGCTAATAGTTGTTTGGAGATGTTGGATTCCTGTAACCATTTGCAGATGAAATTTCAGTGATAACACTACCTCATCTTGGAAATGCTTCAGTTCTACCTTTAGCTTCCTGTTCTGAGCCTGGAAGCCTCTGTTCTGCCTGTAGAGGTTCTGGAGCTGCCTATGAAGGGGTTGAGCCCTTCTTGCTGCAAATATTGCCAAGTCAAGGGTATGACTGTAGCCCTCCATAATCTATGTCATCTTGGCTCTTTCAGATATGGTTTCCTTTTTCAATTTATCCACTTCTTTTCTTGACTCCTTAAGTTGTTAGATGAGTCTCTTAAAGGTCTGACCACCAAGGGGGTTGGGGACATGTGCAGTCTCAGCAGGCTTCTTCTCGTCCTCTTCTTCCATCTGTACAAAAATTTCCTTGTATGTTTCATCAGCCTTCTCAAAACCTTTTCCTTTATGCTTCTTCTCTTGTGCAACAACTTCTTCTTTATTCTTCATAGGTTTTTCAAAGCCTTTCACAGAGATTTCATCTTTCCTCTCTAAAGGTCTTTTGGTACCTTTACCCTTCCTTTTCTGTACAGGGGTATCTTATTTCTCTTCTACATATTTTTCAATGCCTTTCCCTTTCTTCTTATGCATAGGGGTTTCTGGAAAGGACTGCTCTTTGAAAACCCCCTTAGGAATTGATGACCTAGTGAAAGGTCTTTTACCCTTGATTTCAACTGCTGAGGAGGAGAGGGAAAGAGAAGATTCTTCCCTTTTTTATATGTCACCTTGGTAGAATAAGGCACTTCTTCTAACCCTGGTGGAGGTGGTGGTGAGAAATCTTTGTGTGGAGAAGGACAAACTTCTTCCTCAGCTTCCCTGACCTGCTTGTTGATCTCTGAAATAGGGGCTATGCCTTTTCTCTTCTTGTTGATCTCTGCTTTAGTACTGGTGGGTGATGAAGGACCTGCGATCTGTGATTGGGGAGTAGGTGTTGGGTCCAACTTGAAGTGAGAAGTAACCACAAAATACTCCCATGAAATCTCTTTCTTTCCCAACTCTTCAGAGACTAGCATCCAGATCAGTCCAGAGTGGAAAAGACTAGAATCCACATCCTTAGATTTGTCTTGCACCCTATTTGACATTTTACCTATACTTCCCAGCAGGTAATAAGGAACATTCATCTCAACCTTACCAGTAAAATGTAACAACAGCCTTATGTGGTAATGGTACAAGGTGTTAAATCTCCCTTCACAAGTAAAATATCTCTGTATGATTTTCAACATTCTGTCAAACTGTTCAATCAACTGATTCCTTGGCATACTCTTAGATAACTCATTGGCTCGGTATTCAGGCTTGAAAAGATCTTTAACAACGGGTGAACTCAAAACCATGGCCTTGAACCAATTTTCACCTGAAATGGGGATCCCTGTTGCAACTGATATGGAGGCTTCGGTTACCTCAAATTCCAAATACCCAACTCTGGTTTTCTTGCCATCAAAATTTAATGCAAATTGTTTTGCTACTTCTGGGTGGTCTCTCTGCATATTTTTGTAGAAAGAGAGATATCTTGCTCTTCGAAACATCTCCCTTTCCATGGGCTATGTGTCAAAAAGGCGCATGTCCATAGGTTCTCTCTTAACTATCTTGCCACCTTTATGTGCTTTCTTCGACTAAGGGGTCTCCGTGACTCAAAATGAGGGTTCTTAATAGGCTTAAGGGATGTTAATGACCAGAAAGCTTCAATTCAGGTTTCAAATGCACAAGGATGGCCCTTAAAAACTGACAATGCTTAGAAAGCCGAGCTTGACTATGGGAAATAGAACTTTAGACATGTACAGGATTTTTTGAGTGTAGACTGTGAAAGGGGTAATCCGAAATGTCTCTTTGTATAGGATGAAAGGGGAGCACAAAAAACAGAGAGGGTTTGAGTAGCGCCTCTGGGTAGCGCAATGCATACACAAAGGATAGGCTATTACAGGCATGCGACTTCAAAGGCTAAAGTAAACAATAGTAGTCAGACCATGGATATAGGCGAGGACGTTTACAGGTATGAAAATATGGCTCCCTTACTACCCTGCAGGCTTAATAAACCAAAAACCCGAGCACAAATTTCCTGTGAAAATTAATATGAAAAGGAGGCGGCACAAGATACCTGTAAAGTTGACACCTGTTGAGATCCTCAACACGATCTTAGGATGAAATTGAGGAAACTTCGGCCCTGAAATATATCACAGCATCGGATTTAGTTGACATGCGGTTGCCTGATCGGAACTGGAAAAATTACGCAACGCAACACTACTGAAATTTTCAAATTTAGAAACCATTACCAAGGATCATAAATGCAAGATCCTTGGAAGGCACTTCAACCGACTTCTAGCACTGAAAACAAGGGAAACAGTATCAGTCATGGCAATCATGACTTGTAGTGGATGAATGATAAATGTGACAGGTGCTACGGAACTGCCTGATGAGTAGGCAGCGCTTCCAAATTAAAAAATGATTGGACAGGTAAGCGAGGATGATGAGGCATGCATGTGAGGTCATGATTGAGAAGAGAGGTGTGTCACATCAGCCTGATCATGGGAGGTATCAACCTAGGGACGAATCACGAGAGGGGGAAAAAAAGAATAAACCATGAGCTAAAAAGGGTTCAAGGATCAAAAATCAAATTGAGGATCAAAACATGAGCCATGACTCAAAGGTTTAGTCATCCAAGGGGTCCTATCAAACATAACATTAAAGGGATGAAAAATTTATTTTAAATAAAAATAAAAATCTAAGGCTTTAAAAATGATAAAAACAAACTGAAAGACACAAGGTGACTTAGTGTGATGACATTGGCTCCACAGGGGATGGCATGCCCCCTGTGGGCTGCCAAGAATGAGTATATTCAGTGCCTTATCCTAGGGCTATGGGGTCAGTTATTGGAACAAAAAATAAAAAGAAAATGATATTTACAATGACATGAAGAGCCACTCCAGGCTCAAGCAAAGTACTTTTACAGGAAATGCCCATTGACAGGGCCACCAAAAGCCTCTTCATTCTCCATATTCTACAACTTGAAACTGTTATTAGAGAATACCTCAAAGATTTTAAAAGGACTGGTCCATAAAGCTCAAATTTACCATGCTTGTCTTTATTTTGCCTCGGTGCATCCCACTTGAGCACCAAATCACCCAATTGAAAATCCTCTTTTTTCACTTTCTTGTCGAATGCCTGCTTGATCTTCAGTGGATGATCATATGCTTTATCTACCAGCTGCTCGAGGGTCTACTGCACTTCAACCAGCTGTTGAATCCTCCTGATCATATCATCCAGCTCCCCTTGATAATCTTGGAAGAATTTTTCCACAGGCAAGGCAAGATGAGAAGGGAAAATGGCCTCAACTCCATACACCAGCTGGAAAGGAGAAAGACCAAAGGCCCTCTTTGTTGTCACTTTGTTAGCCCACAAAGAAAACTTGAGTTTTGAATCCCATCTTTTTGTTGTCCTCCAACAGCTTTTTAACAATCTTTATAAGGCTTTTGTTTGAGGATTCTACAAGCCCATTTCACTTTGGGTAATAAGGGGTTGAATGAATCAATGTGATCCCATATTGTTCACAGAACTAAATCAATGGCTCAGCCTTGAAATATGTAGCATTGTCAGGGACAATTCTGTTTGGACAGCCAAACCTTACCATAATGTCTTCAAGGAAACCAATGATCACTTTGTGGGAAGCATTCTTGGTAGGGATAGCCTCTATCCACTTAGTGAAGTAATCTGTGGCAGTCAAGATCCATCTATGTTGGCCACTGGAAGTGGGATGAATTTCCCCGATAAAATCTAAGCCCCACTGTTGAAAAGGTCCTGAAACTGCTACGGGCTTTAATGGCAAAGGCTTAAGTTGTTGCTTTCCAGAAAATTTCTAACATTTAACACATGATTTGATCTTAGAACAAACATCTATGAACAAACTAGGCAAAAAATACCCAGCCCTGAGAATTTTGTAGGCAGTAGTCCTCCAAAAATGATGCCCCCCACACAAACTATCATGAAAATCAGACATAATCTTTTGGGCTTCTTGCGGGTCTAGGCATCTCAACAACACTCCCAATGGATCTTTCCAATACAAAATTTGATCAACCAAGCAATACTTTATTGATTTGAGTTTTAATGCTCTCACCTTGTTCTTTTCCATACCACTTGGAGGTTGTAAATTCTGCAAGAAAAATATAATTTCCTTGTACCAACTGCAATCTACCAATGCAGGGCTGACTTGAGTACCTCTATTGTTTAATTCAGACTACTGCTTATCTGAACACGAGCCAATGAAATTTACTCCCAACACTGAGCAATTTGATTCAGCCAACAGCTTGGCTAAACCCTGACCTTTGACCAATTTGGTAGGCCTGATTTCTAAATCAAATTCAAGGATCTTAGAAATCCATTTGCTGCATTTTCTGTCAATATCAGGCTGAATAAGAATTTCTTTTACAACAACTGATCGAACATAAGCAATAACTCTTGAATGCATCACATAAACTCTGAAGGACTTAAGAGATTTAACCAATGCATAGGATTTCTTATCCATAATGTCATATTTTAATTCTGCATCTCTCAAAGCCCGACTGAAAAAGGCAATGGGCTGCTCTAAGCCTTCAGAGTTCTTCTGCAACAAAACTGCTGCTACTATATCAAAAGAGGCAAAAGAAAAATAAGAAAGTCCTTGGAGTAGTCTGGGCTAACTAGGACCGTGGCTTCCATCAAAGCTTTCTTTATTTGATCAAAAGAACTATGTGCCTCAGCAGTCCACTTGATTTCATTATCTTTCCTCAACATGGCTGTGATATACTTAATCAACTCAGCAAAATTTGACACAAACCTTCTTAAGAAATTAACCTTTCCCAAAAAAGATTGAACCTCCTTTTTAGATCTAGGCAGTGATAAGGTTAGTATGGCTTCAACCCTACTGGAATCAATCCTCACCCCTTCAGTTGACACGATATGCCCCAATAATTTTCCTTCTTTCACGGTGAACAATGACTTTTTCGGATTCAAAGAGAGGCCAAATTTTCTTCATTTTAAGAAAACCTTTCTTAAGTGATCACAATGCTCTTCATCAGATTGAGAGAACACAGTTATGTCATCTAAGTAGATAACAAAAAATTTGTCCTTCTCTCCAATAAGTTCTATGTCCATAGCTCTTTGAAAGGTCACCCCCGCGTTCATCAAACCAAAGGGCATATTGGCGTACATGAATGTACTCCAAGGAGTGGTAAAAGTCGCCTTCTCTCTATCCTCTGGCAAAACAAAAGTCCAGTTGTAGCCAGAAAAACTGTCAACCATAGACATCCGAGTTGCACCTATCACCCTCTATAATATATGCTCCATCTTGTGCAAAGGGTAATTATCCTTTTTAGAGCTTCTGTTCAGATTCCGGAAATCAACACAAAGTCTGATTTCTCCATTCTTTTTCCTCACGGGGACCAAATTAGCCACCCATTCAGAATATCTCAAAGGAATAATAATTTTTGCATCTAAAAGATTTTTTACCTCTTTCTCCATGATAGGCAATAACATAGGATTGATTTGCCTCAACTTTTGCTTGAAGGGCTTGGTATCTTCTTTTAATGGAATCTCATGCTCTATAATGTTTGTGTCATAAGTTCAGAGATCTTCGTAAGTCCATGTGAATACATCAGAAAACTCCTTTAACAATTTGACATATTCTGCCCTCTGCTCTCTTGATAGGATGCTTGACAACTTGACATATTTTGGATCCTTTTCTATTCCCAAATTGCATTCAGTTATATCAGCATCATCAGTAGACACTTTCCCTTTTACTACCACATCATTTTCATCAAATAGTTTTTCCAAAGGAATAAGTCCTTTTGGAATATGGTTGCTAGGTAGTTGCACAATATGATGATTAGCAATTCTGTTAAGGAAAACATCAGCATGTGGAGTAATTTCATAATCATGATCCTGATCAATGTGTAATGCAGCAAATTCATCAACATAATCAAGGAATTTTTTAAGTTCTAAATCATCTTCAAACACCTTCCAATATTTGACATTGTCCGGTATAGAAGGCATGTATTTGACTTCTACATCATACTTGAGTTTTGGTGGTATAGGTATCCTGAAATTGCTTACTAATACAACCAAAGAATCAGCCACAAAATTCTCTTCTCATGGAATAAAATAGATTTCAAACTTAGAGAAAAAATTCTCCACTAGGTCCCATACTTCATCTATATAAGATCTAAGCCTAGGGTGCTTAGTTTGGCAAAGATTTTTGGTCTGATGGACTATTAATTCAGCATCTCCAAATACTGATAGTTTTTTAATCCCCGTATCTTTTGCAGCTCTCAAGCCCAAGACAAGAGCTTCATACTCTACCACATTATTGGTAGTTTCAAATTCTAGTTTGTATGATAAAGATATGGTCTCCTGAGTTGCTGAGATAAAGACCACTCCAGCACTGGCACCTTCCTTAGAAGAGGCTCCATCAAAGAACATCTTCCAAACAGAATTGCTTAGAGGAGGTTCTTCAGATAAAGTAGTATACTTTTTTATTATTTCAAGAGGAGTTTCAGGAGCATCAGTGAGCTGTAAAATGTTGGACCCCAAATCAGTATCAAGAGCAAAAACAAGATGATTGGCAGGGTTTGTTTCATCACTAATAATGTAAGCTAGTTGGGCTTCTTTGTAAAGTCTTCTATGCTCCCCACCAAACATAGGGATAGTTGCATATGAGAGAGCCATCTGCAAGGTCCCTCCAAGTCTTTTAATGCAAGACCTTGACAAGAGCATGCCGGACTTGGGAGGAACATCAGCCACCAAAACATCCATAAGTATACTTTTCATGGGCAATTGAAATAGAGTCACAACCATCTCCTTAATGACCCCCATAAATTTTACTTTCCTAGAGTCAAAAGAATATAAGTCATGATAGGTTTTTGTGACTTTCAGTCCAAGTTCATCCATAACAGATTTTGGCATGAGATTATGGGAGGCCTCTGAATCCAAAAGACAGTTATGCAAAACCTTGTCATGAATATTGAGAGAAGTATAGAAGGGAGGGGATGAATCATCGTTGTCTTCTATCAAAGGGCCTAAAATCACAGCTGGTTTTTCATCTTGCAAGTTTATTGAATCAGTGGAATTAGGAGAGGCATCGGGCTGTAACATTTTGGCCAGATATTTTTTAAATTCTTCATTTTTTATCAATTCCAAAAATGGTAGAGGGATCTTAATTTTCTAGATCTCATTCTCAAAACTGGAGGGGGAAGGCTTCAAAATCTCTTTGGTTTTAGGAGGAGGATTTCTGATCAGAAGTTGTGGGTTTTGAGAATCTTTTTCCTTGTTTCTCACTGTCACAGTCTTGGAGGAATCTTCTTTTTGAACAGGATGATTAGGGGTGGCAATTTTTTCTTCATTCTTCTTAGATCTCAGATTATATCTACTATCATTTTCCTTTGTTTTTTCTCCCTTGCTTAACTCATTAATTTGAATATCCATTATAGATTTTTCATAAGAGGATTGAGTCAAGTGTGGGGATGGGGATGTATCACCTAAGCAGTGGATCTCAGGATCAACCTCTACTTCTTCTTCTTATTCGTCAGTAACCAGATTATTTTGAAAAGGGGCTTGAATCCTTTGATCATCTCTCTCTCTGTTTTTGGTATCTTTAGGAAGAATTTGGGGAGCATTGTTGGGTCTTCTAAAATTACCTCTATTTTCAGTGTTCTGAGCATTTCTATATGGTTGTCTTCCTTCTGATTTTAACTTCTCAATCTAAGTAGAAAGGGATTTTACTAATTTGGTCAACTCATCTACCTGTGAATGAACAACAGGAGAGTCAGAAGTAGAAGCTTCAACTATGTTTTTCCTCCTATCTCTGTCATATTTTCCCCTGAGCTTATCTGAGGCAATTATGTTGGATTCTACCTCTAAGGCAACATCTTGCATATGAACTAAGGAAGGTGACCTTCTCTCTCTCAATAGAAGGTAGAAATCGGAGTCAAAATCACTTGCATAAGTGATTTTTTCCATGGTTTCAGTGGGTTTGATCTCATCAGGGATCTTCTTGTACATTTTGTTAGATCTTTTAGAAAAGTCAGAGATAGACTCTCCTTCTTTCCTTTTCAAAGATCCAAATTCAGTGATGTAATACAGAAAATCCTTTTTGTCACCCCAATGCCTCAAGAAGGCTTCATCCAACGCCTCAATACAAGTGATGGATCCAGGGGCCAGACCCCTAAACCACTTCCTAGCCTCACCAAAAAGGATTTGGACGAAAACCCTCATCCAAACATCTTCATTTTCAATATTTTGGTTATATGCATAGCTATAGAAAGCAACAAGATGTTCCTGAGCTGTTATATCTTCTTCTCCAATAAACTTGGGCATGTATTTCAAATAATCTCTAGGGGAAGAGCAATCCTTGGCTGAGGCAAGACTAGAGGATCATATCTTCCAGCCACTAAGGCATCCATCCTATTTGCAGGGGGGGTAACAACTGCCATTTGATTTTGGATTCTAGGTGAACAAGCAGGAGAAGGAGACCTAGCTGTGTGCAGATTAGGAGAAGGAGAAAAGGATAAAGGGGAGTTTTTAGTCTTCACAACAACAGGTGGAGTCTTGGAAGAGGATGGTAAGGTCTGAGAGGGAGATAAAGTTCCTACTTCTTTGGCAGCAAAAGTTTTAACAGAGAGAGGTGTAGCAAAACCTAACGTAGGGGAGGAGAATATATCAATGTTTTCTTCTTTCAATTCAGTTTCAAAGGTAGAGTATTCAACATGAAACTCTTCAAAATCAAGTTTTTAGATACTTCAACAGAAGATAAAGGAATCTTACTTGATAAAACAGCTGGAGTATCAAGAGTGGAATCAAGCAACTGATCAGAAGCACTTGTGGCAGCATCAAAAAAAAAATTTGAGAAGCTTTTCCCTTCTTGATTATCTTCTCTGGGTCAGCCTCAGGTGGAACCAAAGGTAACTATGGATTTGATCTCATATGTCTGCCTTTAGGCACCATAGATGAATCAATGGAGTCTCCAGGTGCAAGATGCAATCTTCAAAATACTAAGTTCCAATGCACCTTGAGAGCTAGTAAGCACTATCATTCTATCCCAGGGAAAAGTCTTCAAATTGTTCCCCAGAAACGGCACCAAAAATGTTAGCACTAGGAGTCACCTTCTGATTTCAAGGAAGGCAAGCACAGTACCCATCAGATTATATGTGAAAGTATGAGTGTTTTTTAAAAGGTCGAATGGAAAAAACTCGAAATGATAATATCCTAACTCAAAAACAAGGCTAACATGTACCAGCAAATAAGGTATTGACTAACTTAAACCAGTAGTTTGGGAGTAAATGTGGATAGAAGGAAGGCTTGAATGAGAGGAATGTAAGGGCTACTACAAACATTGGGTCGACAAGAGCCTAAGGAAGAAAGTTTCTTAAAACAAGATCTTCTTGAAATTAGAAACTAAGGAGCTAAATAAACACCATGACAATAAAATGATCAAACATCCATCATATCATTACCACGGTTATCCATGTGAAGCATTCAAAACATGAACATTTAGTATTAGAAGCAGATAGGCTGAAATAGAAGCTGATTTCTTTTAGTCAAAAAGTCTTAAGTCCAGTACACAGGTAGATCATAGTCACTTTATCCAAAATATTACAGTTTAGGGAGCCTTTCTCAACCATCCGAACCTGCTAAATCCATTGATCTATCTATTTATAACAAGAAAGGGAGGCAACAGCTGGAGGTATGAGCTGGCATGTTTCCCTTGAAAATCTCTAAACATTTATTTATTCTAACAACTAAGATAACAGCCTATGCTATAAAATAGGGAAGTGATGGTGACTAATCCAATCATGCTTCTAACTTCTTTGATCCGCCTTTACTTCTCAGCTCCTATTTTTCCATGTGTCCTTTTGGAGCCTGTAGTTGTCCTCAAAATGCCAACTGCTGCTTTTGTTACTTTCTCCATCATTGATTTATCCAAAAGCTATTGGCCTAGTCCTCCTAGATTCCTGGTGTTTTCTAGCAACTCCCTTGGGTAGCAACTCTGTGTAGTGCCCCCTAAAATGGAACAAGGAGAGAAAGTAGTGCCTGTAGGTAGCGCCTCTGTGTTGTGCATGTGTGTAAACCTACTCCCTGTCAAATATTACACAGCGCCTGTAGGTAGCGCCACTCTGTTGCACTCGTATACAAATTTTTCTCTCTATGAAATATTACGAAGAGCTTTACATAGCACCATTGTGTGTAACTTATGTTCTCTGTAAGATATTACACAGCGCCTTTATATAGCGCTACTTACATTGTGTTTGCATATAGGTTTGGGTAGCATTGCCAAAACGTAGCGCCTTTGAATCTAGAACATGTGCAGAGTAGTTTGTGTCCTTCCATGATGACAGAAACCATTTTACTTAGGTGCCTTGACTATACTATAGGTAGTGCCATTTACCACTGAGTGAAGCTAGCACTTAGAAAAAACTCAAAATCCATATAGCTAAACGCCTAGAAGCCTGTATAGATGGCAGAGATAGTATTTGCATATTAGTTAACCCTCCCAAAAAGGAACAATCCCCAAAAATGGAGCTTACCCTCTTAAAAACTATTTTGTCATTTTGACACTTAACCTCACACTCTTTCTGGTAGAAAGAGTATCTTCAATTGACTTAGTAGACTTCTTCTTCTTAGCACTGGTAGGCTTCTTTAGTGTAGTTGTGCTCTGCTTAGTTGTTGGTTTGTCATCTTCAATGGCAGCCTCAACCAACACCTATAAATTCCTTTGGGCTACCTCATCTTGGAAATGCTTTAGTTCTGCCTTCAGCTTCCTGTTATGAGCCTGGAAGCCTCTGTTCTTCCTGTAGAGGTTCTGGAGCTGCCTATGAAGGGGTTGAGCCCTTCTTTCTGCAAATATTGCCAAGTCAAGGGTATGATTGTAGCCCTCCATAAGCTATGTCATCTTGGCTCTTTCAGATATGGTTTCCTTTTTCAATTTAGACACTTCTTTTATTGAATCCTTAAGTTGTCTGATAAGTCTCTTGAAGGTTTGACCGCCAAGGGGGTTGGGGACATGTGCAGTCTCAGCAAGCTTCTTCTCATCCTCTTCTTTCATCTATACATGAATTTCCTTGTATGTTTCATCAGCCTTCTCAAAACCTTCTCCTTTATGCTTCTTCTCTTGTGCAACAGCTTCTTCTTTATTCTTCATAGGTTTTTCAAATTCTTGCACAGAGATTTCATCTTTCCTCTCCAAAGGTCTTTTGGTACCTTTTCCCTTCCTTTTCTGTACAGGGGTTTCGTGTTTCTCTTCTACATATTTTTCAATGCCTTTCCCTTTCTTCTTATGCATAGGGGTTTATGGTAAGGACTGCTCTTTGAAAACCCCCTTAGGAATTGATGACCTAGTGAAAGGTCTTTTACCCTTGATTTCAACTGCTGGAGGAGGAGAGGGAAGGAGAAGCTTCTTTCCTTTTTTAGATGTCACCTTGGTAGAAGAAGGCACTTCTTCTAACCCTAGTGGAGGTGGTGGTGAGAAATCTTTGTGTGGAGAAGGAAAAACTTCTTCCTTAGCTTTCCTGACTTGCTTGTTGATCTCTGAAACAGGGGCTCTTCCCTTTCTCTTCTTGTTGATCCCTGCTTTAATACTGGTGGGTAATGAAGGACCTGCGATCTGTGATTGGAGAGTAGGTGTTGGGTCCAGCTTGAAGTGAGAAGTAACCACAAAATACTCCCATGAAATCTCTTTAGTTCCCAACTCTTCAGAGACTAGCATCCTAATCAGTCCAAAGTGGAAAAGACTAGAATCCACATCCTCAGATTTGGCTTGCACCCTATCTGACATTTTACCTATACTTCTCAGCAGGTAATAAGAAACATTCATCTCAACCTTCCCAGTAAAATGTAACAATAGCCTTATGTGGTAATGGTACAAGGTGTTAAATCTCCCTTCACAAGTAAAATATCTATGTATGATTTTCAACATTCTGTCAAACTATTTGATCAACTGATTCCTTGGCACACCCTTAGATAACTCATTGTATCGGTATTCAAGCTTGAAAAGATCTTTAACAAAGGGTGAACTCAAAACCATGGCCTTGAACCAATTTTCACCTGAAATGGGGATCCCTGTTGCAGCTGAGATGGAGGCTTCGGTTACTTCAAATTCCAAATCCCCAACTCTGGTTTTCTTGCCATCAAAAATTAATGAAAATTGTTTTGCTACTTTCGGGTGGCCTCTCTGCATGTTCTGGCAGAAAGAGAGGCATCCTTCTCTTTGAAACATCTCCCTTGCCATGGGTTCTATTTCAAAAAGGCACATGTCCACAGGTTCTATCCTAACTATATTGCCACCTTTATGTTCTTTCTTCGACCGAGGGGTCTCCATGACTCAAAATGAGGGTTCTTAAGAGGGTTAAGGGATGCTAATGACCAGAAATATTCAATTCAGGTTTCAAATGCACAAGGATGGCCCTTAAAAACTAACAGTGCTTAGAAAGTTGATCTTGACTATGGGAAATAGACCTTTATAAATGTACAGGATTTTTTGAGCGTAGACTGTGAAAGGAGTAATCTGAAATGGCTCTTTATATAGGATGAAAGGGGAGCACAGAAAACAGAGAGGGTTTGAGCAGTGCCTCTGGGTAGCGCAACGCATACACAGAGGATAGGCTATTACAGGCCCGCGACTTCAAAGGCTAAAGAAAATAACAATAGTCAGACCATGGATACAGGTGAGGACGTTTACAGGTATACAAATATGGCTCCCTTACTACCTTGCAAGATTAACAAACCAAAAACCCGAGCACAAATTTCTTGTGAAAATTAATATGCAAAGGAGGATGCATAGGATACCTATAAATTCAACACTTGTTGATATCCTCAGCACGATCTTAGGATGAAATTGTGGAAACTTCGGCCCTGAAATCTCTCACAGCATCAGATTTAGTTGACATGCGGTCGCCTGATCGAAACTGGAAAACTTACGCAGTGCAGCACTGCTGAACTTTTCAAATTTAGCAACCGTTACCAGGGATTATAAATGCAAGATCCTTTGAAGGCACATCAATTGACTTCTAGCACTGAAAACAAGGGACACGGTATCGGTCGTGGAAATCATGACTTGGAGTGGATGAATGATAAACGTGATAGGCGCTACGGAACTGCGTGATGAGTAGGCAACGCTTCCAAATCAAAAAATGATTGGACAGGTAAGCGAGGATGATGAGGCATGCATGTGAGGTCATGAGTGAGGAGAGAGGTGTGTCACATCAGCCTGATCATGGGAGGTATCAACATAGGGACGAATCACGAGAGGGGACAAAAAAGAATAAACCATGAGCTAAAAAGGGTTCAAGGATCAAAAATCAAATTGAGGATCAACACATGAGCCATGACTCAAAGGTTTAGTCATCCAAGGGGTCCTATCAAACATAACATTAAAGGGATGAAAAATTTATTTTAAAGAAAAATAAAAATCTAAGGCTTTAAAAATGATAAAAACAAACTAAAAGACCCAAGGCGACTTAGTGTGATAACATGCAGCATGTTGGGTGTAATATGAAACGTTGAACTCAGATGTGGTATCGTTTGGACTGTATCCCGCTCGTTTGCTTCAAGTTATCCTCTTGTCTGTGATGCTGACGGGCCTATTTCTATGTTGTTGTTGGTTGCCTGCCCTTCCCCGATCTGCCTGAGAAGCTGTCACATATCTTCTGGTTCTTCTTCAATTATGTCCCTTTGGCACGCAACATTCTCAAAATCCTTGAGTATGTGGTCTTGAACTACTTGGGCCACCATTTCTGCATCATCCTCTATGAGTGTGTATTCTAGAGGTGTTTTGTGTGCCTTTGTCTTCTTACGCGCACCCCCTATCTGAGTAGTTGGCCGCTTAGTTAGGCTTGGCTCTTGTGGAGTATGACTTGGTGTAGTCCCCTGTGCTACCTTGGCCTATTTTTGTTGTACTTGGGTCACCTATGTATTGTTCTTATTCCCCTTCTGGAATCCTATCTTCGATGTCCCCCCTTTCTTCTATTATGGTTTGGTCTGTCCTGTGCTTGGTTTCTTGGGCACTGTGATTTCCTGGGGTTGTTTTTGTTCCTGCCCTACCTCCTCAGCATGTGTATGTTCCTGTCTCGCCTCCTCCTCCTCTACTCCTGTAGGTATGTCTCGAGTGAGGACTCGAATCCTCCATTCATCTTCCCAATCCTTGATGGCCATTTCTATGTCCCTCTCCATGATGCAATAGCGCAGTTGTAGCCATTGCTTGTTGGGGTCCTTCCACGCCTGGATCCACATCGCATGTCTAGTAGCGTTGAAGTTAGCTATGCCCTGATAGTTTGCAACATCCTGTGGTGTTATCCTCCAAATGTTGGCAATGGTATCATGTAGGTCACGAAGATATCCTTCGAATATAGTTGCATTCATTCTTCTATTCTTGGCGTTTGAAGTGGCTCCAAGCGATAAGTATCTCTCTCCATGATTGGGTTTGGGTCTGGTGGCGAAAAATGCATAGTTCGGTTCCTTCCATCCCATAATGGCTATCAACAAGATCAGCCATGAGTAATGAAATTATGTCCCCAGATCTTGCGCATCCTTACGGTCATATAGAAACAAATTCAACAAATAAGGGGCCCAGCTAATTGTGGTGCCCTCAGTACACTGTGCTACAACTGCGACAACCCCGGCCGGTACTTCCTCCTTGCAGAATTCTCTGAGCAACTTGCAGGCCATAATTTTTGTGGCCATTCTAGTCGAGATGTCACTAATCCGTTTGATAATGATTCTGTGTGCCCCTTTTAGTGTCGTATTTATTTTTCATCTCCTCGACCAGTTTTTTATCCTTTGTTTTGTCCTCGAGGAACTGTGCGGGATCCATGCCTCGTGATGGCAGCCCTGTGATGTACGTTATGAGCTCTACGTCTATTGAGACGAGCTTTTCCAGCCACAGAACTCCACCATGTGTGACCACCATCAACTGCTTGACACAAATGTTTGCATACTGGCCTCTTCCAAACTATGGTAGGTCCAACCGACCTAAAATCCCAGTTTTTTCCAGTCATGTTGCCCATTGGACTGGTTGATGAATTGATTCCCCAAAGGGATCTACACCCACAATCTGTAGGTATAATTGCTTCGCGAACTCAAGGAACTTGTCTGTTTCCATTACATCATGGTCTAAGTACCTTAATTTTTCAACATAACCTAACAAATATTCTTTTACGCGTACCCCTTCTAGTATGCACGGAAAAAAAATTATTGTGGCAGGTAGTCTACACGGTGACCTACGTACCTTCTACTTGTCCTTTCATGGTGGTGGTTGACTCGAGGTTCTAGCCCCCATTGGTCTTTCTTCAGCATATTGTTCTAGTCGGCTACTAACATCTTCCACTGCTCCCTCCCGTGGGTGTTCCAACACGATTGTCTGCGACTCTTCTGGCTCAACCGATTCTTCCTGATTTGGAGTCGTCCCATTGACTCTCGAGGCTTCTATAGGGTTTTCTAGTTGCACTTGATAGCCTGTTTCCTCATTCTTTCGGCCCTAACCCTCTTCTGGCCTATCGATGTCCATGCCTGCAGGTGATGTCTATTAGGTTTCCTCTACCACAACTGTCGGTCTTCCTGGTGTCGTATCCGGTGATGGGATTTCTTCCACATTGACGACTTCTAGTAGCGACTATGGTTGTTGTTTTCTTCCCTGCGATTGTATTTGTGCTTTGGTCCTAACTCTAGGTTTTCTAGCAATCTAGCTTGGTTATTCTTGTTTGGGTGGTGCCATGGTGGAAAAAAATTCCATTCATCGAGCTCAGTAATCTCTACAACCTCTGTAATCTTTTCAACTTTTACTCTCTGTTGTGTCTGCTCTATCGCTCTCTGCCTTTTCCAACTTCGCAATAATCTTTTTGCTCCTGCATCCTTGCTTTGTATGGGTGTCGTGTGAAGCTTTTTGAATATGTTACCTTTATTATGGATTCAATGAACCTTCAGTTCCTTCGTACTTTCCATTACTTTCCCTCGCCATCTCCAGTTGGCGTGATTAATGTGGTGTCCCATCAATCATTTCCAGTATTCAATTTCGTTAGCCCTCGTCACTTAGCACTTATTTTTTCGTCTCTACCTTTCCCGCTTATTGTCATGTTGAACTAACTATTGGCCTTGTCTTCTTTGGGCTTGTATTCTGAGTGTGCCTGCTCCTTCTCCTTTCGGCGCACTGTACCTCTATTGGTACCATTTGATATCCTCCTTTTTTCTTAAATTGCATGGTGACTTTCAAGTTGTGGGTGGTGGACTGTCCTTGTACATCTTCAGAAGGCTCCCATTGATCATCCCTCTGATTTGTGTGCCTCCTAAGTCCTTCAACTGTACAACTCCCCCATTTGTGATAGTTTTTACTTCGTACGGTCCTAACCAGTGTATTCTAAGTTTTCCTGGATGTTGAATGGATTTGTTGCCGTACATCAACACTAAGTCTCCTTCCTTGAAAGTTTTCCTCTTTATATCTATGTCATGCCAAGCTCTGTCCCTTTCTTTCTGAACTTGTTGGTTGAAACTTGCTAGGATCCTATCTTCCTCCATGATCATTAGTTGATTCAGCCTATCCTGTACTGCGGATCATTCTGTCATGTGCGTAATCGTTGTTATGCACAGACTTGGTACCATAAATTATAATGGCACCACTGCTTCTTTTCCATATACCAATCTGAATGGCATGTGTCCTGTCAACTTCTTGCATCTGGTCCTGTATGCCCATAATACTGCTGATATTTTGAGGTCCTAATCATCCCCGTTGACATTACAAATCTTTGTCAGTGCGTTTTCCAGGATTTTGTTAAATGCTTCTATTGTTCTGTTTGCTTGCGGATGATATGGTGTACTCTTTTGATGGTGGACTTCAAATTCCTCAATCATAGCCTTGATAGTACTTCTAATGAAGTGAGTTCCTTGGTCGCTCATCAAAATTCTTGGGCAACCGAATATAGTGATTACTTGTTCAAATAGAAAGTGTGATGTTGTTACTAAGCTACAATCTTTGACTGGTGTTGCTTCCACCCATCTTGTCAGGTATTTTGTCGCAGTGATAATCTACCTTTCTCTTGTCCTCTTTGTTGGTGGGTTAATTGGTCCCACAAAGTCTATTGCCCATTTTTTAAATACCTGCAAAGTTACTTGTGGTCGCAATGACATCTCGTCCCTTCTATTGGGTTTACCAACCCTCTAATAGACGTCGCATCCTTGGCAGTACTCTTTCGAGTCTCTGTGAATGGTCGGCCACCATAGTCCTGTGTGCAATACCTTCTGCACGGTAGCTTTGCCTGCATAATGTCCTCCTTCTATTCCCTCGTGGGATTGTACTAAAATCCTTGGTATTTCATGTTCTAGCACGTATCTTCGCAAAATCTTTTATGTGCCCATTTTGTACAAGTGTCCTGCAATCAACTGATAGTCTGCAACCCAGACTACCAGTTTTTTCTTCTGCATGGTTTTATATTCATGTGGCGCAGTACTTGTACTCAAGTACTGGATGATATCTACAAAGTATTCATCGACGATCTGGACTGAAAATAATTGTATGTCCGAAAAGTTGTCCTCTAAATTTGTAAGGTCTTCTCTGTTTGTGACCCTTGATAGGTGGTCAGGTCCTGCGTTCAGCTTCCCTGGCTTGACTATTACTTCAAAATCAAATTCTTGAAACAGTAGTAACCATCGACATATTATCCCCCCCAACACTGGCTTGTTGACTAGGTATTTAAGGGTTGAGTGATCTGTGAACGTATTAAATTGTTTTCTCAGTAAGTAGTGTCTGAACTTCTGCACTACATAGACCATAGCTAGGCCTTTCCTCTCTGTAGTGTTATAGTTCATCTCTCATTCTGATAGTTTTTTTCTCGCGAATGCTATAGGATGATCCAAATCTCCTGCTCCTAGTTGTGCCAAAATAACTCCAAGTGCTATGGCTGATGCATCTACATGAACGTGGAACGTCTTCTCCCAGTATGGAAATACTAGTTTTTCTTTCAACGTATCTAGACCGTGTTGACAATCTTCATTCCACTGAAACTTTGTATCTTTCCTTAATAGTTTCTCCATTGGCATGGTAATCTGTGCATACCCTTTGATAATTTTTTGTAGTATCCTGTGTGTCCCAATTTCGCTCTTAGTTGATGGATTGTTTTTGGTGGTGGCAAGTTAACGATTACTGCAATCTTTGCAGGATCTAATAGTAAACCTTGCTTGCATACTATATGGCCCAATAGTATCCCAAATAGTGTTCTAAAGATGCAATTATTTATGTTTAATGATATCTGGCTCTTCCTGCAACTTTCTAGCATTAGTCGCAAGACCTCTACATGGTCTTTCAACATGTTATTGATTGTCCAATCGTCCAAGTATACTTCTAGAAACTGGTGGATAAATTCCTTAAATGCATCTATGACTACTCTGGAGAATATTGTTGGTGCATTCTTTAGTCCAAATGGTATGACTTTGTATTGTTAGGATCCCCATTTGTAGCAAACGTGGTCTTGTATCTGCCTTCCTGTGTTATCTTGATCTGGTGGTAGCCTGAGAATCCATAAGTGAATGAGTAAACTTTGTTTCCTCCTACGTTTTCAAAAACTTCATCCATGAAAGGTGTAGGGAACGAATCATGTAGGCATGCATCGTTCAACTTCCTCAAGTCAACGCATATTCTTATCCCTCGTTTTTTCTCCTGAGCTACCATCAGGCGTATCCATTTTGATTCTTCCACAGGTTCTATGATTCCGGATTCGAGCATTATATCAATATCATCTTTAACTTTTCTCTTATATATCGGGTTTAGTTTGTATGGTTGTTTTCTGATCGGTCTTGCTTTAGCTCTGAGTGGTATCTTCATTTCTCCTAGCTCTCCCTCTATGCCCTTCATCTCTGTAAATTTTGTGGGCAATAGGTCATTGTACTCTCACAGTAACTCTGCTATGCTTTCTACTGTCTGCTCATCCCAATAGTCTCCAATGCTGGCCATTTTGGGATTCTCAACTGTCCCAATGTTGACTTTCTTCACCTTGATCAGCTCAACAATTACTTCTGATTCTAGAGGTGGACCTTCCACTTCTCTTTCGCCTTCCTCTTCCTCGATCTGAATATCACGCGAATTGTCTTCATCTGGTGCTTCTTCCTACACATGGTAGCATAAAAACAATTCTTTCACTGTTTGTATGTTCCAATGTTGTTCCTCTATTACAAGTTCGACTTTTGGTTCCTTAATGAATATCAACCCTCTTATCTTCTTAAGTGTTGCGTCTATGCTAGGGTTCTCATACTCGAATGAGAAAGTGACTGTAAAATTTTGTGGCAATATTGTCCATCTCGAACTTCCTCTGCGCGGTTCCTGGTCCGTATACCAGTTTGTTGGTATGTCCTCTAAAGTATGTATGAAATGATGAGGTCATTCCTCTGGTGGTGTCATTTTCCACAACGCTCTGCACTTCTCCAAGTGTTCCGCTGGTGCCCCCTGTCCATCGTGCTTATGTTGCTGGTTGATTTTCTATGCTGTGCCAAACCTTATGTGCATTAAATTATTTCATTGGTACCAATCCTTGATTGTTTCTTTGTGTACTCCCCACCATATTGCAGGTGTGTCCTTGAGTGCTATATCAAGTGTTAATAGTCTCTGATTTTCTAAGACTTCATCCTTGTATTAAGCCATGAATACTTCTAGATCATTTACTCCATGGGAACTGGGTGGTTTCCTTATCTCCGTACCTACCCATCTTACTACGCGGTCTATTCTTGCGCATATTCTTGTGGAAACTTCATGTAGCCTCTGTTGCCAATTTTCTAAACCTGTGTCTGAGTCTATCTCACTTGAAGTAATGATTCACCAACTAAATATCCCATCTGTTGTTGGGTTTACGTAATCCTCATCGCGTGCAGTTGTTCTGTACAACTGGTTGATTTCCTCTAAGTCCAAGCAAGTAGGCTCTACAAATCTCTCCCCTTTCAATGGGTCTAATGGTGGAATGACCCTATATTCTCCTGACTCAAATGCCATTTTTCATGTCTTTAAATTGATTATGGTCTAGTTATCAAACGCCCAATCCAAGTCAAGCAAGGTTGGATATGGTGTTGTGTCATCCACTATTTCAATCACTTCAAAGTCTTCTTTAGTGCGCACTCCATTCGGGTCTACTGTTACTCCTTTTAGTCTGTCAATTGGTAGAACCCGGTGTTGGTTTGCTAGTTTCAGCTGAACATGCGAATATCCTAATGTGGGCTCTCCCATACATTGCCATGTCTTCTTAGGTAATACATTGACTTCAGATTCTAGATCCAGTATATTGTCTCCCATGTTGAAATCTCTGATGTTGGCATTCAACTTGAACTCCCTACTTGTTCTTCTCCTTGTATGTAGGTGATTGACTATTTTTTGTTCTAGTTTTCCTTCTGTCTCTATGCTACGTTTTTCTAATATATTTTGCAATATTTTGACAGAGGATGGGTCATTCAATAGTTTTACACATGATTGCAAAAATCCTTTGATTGTACTTACTTGTCCCAGGGGCTGCATTTCTTTGGTATGATCCAACAATGGGGGCATCTTGTACTCTGGCTCCTCCTTGCTCTGTTGCACAGCTGAAGTCGACACAATGTCTTTCTTCAAGAATTCTTGTCTGGCTTGTGTAAATGTTTCCTTCTCATTCTATGCATCAAACTATCTCCTTGGTTCGACATTCTTCTTCACCCATTGGTGTTGTACTAACTCTTGTCGAACTACGTCATTTCTTGTTTTAGCTCCTCCATGCGTAACTATGTTGATGTTTCATCCTTCATCCCTCCCTTCTGTTGAAATCCATTGAAAATTCTAGTTGTTCTAGTTCCTCTTTTCCTGGATCTTCCCTAGTAACGTAGGACATTCTTCTGTGTCATGGTCCAATGCACGACAATACATACAAGTTTATGGTGGAAGTGGACATTCTCTTGCATAATGTCTCAGTTGTTGACAGTTTTGACATACCACTAGTCCTCTACCTCTTCTAAAGCCTCCTCTTGCTCATCCTCCACCTTTGTAGCCAACTCAATCTCCTCTTGGCACATTATACGAAGGTGCTTGATTCTATTGTGTGGTATTGTACCGAGGTTGCGTTGTGTTGTATTGTGGTTGCATTGTGTTGTATTGTGGTTGTGCGGTATTATATGGTGGTTGCACAGTATTATACTGCTTCTGCGCAGTTTTGTATGGGGCTGGAACTTGGTTAAATTGTGGTGTGGCTTGTCTGGTCATCATTTATGCCTGCACCCTATATGCATCTGATGTCCTCTCTTGCATCAAATCCATAGTTCTACAATCTTTGTCATCATGGCCCACTGACTTGCAAAAGTTGCAATATGAATTCTTTGGGACTGTCTCGTATTTTTTAATCATTGGGTAGTGATATGGATCGTGTCCTGGTTTCTTACAGATCTCACACCCTATTCCTCTTGTTGGTAATGGATTTGGCATTCCTTCTTCCATGTACTGCACAAATGTTGGACATTCCTTCTTGTGGTGTCCTTTCGTCCTACATGTGGTACACCAAACGACTTCTCATTTGTCCTTACTTTTGTTCTGGTTTAGCTAGAACATTAAGTTCTTCAAATCCTCCTTCAGCTCTTCGATGGTTGGATCTGTCTACTGAAATTGGTTTTCTTCCAGTTGCAGGGCTTCCTGCAGAGCCTCTGCCTGTGTCTAAAACTTTCGTTGTCGCAATGGGTATTTTAAGTGTGGTAGCAGTGAATTGATGAACAGGTCCCTATGTTGCATATCGATCATGAGATATTTCAACTTTCCTTTCAGTCGCTTGAATCTCTGGTCAATATCCCATACGGATTCTCCTGGTTTCTGTCTGATTTCTATCATCTCATTCATGTACTGGTCCTCTGAACTTGTCTTCTGAAACTCATTTATCATCAATTTCTTGATGTCTGCAATCGTTCTGGTTGTCCCTAGTGGATTGTTTGTAGCTAAACTCATATACCAATCCAGTGCACGATCCATTAGTGTAATCGCTATCTATGCAAGTTTAGTATCTTTGTCTATGATCTGTTTTGCTTCCCAGATCTTTTCACAGATAAACAATTTTTTTCTCGAGTCCTTCAACGCTTCTCCTTTGAACTCTGGTAACCTGATGGTGGGATCATGTCCTGCCATCTTGAATGCTGAAATACTACCTCCGCGCAGTGTAGATACTTGACTAGCGCTTCCTGAACTGGATCCTCCAGTTGTTGTTCCTTGTGTATATGTACTTCCTGTTGTCTTTCTTCTCCCAAAATTTGGCTATCTAAACGGTGGTGTTCTCTTTGGTGTATTAGTTGCACATGGGTTTATGGGTTCCACATTGACATTAATATGGATAGGATTGTTTCCTTCTCTTCCCGCTCTTAGACCTCTCGTCTTCCTCTCATATGTTGCATGCAAGATTTCCTCAATCTTCTCCACATCTCGGAGATCCTCTACCTCTTCTTCATCACTTGCCAAGCCTTCCCTCATGGCTACAACACTCTTCTTGGTGTTCACCTTATATTGGTAGGGTACTCCATTGCATGTATTTCCAGTTGTCGCCATGATCCACTTGATATGGTCGTCGTCCATCATGATTGGGTCCAAGGGTTCCTCCTTCTTTCCTTTATCCACTCCTCCTTCCATTTCTTCTTCCATTTCTCTTCTTTATGTCAGTGCTTCCCCCCTTCCCCCATGCATGCAAGGAAGTTTAGTTGTTTGAATCCATTGTCAATACACCTTTGTTATATAGAATTATCTTAATAGAAGTATACATCGATCTAATATACCTTCCTCGAGGCCCACATATAAACTCTTGCTCCATTGTGCTATACGACTTTGTTGTAAATACTGCAAATTCTGTTATAAAGCCTGCTACAATACTGTCAAGCCAAAAATCTACTATGCGGGTGAATTTGTTGTTCACATGTTGTAACTGATCAATCTGAACGAAGGTCCACTCTTACTGTTGGATCCGGTTTGTTGTGTTGTTATCCTTCAAAATCAATATCCACTCCTGCAATAAGTGTGGAAAATCACAGAAAAAGACTTCATGCAGATCAGTAAACACATACTTCTCAAGGTATTTGAGCAGTGTTACCCTAGGGTTTCTGTTATCTTTCTACGCAAACTCCAATTCCTTTGTCTTCAGCCAACTTTTGATCTCTTCTTTCGTGGGATTCCACGGTCTCAACATCCCCCTCTAGCGACACATTCTCACCTCCTTGTTGATCGATTTAATTTTCTCATGACCTGCCTTCCATAGATCTTACTTATCTTTTAACAGATTTTCAACAGATCCCATCTATTCAATCCAATACTGTTCCAACCGGTAACAACATAACCATTTGTTGGTTATAGTTTATCTGATTTTATATATTTAACTTGATTGTCCCAGGGTTCATGTCTACTGGGGTTCCAAGAAAGCCTCTAAAACTATCGACCCTCTTGGTAAACTAGAAGGCAACGCAATGCACAAAGTGCACTGCACAGTCTCACCCAAGATAGTCTTAATGGGTGACTACAATACTCAGGTGTTTGTAGCCCAAGATTGAGTGGATAACTGAGAAGTGTGCGCTGAGATTTCTATTAAGCTTATTAATGCAATATATTGTCATTCGTGATTATGAATGGAATATAATAAACTCATTCATTTAGCATACCAATAACTACTTAAAAATAGTAAATAAATGCATGCATTCAATCACATAACACAGGTTTTACCATGGTTCACCCCCTCCTAGGCTACATCCACAAAGATCTGGCTCTTAAGCTCTCTTATTATAGCAATTCCAAAACTACAACGTAATGTGCTTTACACACTAGTGCATCTAGATCAAATTCCGACGGCGCGTTCGACGTAATTGCCACTTTATATTGTCGAAAGAACGACAAACATTGAACCCCCTCAAATGTCATTTCACAGGACGTCTCTTTTTCGACGATAGAGTGTTCGTCTATATTGTAACATTCTACAACGCCACGTGTCATCATGAATTCGATTGTTCAACTCCCATATAGACATCGTAAGACCGACGTCTAGGTCGTGGCAAGACCGATGTCTTGGACGTGGCAAGAGAGATGTCCTGAAGGTGGCAATAGAGACGTTTTAAATGTGGAAAGAGAGACGTTTCAAAGGTGGCAAGAGAGACATCCTGAAGGTGGCAAGAGAGACGTTTCAAAGGTGGCAAGAGAGACATTCTAAATTTGGCCAAAGCGACGTTTCAAAGGTGGCAAGAGAGACGTCCTTAAGGTGGCAAGAGAGACATTTTGAAGGTGGCAAGAGAGACGTTTCACAGGTGGCAAGAGTGACATTGTGGAGGTGGCAAGACTGACGAGATGAGGTATCAACTCCGACATGGTTGCTATGGGAGCGACACTCATGGATGTGGCAAGAGCGATGTCCTGGAGGTGGCAAGAGAGACGTGAAGAGAGTCCAAGACATCGCAATAGCGACGATTTTGTAGGTATTTAAAAAAAAAATACAATATCAATATCAAGACCTATGAAGCAAACAAACAACTCCATGCAAGGAACTAGTGACAGACTAGAGGGTCTGAAGATGTTTAATTGTTGATTTCTGCTTGGAGTAATTCTTCCTATAATTATGATCATACTCATTGCTAATTTGAAGAGTGTGAGCCCCTTTGTTAATATGTCTGCATCCCTCTTCGAACCATCACAGAAGATTAGTATGTCATCCACAAAGAGGGAGATGAAACCATTTGGGCTTTCCTGCTAACTTTATACCCAACAGGATCATTCCTTGATTGTCATTGCTTAAATTTACTCCACCCATGGTCTGAATATAATTAAGACCAATGGGGGAATCAACAAATTTTCCTCCATCGTTAACAAAATTTGAATTGCCCTGTCCTCCTCGGAATACTTGTGAGGAATCCAACTATAGAATTTCTCTACACAATAAAGACAAATGCAGGGCCCAACATCACCTTCAATTCCACGATAGACTTTGGCGTATATCCAAACAAGCAAGATACCATAAAATGATGGTAAATATGGGTGGAATTAAGTATCTCTATAGTCATGAACGAGAATTATGAGTAAGGAGTACAAGCAGAAAACTATTGAAGCAAAAATGAGAAGCTATAAGACACCCTCATCACCAAACAACAATAGAGTTATCAGAATTTAGCACGTTCACAAAAATTGGGTAGCTCAAAGTAATAAATTATCTCTGCCCATCAAATCCTCACACTTGGGCCACAACATAAAGAGCTAATAATGTCCCATAAATATTGCATCATGAAAAAATGAGTAATAAGACTTCAAGTATGGTTGCCACCTAGTCATGTAATGTAGGCAAGGACTAAGAATTTTAGAGTAAGTTTACAGCTTAGCCAATGCAGAGAACCAAAACATCCAATTCTTTTCAATGATGCATGTTTACAGAAGAACCAAGAAAGACATAATATAAAACAGAAGATAAAATTCGAGGAATCCAATCTTCAAATTTAGTTTGAATCATTTTGGCTATAATAATGAATGGTGTTGTTAGCACTCAAATTTTTCATCAAAATTTTAAAGCATCCTTAGTAAACTTGTGCTAAAATTGTCAATGGAT
>JZKD02S1908525.1:434829-446118 GCA_000966675.3 Picea glauca
AGCCTCCGTTGATCGATGATCAAGGAGAGCATGTTCAGATTCCTTCCATAGATGATTTTTCTCCAGAATATCTAACAGAACTACAGGAAGACACCATACTTGACAGAAGGATGAGAACTTCGAAGCGAGGAGATGTGGAGTATTTGCGAGTTGGTCTTAAAGGGACGAATCCAAGCAAGGCCAAGTGGATTGAGGTTGGAAGGGTGAGGGAACTCTACCCTCAGCTTCACATAGACTGAGATAGTCTTTTGGTGGTCCAAAAGCTTCCAAATGGGGAGGTGTGATCAGGGGATCAAAATTTGCTCAATTTTAAAAGTGCTCGGATTGAGACAAAAATAGTGCTATTGCGTCCGTCTCGTTTTCCCGATTTCGGCGGTATATTTATTTTCGAAAATGGAGTCCGTATGGAGGAGATATCGCGATTTGACCGCCAAGTCAAACAGGTCAAAATTGGACACTGACTGTACCTGTCCGTACAGTCCGTACGACCACGTGGAGGGCCGTACCTTTTGCTGACATGGCAGAGGGATGATGTGGCGCAATGTTATTGGCTGTTGGCTGTCCAATCGTGTACTGACACGTGGCACATTGGCAACAAATGACAAGAGGGCACGTGGCCCAATGCCTGGGTGCCACGTGGCCCTCATCGATTGGTCATTAGTTGTTATGTTAAAAATTTATGTGGGAGTCCACGGGGTTCGACCCCGGGACCTCCCACCATATGAAAGACTTAACAAACATGCACTAGCCATTAGTCCCGCCATTATTCCTTGTTATACAGTCCAATGCAATTGTATTTGAGTTTGGATATGTGGTATAGCGGAAAAGGGCACGGGCCGGGGCTTAAGCCCCGACCCTTGGTTCTATTACAATATATATATGACCGCATACATATGCCGGAGAGTTTGGGCGCGCATTTTATATGTTATATTTTGTATTACAAACATTGCAATATGTTATACATTGTAATATATGGGTTGGCACGTGGTTTTGAACCCGCGACCCATATTTTTAATGCGCGTGGGTTATAATTGCGCGGGGTTTTGTTATGCTATGTAATATGTTGTTTAATGCGTGGGTTACGTCCGTTGGCACGGTTTTGCAATGGGCCAATGACTTTTGCGCCCAGCCTGTGGTTACATGAGCATATGACCAAGTGCCGAGGCGGTTGGGGGCTGGAGGCGCCCAAACCGTCCTACGGTTTGCACCATTGGCGCGGTTGCACCCGGTGCCAGGTTATAATGCGCGTTTGGAGCATGTTCCAGGTTCATGTGTGCAAAGGGTGCAGATTGTAGAACCAGAGACAACAAAGAAGGAGGGGAGACTTCAAAGGAGGCTATCTTCTTCATTTTTCGATCGTTTCAGGTGCCGTCAGAGCCTAGACAGGGGTTTTGGCACGCTGCGGAGCCATTGGAGCAGTAATTTTGTTGATTTGAGCACTGTAAGACTTGTTTTTAAGCACTTTGAGCAATTTAATATAAACGATCCATTTGGAGGCTGGACTAGGAGATGTAGCCCGGAGTGGGGTGAACTCCTTTATCAAGTTGCTGTGTTTATGTCTTATGTTCAATGATTTATGATGCTGTCTATGCTGATTTCTACATAAGTAATCCTTTCTTATGTGTTGCAAATTGATCCGGTTGCCTTAAACACATAACATTTTACTTGCAAATTAATTTAATCAAGTTTATCAAGTCTTCGTCATATTTTTAGATCACCTTCATACTTTTTCCATATTTATTTTATGCCAAAGCATAATGAAAGGCTAAAGAAAAAATAGGTACGATCAGAGATGGAGAACTGCACTAGAGTTTGCAAAATACTTAAATACATGGCTTGATGGTTTACCTCTACACAAACGTTCATGGCATCCATTCTATAGATAGGGATAGAATGTCCTTCAACTAACACTAGTGAAGGCGAAGTCCGAGCAATCTATCGGGAGTATTCTCTGAGTTGATGACTCAATACACTGCAAGTTGAACAAAATCGTTCTTTTTAAGAGGATTAGATCACATTTGCAAAACCAACACTTTGTTTACTTGCATATACATCAAATTCAAGAACAAACACTTAGCTCCATGTATAAATAGAGTTTTGTTTAATTTTGATATGGAAGCATAAATTAAAATTTTTCATTAATTAATGAAGAGAAAGCATATTCATTCAAATTTCTTTATTTACTTTGTATACAAATTTTGCACAATAATTTTGGATTTTGGATTTTTTTTTTACGTGGATGAAACATCACTTGAAGCATAGACTCACAAATTTTGCAGAGTCTGATCATTAGGTTTCTTTGTTCAAACCCAGTGGTTAGCCATTTACTGATCCATTCGAACTTATTGTAAATTTTTTGCATAGTTGATTCCAGGCTTGGTTGATAAGTCAACAGATATTCATTCTGATAGAAATTGTTTTCTCATTTAGGAAAATGGGCAGCTAGAGCACCGGTTCATAGTCATCTCCATCTCAAGTTCAACCACAGTTGACTGGAAATCTAATGCTTAGTTCTTGGGAAGCTCCTTCGCTAGTTCAATTTCATTTTACAGAAACTCAGGCCCAACAAGGCCTCTATAATCACACTCCATGTCTATTGAGGTGGAATCCCCAGTAGCCACAAAACAATTTATATGGATCCTTAGAAGACATGAATGTTTTAGGTTGTTAATTCCATCTCGTTCGATTTGGGGGCAACAGATTGAATGAATGAAGCACGCAATGATAATAGCAGTTCATTCAAAGATTTCTCTTTGCATGAGCCTACTTTACTTGTTTCCGCTCCATTTTGTTGTGGATGCAAAACATTTCACAAAACATAATATTCAAAAATAAAAATCATTACAAGCAATATTAATTTCCCAGTAGAAAATTTGGAAATTACATTTCAAACTGGAAAAACTTTTGGTGAACTTAGAATCAAATGAACATCATTCAAACAATTAAATGTTAAACTTATAATACAATTTGGAAACAATAATGAAGCACTATGGAGATACCCTCGAAGGAATTATTGCTTTGTTTGGTAATGAATACCGTGTTTTAGGTGTGGGATGATTTATGATTTAAATTTTGAAAGGGTTGGTCGTTGAACTACCCCTCTTTGAATTAGATGTTGAATGTGGGTGAGCGAGTCATAAAAACAGATCATTTGTTTCTGTAATGTGCACCAAGAAATCTTGATAGTTTCAACAAAATAACCACCATATACCAGAAGCATCTACCTATGTATAACAACAATTTATCCCAACAGTTTTTGGTCCTACAAAACCAAGCAAGGGCTCGACTCTGAGATCCCCCACTGGTATTGGATGAGAGGATTGTCACTTATGCATGGTGGTAACTAGAGTGAATACGTAGTGATTGTGCATTAAGGCACTCGTTCAGTCTGTCTGGGGAGAACATATTCTGGGGAAGTGGTAAGAATTGGTATCCCTATGTGTTGGAAACATGCCAACTAATTTCCCATGTGGTCATATGCATATTAACTATATTTGGAATGTGCATGCATGCACTATTCTGTCAACAGTTTGTGTAACTAATGTATCTTCTTATAATCTTTTTTTCTAAATTGTTTGAGAGATTCTATATATACGAGCATACCCATAGAGGTGAGAGTGCAATGTGCAATGTAGAGTGCAAAGAATGGTGTGTGAGAGAAAGACACAATATTGAAGTGTTGTGTGTATGAAGAGGAGAGGATGGTTGTATGACTGTGATTGGATATTGTAATTCTCCCTTGAATAATAAAAATATCGATTATCATTGCTCATGGTTTTTACCCATATTGGGTTTCCACATAAATCATTGTGTTCATGGTGTGATTAATGTTCTCGGTTAATTCTTGTTTAACTTTTTTATTCTTTGTTAAAGTGTTCTATTTTTTCTTCTGCTTCCTAACAAGTGGTATCAGAGCTGGTAGAGCATGGTACAATAGGTGAGCCAAGGTGAATTGTGTGCAGGTTTCCTGTGAATGAAAGAACCTTTGGATGTGGTTTTGGAACGTAAGTACAAGTGGACTGAAGTACTGAGAATTCAGATATTCTTTGAGAACCGGAGGGCATGATTGAGTGGGTTTTAGGACATCAACACTCCCTAGGAAGTATTAGAGGCGTTTCAATGCTCCCTCACTTCAGAAATAGGATTTTTCCTAAAGAGGCACACCCCGCTCATGCACCCAAGAGTGAGAGGAAATTGATGCTCCCCCTTCCACATTGACAGGGCACCGATCTCAAAATTAGCACGTCCCCAACAGGCTTACAGGAGCGTCGATCCACAAATTAGTGCTCCCTTATAAGCACTGGAGGAAGGATTTAGTGTTTTTTTTTTTTATAAAGGGGTGGGGAGGATTTTTTTCCTGAGAATAATATTGACAGAGAGCTTGACTGTGATGGCTAAGGTTCAAAGTTCAAAATTCGAGGTGGATAAATTCAGCAGAAAAATTAACTTTCGGTTATAAAAGCTGAAGATATAGGATCTGATTGTGCAACAAGGATTGCAAAAGGCTTTGGCAGGCAAGTCAAATAAATCAACAAGCATGACATACAATGACTGGGAAGATATGGATGCAAGAGCCCTCAATACAATTCATTTGTGTTTGGAAGATGACGTGTTGTTTAACATCGTTGAAGAGAAGACAACAACAATTTTGTGGAACAGACTGGAGAGTATTTATATGACAAAGTCCTTGACGAACATAATCTTCTTGAAGAGGCAGTTTTACAACTTGCATATGAAATAAGGTACAAATATTGTTGATCACTTGAATGTTTTTCAATACTTTGATTTGTCAATTATCTAGTATGGACGTAAAGTACGAAGATGAGGACAAGGCAGTTACACTATTATGTTCATTGTCGAAGTCCTGGGATCATCTGGTCACATCTATGTGGTTCAACTCAGCAGATGTCATTGATTATGAAACTTTTGTGCAAGCTTTGTTATCTAAGGAGATGAGGAGAAGATCTAATAAAGAAACCTGAACAATAGAAGCAATGGTGGTCATAGGTCGATCTACAGAAAGAGGGAAAATTCAGAGAGGTACATCAAGGTCCAATTCAAAAGGTCCAATTCAAAAGGCAAGAAGAGTAAGAAAAAGTGTTGGTTCTATGGAAAATCTGGGCATCTCAAGAAGGATTGCTGGAAAAGACAGAATGCAGCCAAAGAGGACTCCACAAAAGAAGCAAAGGAAGATAATTTATCTGAAACAAGTTCAAGTTCTGGTTCAGGTATGATTGATGAGGTATTGTCTACTTGTGATGTTTCACATCAATATCAGCATTGGTTGTTAGATTTTGGTGCATCCAGCCACATGTGTCTTCATAGAATTTGGTTCTCAACTCACCAGTCTATTAATGATGGTGTTGCTTTTATGGGAAATGATTTTTCCTATAAAATTATTGGAGTTGGTAGCGTCTGAATTAAAATGCATGATGGTTTTGTAATAACATTAAAAGATGTAAGGCATGTACCCGAACTTAGAAAGAACTTGATATCTTTGGGAGTTCTAGATTTTGTTGGTTACAGGTGTACAATAGAAGGTGGAGTACTGAAGCTGTCCAAGGCCATCATAGTAGTCATGAAGGAAAAAAGGATTGGGAACATTTATTAGCTTGAAGGAAGGACATAAGTAAATCAAGAAGTAGTAGCATCTGAAGATGCAAGTGACTATGTTCGTTTATGCCATTAGCGTTTGGGTCATATGAGAAAGAAACAGATAAAGGTATTGGTTGATCATAAGTCACTTCCAAGTTTAAAGTTTCTGAATTTGAATTTATGCAAGTATTGTGTCTTTGGAAAATAGTGTAGACAAAGGTTTAAAATAGGAAGGAATATAAGCAAAGGTATCCTTGATTACATTCATTTAGATGTTTGGGGACCATCCCCTACAGTTTATTTTGGAGGATCATCATATTTTGAGACATTTATAGATGATTAATCTAGAAAGGTTTGGGTCTATTTACTTAAAAGAAAAACTGATGCATTTAATACCTTTAAGCAATTCAAAGCTTTGGTTGAAAAGATCACTAATAGGTCAATCAAGTGTTTAAGAACATATAATGGAGGTGAGTTCACATCTGTGAAATTTGAGAACTATTGCAGGGAAGATGGGATCAAAAGACATAAGACCATGGTTTATACTCCTTAGCATAATGGTGTTGTTGAATGCATGAATAGGACTCTCCTAGAGAGAGAAAGGAGCATGCTTAGTAATGCCAAGTTGCAGCAAGAATTGTGGGAAGAATCAGTTCTTACAACTAGCTATATGATAAATCGGTCACCATCAACTGTAATAAACTGTAAGATTCCATAAGAGGTATGGACAGGTCATTCATGTGATTTTTCAAATCTAAGAATATTTTTATGTGATGATTATGCTCTTATTTCTAAAGATCAACATTCTAAGTTAGATCCTAGATCAAAGAAATATGTCTTTGTTGGTTATGGTTATGGAGTTAAGGGGTACAGACTGTGGGATCCTATTGCCCACAACCTCATCATTTGCAGAGATGTAGTATTTGATGAATCCTCACTCTTAAAATCAGAACCGGTAGATGTTGAAGTGAGACAATAACAAGTACCACAAGTTCAACAAATTCGGTTGGAAACTCAACCATCTTCAGAAAGGGAGGAGCATGAAGAAGTTCCAAAAGAAGAAGATGAAGATGAAAAAAATATCCAGGAAACTGAGGATATTCCTCAACCATCTCTAAGGAGATATACACAGGTTAGGAATCCTCCTACAAGGTATGATGATTATGTTTCATCTCTGGCTTTGGTTTCCATTGATGGAGAACCTAGCTATTTTTAGGAAGAAATTAAGGTATCTGAAAGTGCTCAATGGAAAAAAAGATATGAAAGAAGAAATGGATGCCTTAGAGAGGAATAAAACACGGGACCTGGTAGAACTTCCAAAGGACAAGAAGGTTTTCGGTTGCAAGTGGGTCTACAAACTGAAAAAGGGTGTTGATGATAAAGTCGAAAGGTATAAAACAACACTGGTAGCAAAAGGATATTCTCAAAAGGAAGGTATTGATTTTCATGAGATCTTTTCACTAGTTGTGAAGCTTGTTTTAGTTTGTGTTGTGTTAGCACTAGTTGCTTTACTTGATCTTGAGTCAGAGCATCTAGATGTTAAAACAATGTTTCTACATAGAGATTTGGATGAGGATATATATATGGAACAACTATAAGGGTTTGTTCAGGATCACAATAAGAGGTTTGTTTTCAAACTCAAGAAATCATTGTATGGCCTGAGATAGTCTCCCAAGCAATGGTACAAGAAGTTTGATTCCTTCATGGTGAGCCTAAATTTTACAAGAAGTGAATATGATAATTGTGTTTAATTTAAAAAGTTGGAAAATGACATGTTCATTATTTTGGTGTTATATGTTGACGATATGCTTGTGGCAAGAAAAATTATGGTCGAGATCAACATGTTAAGGTCTCAGTTGGATAGGGTGTTTGATATGAAGGATCTAGGAGCAACAAAACAAATCTTAGGCATAGAGATACACAGAGACAGGAAAAATGCTAAGTTGTGGTTATCACAACAGAAGTATGTGGAGAAAATACCTATGAGATTCAATATGAATGATGTGAGACCCGTACATATCCCTTTGGCTTCCCATTTCAAGTTTTCTTCAGGTTTATGTCCTAGTAATGACAAAGAAAAGGATTATATGTCTCGTGTACCATATGCTAATGCAGTAGGAAGTTTGATGTATGCGATGGTGAGTACTAGACCAGATATTTCACATGTAGGTGGTGTTGTCAGTATATACATGGAAAATTCAGGTAAAGAGCATTGGGAAATAATGAAATGGGTGCTTCGATATCTTAGAGAAAAAAGTAATTATTCTATCACCTATTATGGTTCTAATGATTCAGTTTGCGGTTATGTAGAGTTAGATTTTATAGGTGACTTAGACAAAAGGAGATCCACTTTAGGATATGTCTTTACTGTTGCAGGAGGACCTGTTAGTTGGATGTCAAAGCTTCAAAATGTAGTTTTTTTATCCACTACTAAGGCATAATATATGGTTGCTTCACATGCTTGCAAGGAGGCAATTTGGTTGAAAGGTTTGTTGGGTGAGTTTGGAAGGATGGAAGACAAGGTGAAAGTATTTTGTGATAGTCAAATTGTTATTCATTTGGAAATAAATCCATCTTATCACAGTAAGATGAAGCATATCTCTATCAAATACCATTTTGTAAGACAGGTTGTTAATGAAGGTGGAGTGGCTCTGGAAAAAGGTCCATACAAAAGTGAATTCTGCAAACATGTTTACGAAACCAGTTTTGTTAGAGAAGTTGTGATGGTGTTTGGCTTCTCTTGGCTTGCAGAAAAGGTGATGAATTAATTTGGGTGCATGATATATCAGGGAAATTGTTGTCAAGGTGGATATTGTTGGAAACATCCCAACCAATTTCCCATGCAGTCACATGCACATGCATATTATCTATATTTGGAATGTGCATACATGCACTATTCTATTAAACCAATTTCCCATGCGGTCACATGCACATGCATATTATCTATATTTGGAATGTGCATACATGCATTATTTTATTAACAGTTTTTGTAATTTTTTAAATAAATTTTTAAAGTGTGAAATTAAGTCCGCTATGAAATCAGGGCATATGCAAATTGCAAAATTTAAAGTTATTAATAGTAATTAATTAAACTAGCACAACCACTTAAGTTGTGGTTGATGAACGCTGATAGGAAATTGCAGAGATTAAACAATGTTGAAAATGAAATCAGGGCATATGCAAATTGCAAAATTTAAAGTTATTAATAGTAATTAATTAAACTCGCACAACCACTTAAGTTGTGGTTCATGAACGCTGATAGGAAATTGCAGCGATTAAACAATGTTGAAATCTTTTTTGAAATGTTAAAACTTTTCACTTCCACATAATTCAGAATATCTCATTGGAGTGCTCATTTTGCATGAGACACGTAGGGTTTATGGACAATTAGGGTTTATGGACCATCTAATGGGAGGAAATGATATGGAGAGCGCTTGCTTTGCATGCCATAGTTAGGGGTTTTCTGAGGGCGCTTTCCATGGAATATACATATAGAAGGTAAAGAAAACATCAGGGAACATACATACTTCTACAACGACTTCATTAAAGCGGTTGAAAAGAGTGATAGACTGCTTGGCATAATATCCTTCAACACGGTAGTCAGAGTGTGGCTTATTATTCTTCTTGCTTTTAGCGGAAGAATGCACGTACACTTCTGCTTAACTATTTGAGGAGATTAGAAGAGATGGTTCTCTTCTCACGATGAACAAAGGTTTATGGGCATCCTAGAATTCTCCTAGGAATCCTTGCCATTCATTCTGTAAACTCGACCTCTCTTTCACATATAATAATACAATTTAATTCACTTTCAAGTGTTACAGAGATATTATTCTTCGTCATTACAGACAGAGGCTCAGTTAAAA
This sequence comes from Picea glauca, assembly GCA_000966675.3. Lineage (NCBI taxonomy): Eukaryota > Viridiplantae > Streptophyta > Pinopsida > Pinales > Pinaceae > Picea > Picea glauca. Next base: position 444,288 of record JZKD02S1908525.1, read on the forward strand.
TATATTATATATTTTTGTATACCTTGTGTCTCACTGTGAGAAGGGCCATTCCTGGAACGTCCATGAGAAGGACTTCATCCTTGGGATCTGAAGGATAGTTGTCAACTCTAAACTCAAGGTTCCCTCTAGAATTGAACACTGTAAAACCACGACAACAGAAAACAAGATATTTATTCCATATTGTTAGAGATGTGGCAGACACCTTGGAGAGCTTATCATCGATGCAACATGCCTGACTAAGTCTGGATCGTGTAGATGAATCTTGGGTAGCATTGTTCTCTAGAATACAAGACAATTGAGGGCAAAATTGAAACAGGTTTCACACCCATACAAACCAAAATAAAATGCTTGCCTTGCCTCAATACGAGAGATGCATCGCATGCGTGAGGAGTGAGCTAATGCGTCAAGATTAACCACGGTTGCTATAAGGGAAACCGATTCCAAATGTGGCGTCCATCATCCATCAGTGAGCCGCTTCAAATTCATAAACATATGGCCAAAATGAAACACATCAGTTGGTCGCTTCAGATTCGTAAAGATATGGCCAAAATGAAACACATGCAGAAATATGATACTTGTTAATCCCTACTGAAATCCTATTGAAGGTGACAATGAGTTATTTTATACATTTTAATTTTGGTTAATTATGTCGATAGGCGTTCTCTTTATTGGAATCCATGGATTAATCAATCTTTTAATCACAAATTTCAATCTTAGGGTTGGCAATTGAAGATGCTGACATATTCTTCGTCGTCCTCCCAAATCAATGAATGAGATTTAATTTCATAACTTCCTTGCATTTATGAATGCTTACGTTTTCCTTGTTTACTTTTTCACATTTAACTAATATAATTAAGGAATTACTGCTCTAGCCATTGATTGCCACGTTTAATTGATTAAGAAAGATTAATATGTATAGATCGCTTCATTTCCAAATTCAGTATTTAGCTCTCGGATTAATAGTGAGCACGGATTTATGATGTGAAGCGTTGGATGTGAAGCGTTGCCACTCTGACTGTTACATGTCCCGTCTCTGCCATTCCATCGTATTGGCCTCGTCTCTGAAGGATATGACCTTGATAAAACTCATGTCATCGCAATATCAAGACTGGTCAGATGAAGGATATGACCCAGGAGAAGGATTCTCAGGCGATATATTAGAGTTACACTTCCATCTCCCAGCAGTGTAATAAGATATATATCTGGTTTTTCTTTTGCACTCTATCTGTATATATTCCAGTTATAATTCCGTCTCCCACCAGGGTGAAGAATATATATCAGAGATATTTGAAGTCTAAACGATCGATTCAATAAAAATATTGTGGGGACCCTTAATTTTATGACTATTATATGACAATCCCATGCTTGGAGGAGGCACATGGCTCGCAGGTAGAGCGATCACCCACTGCGTACAGCTCATGCAAACGCCAAAGATCCTCTTAGGGTTTATTCTTATGCTACTTTCTATTTTGGGTTTCTGCATTACTGCTTGTGATGGAAATCTTTTGATTTTTGGTTTTTTGGTTTTTTTTAACACAGATCTAGGTCTCACAGGATATTCTACTGTATAATTATCAAAACTAAATTGTTTCTTTTGCAGGTAAGTTGTTTCAAGCCAGCACTCTCGTGATGTGATTGCGTACCTTGCCAGGCGAGTGTGGAGGTCATTGTAAAGCATCATTGGCATAAGGCGGCCTTCTTTGATATCATGATTAACATCTCCTTCCTCCTTGGATTCTTTCTCGCATGCTCGGCTTACGCGAGCAGACTGTTGCACAATCCAAGGAATTTTCGTGTTGTAGATGCCCTATAATGGGATTTTCGTTTTGAA
>JZKD02S1908525.1:449019-469367 GCA_000966675.3 Picea glauca
AATTAATGCATCTAATACATAAATGCATTTAATACATTAATGTATTTAATACATTTAATACATTAATGTATTTAATACATTAATGTATTGAATACATTAATGTTTTTAATACATTAATGTATTAAATACATTTAATACATTAATGTATTTAATACATTAATACATTAATGTATTTAATACATTAATGTGTTTAATACATTAATGTATTAATGAATTTAATATATTTAATGTTTTTAATACATTAATGTATTAATGTTATTTCAGATATGCCAGTCCATCAACTAGCAACAACCATTTTTATTTAAAAAGTGGTTGATATACGTCGATCGGCGCCATTTTCCATCTTTTTAAATTAATGGCGCCCATCGGCGTATATCAACCACTTTTTACATAAAAGTGGTTGTTGCTAGTTAAGTAAACGTGGCAATCAGTGGTCATGGAAGTCAATTATTAATCATATTAAGTAAATGTGAAAAAGTAAACAAAGAAACTTACACATTTATAAATGAAAGGAAATTATCAATACTAAATTTCATTCATTGATTTGAGAGGACGACAAAGAATATGCCAGCATCTTCAATTGCTAGCCATAAGATTAATATTTCTAATTAAAAGATCATTAATTATGCCATTTCCAATACGTATAGACCTATCCACGTAATTAAGTAAATTAAACCTAGGTCTTAACCCTTATTTATACACTAAATTAATTAACAATAGTGTGGATGGATATGTAAATAAAATAATAAATAACATTATTGAGTGTTACATCAGCGGATGCAGACTATCTTTCATATATTTAATCTGACCTTTACATCTTAACCTTCTTTGTTATAGAACAAAGAATTGGCGGACAGACTGTGACTGAATTCTCAATCAGTTGAACCCTTGTTAACAATTGTTCCTTATGCGTACTATCGGACTTTGGATTCACACGTATATTATAACCGTATGGCAAATTAACTTACCGTGGTTAAAATTTATTTCTAAACGAGGATAGATGCACATTAATTTAGGTGTCTTTCTTTTCTAACTAATGAATTAAAGAAGAAAAACCATGTCTAATTCATATACCGTAAATTTCCTAACTAATTTCAATCACTAGTATAATGGAATTGGTAATTAATTACGTAAGATTATCTTATTGTTGTTTTCAGATTACTGTGGCGAAGATTTTCAGAAGGGTTTTCCGGATATCCTCAAACTGGATTCATCATCAAGGAAAATCGTGGAAGGTGAGAAGGGGAAACTACTAATTGTATATGCCTAAAAAGTTATGTTTTACCTTAGATAAGTGGGTCCATTCAATGGGATATATATTATTGTAAGATTGGATACACTTCCATGATGGAAGATAAGACAAGTTATGCTATACTCTGCTTGCATATCTGATCCTAGTTGTGTTGATTGACTCTAGTGGGATTGGAGTAATAAGTAGTCATTTAACTATAAAATATTATGAATTAAGTTGTAATTAATTTGATTAAATATTTAATTTATACAAATGTTGACTTGTTCAACTAACTATCACTTAATTAATTTGTTCAATTAGGCATGAACTAAGTACTCTACAACTAATTCCTTTTATTGTTAAATTCTAAACTCTAGATCTCCTTAAAATATAAAATATTATGAATTAAGTTGTAATTAATTTAATTAAATATTTAATTTATACAAATATTGATTTGTTCAACTAACTATTATTTAATTAATTTGTTCAACTAGACTACTTAATTGTTCAATTTTAGACTCTAGATCTCCTTAAAATATAAGGAAGCATGCATACTTTTGTGAAAAATGAAACCAAAGGGGGGTTGCAGTTTGCTTTCCATCTCTGTAGTTTCCATATTCGTTGACATTGATGGTGGCATACCTCTAACAATTGTTTTTTGGATTTTAGTTTGTTATTTAATTACACACTCAAATTTGGATGTTGCACCACACTTAATCACAATTGGTGTGGTTAAAACACTAAAACACACTTCACTAGAATACATCATTCCCCACTCCAAGTGACTCCTCCTTGGAAAAAGATTGGACTTGTCCCTTTTCTTTTCATGTGACTCTACTAGTTTCTTGGCCTTTGAAAGATGCCTGTGCACACAAGGATGATCAATAGAAAGAAGTAATGACATTTTCTCTGAAATTTTAGCCAATGTTTTGAACATTGCTTCTTTCCTAATTACAAATACAACTTTCTTGAAAGCTTCTTTCTCCTTCATTGTTGAGGCTACTACCAATTCTTTCTTTGTTACTTCAATTTATAGATCTGATATCATCTTTCTCTGTTACTTCAATTTATAGATCTGATATCATTTATAGCACTTCCTATATGTCATAGTGCATCCTCAACTCATTCAGTTGTGATATGTAAATTTTGATGTATGCTAGTTGGAAACTTGTAGGTCTTTTTTGAGGAATTGTATTCATTTTCATCTTTTTTTAATTCCATGAATCATGGATGATTTTAGGGGCTAAATTTAGCTCATGGACTAATTTTTCATGGTTTTACCAAAAAAGAGATTCCCTATTTTAAAAATGATTCCCCCAAATTCTATAGGATAAAATTCTTTTACCTTAAAAATCGCCAAAAAATTATAAAAACTATATAAAATCCTTATAAATTTGAATATTTTTACAAAAATATAGCCAAACATTTATAGTTGGCATATGAAAGATTAATAAGATTCACCAAAGTTTCTACATTTAAAAAAAAAATCCATCCTTAAAATTATCCATGTCCATGATCTTCTCTTCAGCCACTAACGAATTGGTATCCATAACTTTCCCAAATGCTTTGTCTTCAACTTTTCTAATATATTCCTTTAAATCTAAATTTTGTGTCTCTAAAACAATTGCCCTTTCTTCTGGAACACTTCTAAGCCAAGATAAGATATTTTTTTATTCCAAAAGTTTAAAAATGCTACACACCATGATTCACTTCCTTTACCAATTTATTTTACCATTTGGCTGCATGTTTGTTCGTTGTAACGCTGGAGGATGTGCACATAGTACAATGCTACAATGGAGGCTCATCCTCACGTAGCTACCCATACTACACTGGAGGTTCATTTCACCCTCATATATGAGGGTGGGGGGTGGTGCATTATTGGAGAAAATATATTATATATTTTCTGGCTATCTATAGTGTGGGGTGAAGAATGATTCACCTTCCGGAATTCACAAATTATTGGAGATTGCATCCGATGATTTTTTGGTATTTTTTGTTTATGAGTTTTGTTCAAAATCTTGTTAGAAATTTAGAAAATGAGTGAAATTGCACATTTTAGTGATTAAATTTACATGTTCCGAATGTCTTAAGAAAATTTATAGTGTTGAATTAATTTATACATTTAAAAACACAATTTAAATTTAAACAATGTAAAATTAAAATTTTGCAAATAATTAATTTACCAAATTCAAATAATTAATTTACCAAATTCTAATGATAATGACCAACAAAAATAAAAATCATAGAACGCTTTAAAATAATCCATAACGAATGGGTCCGACACTAATAATTCACCCTCCTCCTCAAATTGTTGCGTCAACCTTCACCTCAAATGCATCCATTCATTCATCGACGTCACTGAATTGTTGTTCAGTGGGTGTAGGGTATTGCCTCTCCTTTAGACCATTGAGTGAATTAACTTATTGCCTTTACTAAATTTGAAATGTGAATAAGAAGGGAAGTCCATCGAATCACTTGTATTAACTACTGGATCGACTTCAGAAAAAATAAAAACTCCTCCTTACCAAGTCGCTGGGGTGAGGAAATTATGTGCATGCTCATTGTTGAAATGCCAAAGGAGGAAAACTAACGGTTTATCTCTTGGCTAATTCATTCTTCTTAGTAAATCTTTGCATAGGCTTGTCAATTCACTAAATCAGTGAATGAATTGATGAAAATTGTCATATCTTTTGACCATGTTTGGACTGAAAGCACACAAAAATGCACCATCGCATTTCAGGATGTGCCATATGCACACATTGCAATATTTCTAAGTTGTTTTTCACTTTTGCTGTCAGAAATGGATGGAAATAATTGTAATTTATCTGGTTTCTGCCAAACACATCTTACTCAAAAAGGGATTTTCACGTGAAATGCTACGTTTGGGAATATTGAGCAAAATTTTATTAAAATTTTATTGAAATTCCTTGAAATTACATAGTTGTGGATTTACTTATCTTGTTATAGAGTCAATAAATCAATATATATATAGGCATAACACTAAACATGGTGACTGAGTTGAATTTTATGTAGGAGTCTCCCATAACCATGACCCTACTTACCTTATTCTAGATCCAATACATTAGCACACACGAAGAACACTAAACATGGTTATTGAGTTGTGTTGTATGCCTTGAAGCTTGGACTTGCATAACCATACATTTTCTTACATTGTTTAGAAGGAAAAGGCTAGTTTTTTAATCACAACAAGGACCAAACATTGAATTCTTCGATTAAAGACACCATATTTCCTACCAAGCCATTCTCCACTAGAGCTAAAAGAACTAAAGTTTACAAGGATTTGCAGTGGTGATACTACTTATATCTAGGTTCTAGAAGTTTTACAGTTTCTTCTCACACTAGTAAGATATATATATTTTGGGGAGGAAGAACCATGTGGGAGGGACTGGACTATTCATTAAATATTGGGAGGTGGTCTTTAACCTACAAGATACTCCCTTCAGAGCTATGGCTAGGATACACCTTGCTCTAGAGCCAATAAATTATGTTAATGATATGCTAGCTCCTCATCAGGCTCCACTACTACTGATTCCATAAATTCTATGTGTTTGAGTTCAAGGTTTATGTACATGGGTGTGGGTTGCTATAGGTTTATAAGCAATGATATGGGTTCCTATGTGTTTTTATGAATACAAGAGGTGTTAGGTTGTGTTTGAGATGAGCTTGTGATATTGGGTATGAATGCTAAGTCGTCACAAATTTACTTATCCAAATCTGAGTTCGTGTGTTTTCCTTGTTTCCCCAAATCTTCATAAGAGAAATCACTTCTTTGTATATCCATATGATCATTGTAGTTCTAAGTGTCTCCATGTTATGATGACTATAGACTATAGCTCTATCAGGTCTATCATTGTATTGTGTTTACTTCTTAGTAGTTTGGTATTTATAGACATCTTATTAATGCTTTAAGGAGCTCTTCATATTTTAACAAAAGGTTGTCACCATGCTATTCTTCACCAAAACAATGTAAATACAAGGAAATTTTCTTCAACTTTGACAAATGTGGTGATGGTTAATGCCTAGATTTCGAGCATGCACAAATCCAAGTTTTCTTGATCTTCAACTGTGATTTCTATTGTCATGATGGGTATTGAAATGAAGAATGTTGTAGTTGCATATTAAGAGAATGTGTTATTGAAGAAACAGATAAATTATAAGGCCCTAACCTTGAATGGCTTCGGTCATATTTGATGCATAATCACCTTGGTGGTCATTAACCGACACAAATGGACAAGATGGAAGTTTGATGTCTAGAAGAGTCGGTTGTGGGTGTCCTTGCATTATGGCAAGGCACACCATTGACATGTTAGGTGCCCTTGCTTAGACTAGGTGCATTGCAGACCTTGGTAGCTAGCATTAGCTGGACATACTGAGAGAAGCTTGGAAGGGAACATGGAGAAGGAAGACAAGGTGGGGGTTACGACAGATGAATCTGTCCAATCCACAAGTATGATGCATAATAGATAGGATTAGCATAAAGAAATTGAATAGATTTTGTAGACTTGTTTGTTTGGGCTACATTCAAACCCAAGCAATTAGGTATTTTACAATTAAGGGTTGCGATGAACAACATAAGTGGATATAGGCATAAGCAATTGTGGAGCACAATTGTGGGATGCACCAAACACACATCCTTCAGGAACACATCCATTGGATGCACTTGTTGGGTGCAATCCTGCTAGGCACACTTTTATTGGGTGCAACACCATTGTACATTGAATGGTTGGTGGAAAATTCATGAACGGGGTAGAGGCACCATTAGGCACAATCAAAGTTGGCATTGTGGGCACTTGGATCCACCTTAGAGTGAAAGGGTTTGCAAGTGCAAGACAAGTATCATATAAAAGGAGGACTCCTCAAAAGTGATAATACATAGAAAAACCAATCTTTCATTGGTCATTTACCAAGAGTGTAAAGGAGTTATGCGATTGTGCTAAGTTTAGACTTGGTACAGTAGGGTGAAATGTACTTTCTAAGTAAGAAGAAGAAGAAGATAGGACTTGCAAGAGACAGGTTTGGGGTTGGATTGTGCGAGTATGTTGGAAAGGAGGTAGAAGGAAATATTTCCGTAGACTCATTATACATATGTAATATAGTTGTAGGTAGAAGGATAGAACTCACTTGTTGTATATATGTAACATTGTTCATATAATAAAATTAATAAACCTACCTTCGGTGCCATCTATCTATGTCTCTCATGGATTGTTTATGCCATTCTTATGTTAGCTAAGTATTCTAGTATTGGATAAATGTTAAAGAATTATTGGAATGTTTTAAAGGTTTCATTTGGATGTGTGCTTATTGTTGAATGAACTTGGTTGAGTAGAACTCGGTTGCATTTGAAAGGTTGTAGCTTAAGGTGAATTTATGGGAAGACCTTAAGTGAAGAGGTGTAGTCTGGTTGTAGTAGGCATAGCCTGGCCAAGCCCTTATAGTGGAGGAAAGGCATTGCCACACAACCTCAGGTGTTGAAACATACTTAGGGAAACTCAAGTTTGCAAAGAAAAAATTGGGCAAACTATAGGTTCATGATAGAAATGCAATACAATTCTAGGCAAATAGTTTGAGTTACAATCAAGAGCATGTATTTTCCAACCAACTACTTGGCCAATATTTGTACTAGAAGGGTGTGGGGGTTGTAATTGTCAAATATGATTATGACCATACAAAGGATTTGACAATCTAAGCTGAAGAAGAAGATATTCCTCTAGATGAATTGGATCTCTTCTAGCAAGAAACTAGAATTATTTTTTGTGATTGCAAACATTCTAAAACCCAAGGAAAGGATGAGTTTCATAGTACAAATAAAGTTGTCAATGGCACCAATCAAGACAACATGTTGGATGTCGCATCTCTAGTCCACGCTTGCACGTGTCCCATCCTTCTTATCGTCGGGGATTTTTAAACCCAGGGTTCGTCCAGAGCTATCTAACAAAAACCTCAAAGCACTTACATATCAATCCTTAGCCAAGGTTGAGGAAGGTCTCACCTAAGATGCAAAGAGGATCACAAAGACCATAAGGTATTATGACATGGATGAAAGATTAAACATACGAAACATCACTGCAATTGGCGTCCATGTAACTCAGGTCTAATAACTTGTTTGGGACTAAGAAATAAAATGATACACACACATATATTCAACTCATTCATAATAGAAACAAATTATATCATAACTGCCATATCTTTATTACTGGAATCATCCCATCACATCAGAGATATACAATGTGTTGGAAAACTACCTATGATTTCCATATAACTCCATATCATTACTATATAAAACAATGGAATTACAACATAATGTGCCATGCTCCTTTCCTTAGGACTCATATGTATCAAAGACATAGGATTATATTCAAAACATCACAATATCACAGCAGGCTCAGAATGAACTCGATACTCAAAACTCTTTAACTAGCCAGATAGCCAACCAATTGACCCATTCATCAACTAGCTAGTTGACCAACCAACTTTCTTTTTGAGGTAAGAGCTCTCTTCTATATATTTTGCTACTGGGGAGCATTGTCTCTTTCTATTCTGCTCCACTCGCTTATCTGATCTAACTGTCTCGCACACTTCTGGTTCCTACCAATGCTCCACATATACTATCTATATCAGGGGTAATATTCACTACTTGGCCAACTCATCTTCTAGTCACCCCACATCTTTGTATGCTACTAGGAATAATAATTCGGGGATATTTTCCAGTTATTCCTTTCTTGATTTCGCTGGAAATCTTCTTGTTTTCCAGCACAACTGAAAAAACTCAGACCAGCATGCACTTGGTAGTCTTTTCACTTGGCACTCTACTGAAAAAACCTAGTCCAGTGCACCCTCTATGGCATTCCTCACGCATTTCCTTCAGTGCACACAAAAATATAGAATGCGTGTGCATAACTTTGTTTGTGTACGCACGCAAAAATGAACCCAAAAATTTGGGTGCCAACATTCCCTCACCATTATTATCTGGCTCGTCCTCGAGCCAGTTACTACATATTATTTAGGCAAATAGTTTGAGGAAAAGCATATCATCGTTATTTAGAACAAATATGATTGTGTCCAGTTTCTCTAACCATAACCTTCACTAGTGCATGTGGAAGTGAATAAGGGATCTGTTTATAGTCCCCCTTCAAGCATTATCTATTGAATAGAGGTGAGGTTCCCTCAAGAGATAACATCATTCCTTGTTTGATTTTTTGTTCAGAGATGACCAAGTCGAGCAAGGGGTCTTGGCCATTCTAATTCTGGGGGGTTGCTGGTTGATGACAAGATGTGAGAATAGGGATAGCATAAACGAGATTGACTGGATGAATTTAGCCTGGCCTACTTGCTTTGGGGGAGGGGTTGATGACAATGGGTTGAAGGAGGGCGTCGAGTGAGCCATTGAGTAGGGCCTCGTTTTATTAGCAAAGGGGGTGAAGCATGGAGAAGATTCAAGCAGCTCTTGACTAATGGGGATGGAGAGAGGCATTGAGAAGAAAGCATGATTCAGAAAGCTGGGGATTACAAAGCTAATTTTGGTTGTGGAGACTGATTATCTTCCCGATTCATATATAGGTAAAAGAAACTGTAGGATACACAATATTGTAATTTCATAGTCAATATGGACTATTTATTATAAGAAAATGTAGATCTGATAGTAGAAGTTATGTCAGGGTTTTTTTCCCTAGAAGGAAACCCTCTTTTATGAGGGAATTGTATTGCAGTTGTGTATTATTGTGAATATTGTATTATGGGAGAGGAGACTATGAGAGAAAGAAGAGGAAGTTACAGTGGGTGTGTTGTTGGTTGTATCCCTTCATTTTGTTGGATAATAATAAGGAAGGACTTGAAAATTTCTCTGGTGGACGTATCCCACACTGGGTGAACCACGTATATCTGTGTCTGTATTGTATTGTGCATCTTCTGTGATTTATTTCCACATTTGTTTTATTTTATTGCTCTGTGATCCTATTTTTCTAACAATTGGTATCAGAGCGAAAGGTAACTCACAGGAAAAGAGGGTTCCTGGTTTGAGTGGGAGCAATGGTTGAAGATGGAAAGTTTAGGGTCAAGAAATTTAACAGCCCAAACTACCATTTATGGAAGATGCAGATGGAAGATTATTTATACCAGAAGGATCTATTCCTACCATTGGGAAGAATAGACAAGAAGTTGATGACCATGAAGGATGAAGAATGGGAGGCTCTTGACAGAAATGCACTAGGAATGATATGGCTGAGCCTGGCAACGTCGATGGCTTTCAATATTTCAAAAGAAAATACAAAGAAGGAGCTAATGGACGCATTGGCTAAACTGTATGAAAAACCCTCGGCGTCCAATAAGGTATTTCTAATGAAGCGATTATTTAATATGAATATGTCAGAAGGTGGGTATGTTGCAGATCATTTAAGTGAATTTAATACGGTTACTAATTAGCTAAGTTTTGTAAAAGTGGACTTTGATGATGAATTCAAGGTTATTATAATCATGTGCTCATTGCCAGAAATATGGAATGGCTTGGTTATGGCTGTAAGTAACTTTGTGTCTGGTTCAAACACTCTAAAAAATTATGATGTTGTTGGTGTTATCCTTAGCTAGGAAATGCGACGGAAAAGCACAGGTGAGACATCAGGTAATGCATTGACTATGGAGAACAAGGGAAGACAAAAGGATAGAGGAAAGGGCTCATGGAACAGTGGGAATTCTAGGAAGGGAAGATCCAAATCCATACTGGTAAAGATAGAGTGTTGGAATTGTGGGAAGAAAGGACATCTGAAGAAAGACTGTAGAGCTCCAAAGAAATGAAGAGATAGACGACGGGAGAAAAATTAGGAAGAAAATGTAACAAGTGATGTGTTACAAGATGCTTTGATTCTTAATGTAGAAAATATTTATGAGTCTTGGGTAGTAGATTCAGGGGCTTCATTTCATGCCACACCCCATAGGAAACATTTATAGATTATGTTCAAGGTGATTTTGGACAAGTTCATTTGGGTGATGATGCACCATGCAAAATTGTTGGAATGGGTAAGGTACAAATGAAACAAAAGAATGGAAACCAATGGTTGTTGAAAGAGGTAAGACATGTTTCAAATCTAAGAAAAAATCTAATTTCAACAAGGTAGTTGGAAAGTGAAGGTTGTATATCTATATTTATAGATAAGGTGTGGACGGTCACCAAAGGATCATTGGTGACAGCAAAAGGAGAGAAGGTAGGTACATTGTATTTATGTACTAGTAATACTGACGTTTCTATCTCTTTAGCTTCTACAAGAGTGGATACAACACTGTGGCATAATAAGATTGGACACATGAGTGAGAAGGGGATGCATATACTTCACAAAAGAAATTTGTTTCCAAATCTTAAACAAATTGATTTGGATTTATGTGAGCACTATGTATATGGAAAACAAAAGAGAGTTGGATTTATCAAAGTCGGAAAAGAAAATAAGAGTGAAAGGTTAGATCTTGTGCATACAGATGTATGAGGACCATCTCAGGAATCATCTCTTAGTGGCTCTCATTATTATTTTACTTTTATTGATGATGCAACTAGAAAAACTTGGGGTTTATTGCATTCGACAAAAATATGATGTTTTGATACTTTTAAGAAATGGAAAGATTTGGTTGAGAATGAGACAGGAAAAAGGTTGAAGCGTCTCAAATCAGACAATGGAGGTGAATATTGCAGCAAGGAGTTTGATGATTATTGTTCATACCATGGGATTCATAGAGAGAAAATAGTTTAAGTAACACCACAAGAAAATGGTGTGTCAGAAAAGATGAATGGGACAATCATGGAGCGTGCAAGGAGTATGAGATTGCATGATGGGTTTCCCTTATAGTTCTAGGAAGATGATGTAGATATTGTTGTTTAATTAATAAACAAAGGACCTTCAAGCTCTTTGGATGGTGGAATTCTAGAGGAGGCATGGACAGGTAAAGAGGTAAACTATTCTTTTTTGAAAACTTTCGGTTGTAAATCATTTGTCCATATTGATAAAGAAAATAGAACAAATCTTGAGGCAAAATCCAAGAAGTGTACCTTTATGGGATACGGTGTTAATGATTTTGGTTATCGCTTATGGGATTATGAAAATCACAAAATCATTGGGAGTAGAGCTGTCATATTCAATGATAAGGTCATGTACAAAGATCAATTGCAGGGAAAGAAACATGAAAAAGAAAAACCAGAATACATAGTGCTTGATGAAATCAATGAAAAAGAAATTCCAAAGGTACCAAAAATAAAAATGTACAACAATAAGAGCAACAGGTACCTCAAAATCCTTCAAGTGTTTTTAGAAGATCTACCAGGTTAAGTAGACCCCCTAAATGATAGTCTCCTTCATTGTATTATTTATTGTTGACTGATTCTTGTGAACCAGAAAGTTATGAAGAGGAAATCCAGGTAGAAACTAAAAAGAAGTGGGAGAAAGACATGAAAGAGGAAATGGACTCCTTGGTAAATAACCAAAATTGGGACTTGGTTCAGTTTCCTACAGGAAAAAGAGCATTGCAGAATAAATGGGCTTATAGTTTGAAGGAAGAAGATGGAGGGAAAAAGTGGTACAAGTCTAGACTTGTTGTAAAGGGGTTTGCACAAAAGAAAGGTATATATTTTGATGACATATTTCCCCCTATTGTTAATATTACTTCAATTAGGACTATTTTAATTCTTTTGGCAGTAGAATATTTTCATCTTGAACAGTTAGATGTAAAAAAAACTTCTCTCCATGGGGAATTTGGAGGAAGAGATTTATATGCAACAACCATAGGGGTATGAGGTCAAAGGAAAGGAGAATTTGGTATGTGGGTTGAAGAAGAGCTTGTATGGCCTAAAGAAAGATCCAAGGAAGTGGTATTTGAAGTTTGGCATGTTTATGACATAACAAGGTTATAGTAGATGTTATTTTGATCACTGTGTTTATTTTAAAAGGCTAGAAAATGGAAGTTATATTATATTTCTATTGTATGTAGATGACATTCTTATTTTAGGGTCTAATATGTAGGATATAAATGTGCTCAAGAAGAAATTATATAATTCATTTGCGATGAAGGATTTGGGTGCTGCAAAGAAAATCCTTGGTATGAGACTAACAAGAGATAGGAAAAATCGCAAACTGACATTGTCTCAAGGTGAGTACATAGAGAAGGTGTTGGAGAGGTTTAGAATGTAGAATGAAAAACCAATTAGTACACCTTTGGACAACCATTTCAAATTAACTAAGGAAATGTGTCCCAAGAAAGAAGAGGAGGTATAATACATGTCCAGGGTCCCTTATTCATCAGCAGCTGGTAGCTTGATGTATGCAATGGTTTGTACAAGACCAGATATTGCACATGTAATGGGAGTTGTGAGAATGTATATGAACAATCCAGGTAAAGAACATTGGGAGGCAATAAAGTGGATTCTCGGGTATTTGAAAGGTATTGCTACTCATGCATTATGTTTTGTAGGTTCAGACTTTGTTCTACAAGGATATGTTGATTCAGATATGGCAGGTGATAAAGATAGCAGGAGGAGCACCACAGGGTATGTTTTTACTATAGGTGGAACAACAATAAGTTGGATTTCAAAACTGGAAAAGGTTGTTTCACTTTCAACAAAAGAAGTAGAGTATGTTGCTACTATAGAGGCTAGTAAAGAGATGATTTGGTTACAGAGGTTTATGGAGGAATTGGGAAAGAAGCAGGAGAATAGTAGGTTGTACTGTGATAGCGAGAGTGCCATTCATCTTGCAAATAACTCAACCTTCCATTCTAAGACTAAGAATATACAACTTAGGTACCATTTCACACAATCCATATTGGAAGATGGACATTTCAAGTTGGAAAAGATACATACTAGCTATAATCATGTAGACATGTTAACAAATGTAGTAACCAAGGAGAAACTGAGTTCTTGCTCAGTTTCAGTTGGCCTTCAAGCATGAAGGTGAAGATGAGAAATTTGTCAGGTCCAAGGTGGATCATAGTCCAAAAAGTATAACAACAGTGGAGTTGTTGTGATCAGTGTCCAAGTGGGAGATTTTTGGTTGTGGATCCTGATTATCTTCCTAATTCATATGCAAGTAAAAGAAACTGCAAGATACACAATTCATGGATGAATTTTTTATTTTTTTTTCAATTCAAATATTGTAATTTTGTAGTCAATATGGATCGTTCATTATAAGGTCGCAGATCTAACGGTAAAAGTTATGTTAGGGTTTTTTTCCCTAGAAGGCAACCCTCTTTTATGAGGGAATTATATTGTGACTGTGTATTATTGTTAATATTGTATTCTGAGAGAGGATATTGTGAGAGAAAGAAGAGGAAGTTATAATGGGTTTGTTGTAGGTTGTATCCCTTAATTTTGTTGGATAATAATAAGGAAGGACCTGACAATTTCTCTGGTGGGTGTAGCCCACACTGGGTGGACCACGCATTTCTGTGTCTCTATTGTATTATGTATCTTCTATGTTTTATTTACGCATTTGTTTTATTTTATTGCTCTGCGATCTTGTTCTTATTATAGTTGATACCGTCGAGGACAAGGGTTGGGAGGATGATGACCAAGCAAGGGTTGACAGACTAACCACTTCTTTGAAAACTGGAGGATATCCTTTTAAGTTGGTTGATCGAACTGGTGATAAAATAATATGGATAGTGGGTGAAGCCAAGCCATGGTAGGGGAGTGGGAGAATAGTAGTGAGATGAGAAAGGAAATCATGACAGGGGCTTGTAGAGAATGACGCTAGCGAGGTTAGCAGGACCGTGAAATATATAGGTGGGAGATGGTGGGGAAGGGGAGAAGGAAGGAAGAAACATTGTGAAGGAGGGGATGGCTTGAAAGGAAAGTAGGAAGTGACATTAAACTATAGAGGACTGGTAGATCGATATTGCATATCAACCATAATAGAGAAGGTTATTGGAGAATGTGATGTTGCAATCCAATGTGTACTTGTGGCATGTGCAAACAACTCATATTGGATTACTTTCCCTTTCCATAGTTAAAGCGTGAGGCACTTCACTAGCACCCACGTGATGTGCACATGAAGAACATGACCCTATATTTCTTCGAAAAGATGTAGTTATACTCGTAAATCTCAACGATATGCACCCTATTGTAGTCGAGTGATACCGCTTGTGGACTGAGATGAATGATTGGATTGTCAAAATGTAAATTATGATAAATATGATATGGGATAAATAATGTACACCCTATGATAATATTATTTTATTGATATGTAAAGCTGACAAAAGATTAGATGGCAGTTGACCCTTGAGGGCCATAATACACCTTCAACTTGCTACCATTGATGAGACCTTTGAGTGGTTGTCCTTGTAGGGTTTCCATCTTGATGGCACCTGCTTCACTGATGTATACTAGCTGAAACAGACCCAACCAACGCATGTGTGACTTACCAGGATGTTGTAAATATTTGTTGTCGTATAAGAAAACTAAATATCCCGGATGAAGGATTTTCTGGCAGATATTACGATCGTACCATGCCTTCTATCTGTCTATTTCCACCACCTAGTTGAAGCCTACCATTATTTATTCTTCCCAAAGTTCCATAAGTTCATCCAAACTATGTTGGAGGGACTCATCATCGGTCATCTGAGTTGTGAGGGAGACTTGGAGGCTAGAGACCACAAATTCTAATGGCATGACCGCTTCCTTTCCAAATACTAATTTGAACAACACACGCTTAGTCATACTTTTGCATGTGGTTTTATAAGACAATAATATTGCATGGATACGATGATCCCAGTCATCATGATGAACATTACAAACTTTGCTTAAGGCATGTTCTAAAATTTTATTGAAAGCTTCAACTGTACCTTTAGCTTGAGGGTGGTAAGGAGTGGTCTTCTGGTGATGGATCATGAACTCCTGAGTGAGTTTTGGATGGTCTCATTCAGAAAATGTGATCGCTAGTCACTCATCATGACCATGAACATTTGAATTTGGTTATAATGTTGTCAAAAATGAAGTGTGTCATAGTTTCTATTGTACAATCCTTGATTGGAGTTGCTTCAACCCATCTTGTTAGATATTCTATTACAGTAATAATGTATCACACCTCGGTGCAACGAGTGGGAGGATTAATAAACACAACAAGTTCTATTGCCCATTTTTCGAAGGGCTCAAGTGCAGTTACTGGGAAGAGTGGGAGCTCATCTCAGCAGTAGGGTTTTCCCACTCATTAACATACGTCGTGGAATTTTCACTAGTATTTAGAATTTGAGAAGAGAGAGGGCCACCAGAGCCATGCGCATAGGACCTTGTGTGTGGTATCCTTACCAACTTTATGTCCTCCAACAATACCTTCATGTGCCTCATATAGGAGGGAGTTCCATTCTTGTTCCAAAGCATAGCTGCATAGGATTCCATTTGCGCCCAACTTATACAATTGTCCAACAATCAACTGATAATCATCAATATGGGTCACTAGTTGGAGACGTTGCACAAGAGTACATGTCATAGGGTCATGTCCAGTGATGAGGAATTATGATATTTCATTTAGTTGACCTAGTACATCTTCCACTCATATGAGATGCACATTCAAAAGTTCATTGTCGAGGCTTTGAGAAACTTCCCCTGTCTGAATCTGTGACAAGTGATTTGGGCCCACATTGTGCTTGCTTGGTTTAACAACAACTTCAAAATCAAATTCTTGAAATAGAAACAACCACTGAAAGATGTGGCCACCCAACATAGGTTTGTTAACTAAATACTTGAATGAGGAATGATTAGTGAATAATTTGAAAATGGACCCCAACAAGTATTGGTAGAACTTTTGCAAGGAATATACCATAGTCAGGCCCTCACACTCAGTTGCAGTGTAATTATTTTCAGACTTAGATAACTTTCGGCTGGAAAAGTAGACCAGATGATATGTATTTTATTCCCCTATTTGTGCCAAAACAATGCCCAACGCAATGGATGAAGCATCGACATGGACATGGAAGAGCTTGGACCAATCTAGAAAAATCAAAATGGGCATAGTTACTAGTTTTCTTTCATGGTATCGAATGCTTGCTAGCATGTCGGTGTCCATTCATATTTAATATCCTTGCATAGCAACCTTTCCAATGGAGCCGCAATTTGAGCATAGTTTTGTATGAACCGCCTGTAGTATCCAGTATGTCCCAAGGTTGTGTGCATTTGGCGAACTGGAGTAGGGGCCACCATATCCAATATGGTGACAATATTAGCCAGGTCCATGAGAAAATCGTATTTGCACACGATGTGGCCCAAAAATATACCAAAGGGTGTACAAAAGATGCATTTCTTCAAATTCAAAGAGATATGTAGCTGGCGACATTGATCCAACATTAATCGAAGGGCTTGCATGTGTTCCTTCAACAGAATGAACACAGTCTAGTCATCCAAGTATACTTCAAGGAACTTGTGGATAAATTCCTTGAAGGTCACGACCACTGTCCGAGAAACCATTGCGGGTGCATTCTTTAAGCCAAAGGGCATGACTGTGTATGCAAACGAATCCCATTCGATCGCAAAGGTGGTTTTATCCTGATCTTCCTCTATGATTTGAACTTGATGATATCTGGAGAAACCATCAGTGAATGAGTAGGCTTCCCTACCACCAACATTTTTTAGCACCTCATCTATGAAGGGGGTTGGGAAAATATCATGGATGTAGGATACATTCAGACTCCTCAGATCAACACATATACGTATTTCCCCGATATTTTTAGGTTGCATGACCATGGGGATAATCCAATCAAATTCCTCCACGGATACAATGATCTTGACATCCAACATTCTATCTAGTTATTTATGAACCTTTTCTTTATACTTAGGATTTATGCAGTAGGTTATTTTCTTGACGGGCTTGGAATTGGGTTTGACTTGGATCTTCATGTCTCCCAAGGATCCCGCAATGCCCTTCATCTCAGAAAATATTTGAGAAAACAAGTCCTCATATTCTTTAAGAAGTTCGACGACCTAAGTGACTATCTCCTTATCCTAGTAATCTCCAATAATGGCCATCTTGGGTGCTTCTTCTATACCAATATTGTTCTTCTTAGTATTTATGGGGTCATTATAGTCTGGTGTGGTTTTCTTTGTCACTTTTCTCTTTAGTGCACGTTCTCCTTCCGATTCTATGATCTAGATGTTGTGGGGCTCTTTGTTATCAATATTGTCCACATCAATCTTCCAACAATATATTGCTTCTTTCAGTTTTTCCATCAACTAATGGTATGAGAATACCACCCCAAGGCTGGTGGCCTTTGGCTATCAATGGAAAATGAATTCCTTAACCCGACAAAGTGCCTCACTGAGAACGAGATCTTCTACGGTGAACCAGAAGGTGGATAGAAACTGGGAACTCATATGGGTCCAGTCACTTATTTTCCTCTTGAGTTCCTCCTAAATGTACCAACTTCTAGGAATCATATCCATGGTATTGACAAACCGATGGACCCATTTAGCTTGAAGGATCTTTTTAGTAGTCCAACATCATTCACGAAATGAGATGTGTTCCTAAGTGTCCTCAATGCCATTATATCAATTGGCAAGTTCAAATTCAGTGATAGGATGGAATCATGCTTTTATAAATTCAGATACATGTACCCATCTCTAAATATTTAGGTTGTGGGTTGCCCACCACCGTGCAGGGGTCCCTTGGACCATGAAATCCATGGTTTGAAGTATCTACTCCATGGGAACGGTTTTATCCATTTGTACCAGGAATGTCTCCACCAACCCGGTGCCATCAAATTGTGGGGCATCATAAATTTCATCTTTGATCCATCTCACTTCTTTTGTGACTCTAGCGCGTATTCACATGGAAACTTCATAGATCATTTCGTGCCATCTATCCAAGGCATCCTCAGAATTAGTGTCATAATATTTGACACTTTTCTAGCTCAATTATCTATCTGCGGTGGCATTGATGTAGTCCTCCATGTGCCCTGTGACGTTGTAAATATTTTCAATGACCGAGCTCTGCACATCCTCATATATGGGATCATTGCATAGGTTTCCCTCATATGGGTCTAGTGGTGCGACCAAATGCAAGGTGTCAGTTTTGAAGGACATATTCCTCTTCTTAAATCTTAACACCACATTATTATCAAAGGCCTAGTCAATTCCCAACAATGCAGGATAGGGATCATATTCATCCATGATCTCGATGACTTCAAAGTTGGCCTTTTTTTCCACTCCTTCGATATTCACTTCGAATTGCTCCAGTAATCCTATGGGATATATCTTATATTGATTGGCTAATCAGAGTTGAATGGGAGACCAAACCAACTTAGACTTACCCATCACTTCCCAATACTTCTTGGGTAAAATGTTCACATCGAATCCCAGATCCAACATGAATCCATCCATGGCATATCCATCGAGCTCTACAATCATCTTAAACTCTTGGCCAGTGTGCGTTTTTCTTGTTGACTTAGCGGACATCCATTTTCGACAACAGAGCTGATATGGTGGGCTCTTCTCCTTGTTATTTCATGAAAGCAGTTAAAAATTGGCTCAACTTACTTGTAGCTTCTGAATCTTTAATCAAGTGCAAACATTAGTGCAAGAAGGTATTGACTTGTTCTTCGAATTCTGCCATGCGACCCAAATCACACAAGGATTTTGTATGCGTTGTGTGTTGCAACTCCTCCTAACATTATTCTTCATAATCCTTATGCTCAGCATGTCACAACATAGTCTGTCTACGTTGTTCTTCTATCAATATTTGGGTTTTACATTATTTTTCCTCACACACACGAGCCTCCTCCAAATATCATTGCATCATGTGCTGCAATTATTCGTGCACACAAGCTTCTTACAGTGACCTCTATGTCTCCCACTGCTCCTCTTCATGGATCCATGCTTCTTCTAGCAACCTTTATGTCTCCCTATGCAATTCCTCTCAGATTTGTGCATCTTCAAGAGATCTCTGAGTTGCGCGTTACAGCTCCTCGCGTGCTCTCTATTCTTCATGGGCTCTCTACACCTTGCATAAAAAAATGTTATTACTGAGAAACAACAAAATTTGGAGGGGGATGGGGTGCCTTCCTAATCTTTCTTTCCGGTTTTTGACCGGAGCCTTCACCATGCTCGAAGTCTACCCCTGTCTTTGCCCCTCCGTGAGTTACTACCCAGATGTCTACCTCTTCGTTCTTTTTTTTTGTGTGTTCATCTCGACATACACCATGTTACAATTGGTAATCTTGTCCTCCCACTTCTTCAGTAAGTCAGGAAAGTCCTTAGTTACACGTTCATGACTATAACAATATACGCAAAGCATGCATGGTTTAGTGCAAAATTGTGAGACATGACCAATCTCACCGCAATTGAAACATGTGGGGGGTCTACCGTTTCCTCCACCATATTCTCGGTCGCAACCATGCCCATATCCACCTCAGGGTCCTCCTTTATATCCGCCTTTATATGCGCCACTGCACTCACCACCCTTTTGCTCCTCTTGTACCTATAATGCATCCTAGGCGTTGTCCTGCATTAACTGGAGGGAGAAACATCTATTGACATCATGTCTGATGGATTTATAGAACTCATAGAATGGGGTGTGAGTCATTATTTGATAATTTTGTAAGGTGGGATGGTGAGGTGGCACATGGCCCCATTGTCTGCATATTTCACACCATTAGGAATATCCAGATGGAAATGGACTCGGTGTGCCTATCGCCACATAATTCAAAATATCCAGGAACTTGTCTCGATGATGCCCCTCTGATCGACATGCATTACACCATATGTTCTCACACACAAATTTAGTCTTGGCCATATCTTGTAGCTGTATTTCTAGGTTGGCTAGTTGTGACTGAGCCTATGCCAACTCGGTCAATGTCTCTGCACCTTCGAGTGTAGCTTTAATTCCTTGGCCTGAGTTGTNTTTGGAGAAAAAATTACCTTGAAGAATATCTTCTTCCCACACTTCATTCTTCTTCTTCTTTGACACTTTCTTTGAAGAGATTACACTTTGATTTTCTTCTAGTGGGTGGCCCACTAACCCTGTTTCCACTCTGATCCAGGTGGATATCGGGGGCCACCCATCTTTTCCAAATGGCTCAAAACAGTTTTCTGGCCATTTTGGCAATTTACTATTTTTAGCAGGTTTTAACTTCCGGGGCCATT
>JZKD02S1908525.1:492487-504218 GCA_000966675.3 Picea glauca
TGGTGGGCTTGAGCCATCAAAATCATTGCGTTTAAGAAAATCCTCCCAACAGTCTCGGTGCAACCCCAATTTACAAACCACAAGCATTTTAATTAACCCAAAATGAAACAAGCTGCCATCAGCCTGGTTACGCTTATACCTTTTAGACATTTTAAACAGACTCCTATGCAAGTAGTAAGGCATGTTGAGTTCATAGCCCATGAAAACCATAAGTAGTCGAAGATGGTACAAGAAAATGAAACCATACCTGCCCTCGCAGGTGATGAATTGTTTAGTTATCATCAGCAGGTCATGCCATCATTGCTTTAGCATGTTTACGGGCAAACCCTTGTCACAGGAATTCACTCTTCGTGACTGGAAGAATAATGTCCACGGGACATCTTCCACCTGGCAATTTTTCGAACATTTATGTCCGACAGCAGGTAGACCGGTAGCCAAACTAAGAAAATGCTCATAAATTTCCAACTGCACATCCCCAACCTTGGCTCGGCAGCCATCAAAGGTTAATGCAAATTGTCGAGCCACACCAGGGTTAAAGCCATCAAACTTGCGTATGAACGGGAGCCAGCCAAATTTCTCAAGGTCGCTGTAAGCACCATCACACATTAACAATGCTTGGCCACCATTGGGTTCATCCCTTACGACTGGAGCCATGGTGCGGGCATCATGGTAGGGTTCGGATCAAACACACAATACACAGGAGCAAAAATCGATAGGACTAACAGCTATGAGCGCTCAACGAGGAGACAAATCAATATGCGCGTGCGAAGGTGGTGGGTTATTTCACCGCCATGCAAAACATTAATGGCACAGTACAACACTGTTTAATCCATTATGACATCACTCAAACCACATTAATTAGCTAAAACAAGGATTAAAACGGTGGATAGTGATACCAAGGCACCATTGTATCGTTTGAAACCACGACCATTGAATATAGAATCAAAACCAAAGTTAACATGCGCCAATGTAATAATTCAAATCATTAAATCAAAACCAAAAGTTTAACCAATGTGCGATTTCACAACTTCAAACCATTGCCAATCACCATGAAATCGAAACTCATATATTGACCATGCACTTGTTGTATAATATATAATCAAAGTTTATAAAACATTATGTCAAGAGATTTCATAAAATCGATAAGCCAATAGCTTATGAAAGTAAGGAAGAAAATCAACCATGACCCTTATGAAATCAAAATATAACCCATAGATTATCATGCTCAATGCCTCATCGATTAAATAAAAAAAATCAAGTTGCGCAATCAAAGTAAAAGTAGGTAAATGGATATAGTTTGAAAATCATTCCAGCCACTTAATAGCAAACTGAAGGTAAGTGCTTTTCAGAATATCAATGAGAAGATTATGACAGTCGAAATAACGATGGAGGAGTTTTCACACTTTCAGTCGTGAAAACTAAATCGAAACCAATTTGCAAATGTCGCATGAAATAAAAATGTCTTCTGTTTGCAGAATGCGACAGAAATTTGGAGTTCAAGAGACATAGGTGTAGGCAGCTTTTAGGGCAATAAAAAAATTGAATTGGCTGCCAACACCTCCCTAGCCAAATATTTGCATGAGTCGATGTTCTGAGATTTTTGGCAAACTGTTTCTGTCATTTTTCTATATAGCTAGAGGCTATTGCTGTCTCATTTCTTGTTCCTTATGGGAAGTTAGGTTGTAATGCACAAATCCAAGTTGGAAGAATGTATCCAGCGATATAAGTTTCTTCAATGTTCAGAAATCATATAAGCTAGCGATATTGACGAAGTGAATAGATGGTTCATATATCTGAGAAATGGAGTGGGTTAAATAACCGAAGAAGCACTTTAATTCTCGTCTAATTCTTTATCCCAATTCGCGCGAAAACAAAAGTTTTTGAGTACAGACTGAGGGTAACTTCTTGTTTTCAGATACTTTTATTCATCTCAAGCAAGCATTAATGTGCCACCGTGACTCCGCTTCTTCTCCTCGACATAGGCAATTAGCTTTGGCTCATGAGAACTAAACTTTCCCGATAGGAATTTATTCTTAGTTTACCCATTAGTTTCTTGTTATACAAGTGAATTTCCGCCAATTGTATCACTGCTATCTACAGTTACTTGAAACGTCTTTGGATCCTGCTTAGGGTCGGCTATCATAGTAAATAAAAGAGGCTCTGTGACAAAGATTTTGTATCCTTGAGGGATCATCAAAGACCATTATGCAGAGGTAAAGATATTGCAACCAGTATCTAAAAATCTCTTCGGGGCATAACCTCTCAACAAATCTAGGAGCAAAGGTAAAGATATTGCAACCAGTATCTAAAATGATTGTCATGCTCTGAGAACTGGAAGAACGTTGAATCTGCATTTCATATATATTGTGTGTAGCTATAGAGGGGTATAAGGTTGTGGCGGCATAAAAGCTAGAGCTACCAGTAGCTGAGGTTTAATAGCCATTGCACTACTTTCAGGGAAAAGAAGCAAAAATACCTTGATCTAGAAAAGTGTTCCAAAACATATGGAGCGTCTCTCTAACTTGCAGAGCTTGAGGAAGAAATATATTCAGAGTCATCTAAGAGATATAAAAGTAGTTGGAAGATTCATATTTCTTACAAATGGTAAAATTAATGTCGCAGGCGTCTACCACTAAAATCCCTCTTACCATAAAAGAAAAACATATTAAGATGCAAACTGAAATCTGCATCGATTTTTTATCATTTGGTTGGTTTGTTAGGCTAGGGTTTTGGTTATGCTACAATCAAGACCGAAATGGAACTGGTGTTACTCTGCATGCCCATACAGACAACAACAAAACTAGTAGGTATGTACCATCACACAGAGAACCAAGCAAATACCTCGAATGAGGTAAGTATTGTGTAATTTTTTTTCCACAGGCCAGAAAATTATTGTAAGCATTGGTGTTACTCTGCATGCCCATACAGATAGTGGAAAAACTAGTAGGTATGTACCATCACACAAAGAACTAAGCAAGTACCTCCAAGGAGGTAAGTATTGTGTAAAAAAATTTCCACAGGCCAAAAATTACTGTAAAATTGAAAGGAATTTTTATATGAAATACATAATATGAATGTATGCATAGGTAAAGACCAGATCTCAGCAGAGAGCCAGATAGCCATGCAGAGCTATTGAGAACCCATTTCCATACCATGAGGTGACTGTAAGTTTTGAACACATGGGAACAACAAATGGACAACATGTTGACAACCAGGTAGCGTGTGATAAAGTGGCTCAAGGGCATTCCAAATTTTAAGATGGCAAAACCATTTAACATTTAATGCCAAGACCTAATGCTAGAATTAGGCCTAGCATTACTTGACTTCAAGAATATTACTAACCAAATATGTACTTGAATGTTCTTTTAAGGTAAGATATGGTCAGGGTATGCCTCGGGAAGAGGCCAAATAAGGATTGAAACTTGAAACTTTGGCCTAAAAACCAAATGAGACTCGAAAACTTGCATTAAACTTTTAAAACTTTGGTTAAAGTGCTTGGTTTTCGTGCCATACTAATGTAACAATGAAAAATCGATTACTATGAATCCTTGCAACCCAAAGGGCAAGGACTAATAAGTGCTTGGAATACATGTATCCCCAATAAAACAAAAAAATGAGCATCGATGAGATTCAAGAGAATGCCTTCTTATATGTATTAGCAATTATAGAGTATTGACACTATTATGGTTGAAAATACAAAACACTTGTGCACAAAAATGGCCATGGATGAGATTCAAGAAAATGCCTAATGCCTTCTTATATGTATTAGCAATCAATTATAGAGTATTGACACTATCACGGTTGAAAATACACTTGTGACACTTTTATATACTTATGTTTATGTTGATAGGAAAGACAATCCTTTAATTCTCGTAAAACTATATGATCACTAAGATAGTGTTACTCTATTGTCATGTTAAGATGGTAGTTTGAGAATCTATTTATGGTAAAGGAATTAACATATTTTATTGCTGCCATATCTAATCCATAAGGTATGTTTTGTGTTTGAACCATTAATTAAAAATACATTATGAAGATTTCTCGCATGCATACTCCACTGGGTTTGAACCATCAATTAAAAATATATTAGGAAGATTTGTTGCATGCATACTCCATTGTGTTGTGTGTAAACCTGATTGCGATTGCCGACTAAATCTCATGGTTGAATGAAGATTTTTTTTGGGTAAATTTAATGTGTCGAGGGGATAAAAATCGCGTGGTTAAATAAAGAGACTTTTTGAAGGGTAATTTTGTTGTTTGAAAGGGATTTCAAGTTGGAAACAAAGGGTTGGATAGGTTTGTAATAATTGATTGTTGGTTGCATCTAGCTAATTTTTCAAAGGCACGTAGTTTTATTGAATAGTAGATTAATGAAGAGAATGGTTGATATTTTCTAAGAATTCATTAATATGTGGCCACTTTAGAGGGGACATGAACATAAAATAAATAAATTTACTAAGCATTTGTTGGTTGGTTAAGCACTTGGTTGGTAGGTAAAAAAAGTTAATTTTTATTTTATTTATTTTTATTATTTTAATCTTTTAATATAATTTAGAAAAAGTTTCATATATCAATGAGCAATATGTTTATATAAAATTCATTTAATACTAACATTTAGTAATAAATGTTTGTTTTATTTTTAGGCCACCAGAGCTAAGTATCTAAAAGATGATGATCCAAACTAAGTTGAGATTAGAATAGAGTTAGGGGATAAGGAGAAGAAGGATGATGGTGATGATGAGGATGTTGATGGTGGTGGTGGTGATTGTTGGCTCAATTTTAGATCAGGGTCCACATCAGTGTCCAACAAAAGGGGTTCATTTTAGTCTAGGTGTTAGCATTTTCAATCCCCACAAAAGAAAGGTATTTCCCAAGTTGTTGTGTTGGGATTGAGGTTTGTATAGGTCTTACATAGTATGACTATTGTGACTAGCACCCAACCCCATTAATCATACTTCCAATTTAATTATCATGCAAGTATTAAACCATCAGTCTACAACTATTATATATTTAGTCAATGATTAATTATTTCCATATCAAAGGCCATCATCCTAACCTAATAGTGCAATGGATATGTAATCAAATTACTATTATCTAGCACCAAGGAGGATGAACACTAATAAAACACATCATTACTATACAATGTAAAGACAAGGGAAATTTTGAAGGGGGGCCTCATTTTATTCAATTCCAAGATAAAGAAATACTTCATTCATAAGGAGTCCTATATTATGAGATCATAACTATAACATGTCTCATAGATTTGATAGCCACCTATATACATGAATAACACAAAATACCACAAAAAAATCAACAACAACCAACCAACCCTTTTAGAGGTCTAATCCTTTACATTTATATTGATACACCTGAAGGTGGGAAGGTACATTCAAAACCTTGAGGGTCATTATCCTACTTCCAGTTTCTTAATTATCAACCAATTGATATCTAATTTTTCCTTTTTCAAGTTCCTTCATCCTTTCATCACTCGTCTCCTTAATCACCTATAATCCTTCTTGTTATTCTAATTCTTGTCTCCATTTATGGTCGATGCTTCATGATGTTTCTAATGGTATTTAATTTGCATGGCACAACTCGTAGCTTTTCTGTCTACATAGTCCACACCATCATGTCATTTCCTACAACCACAATGTATCCTCTATAAAAATAAAAATGAGGGGCCCAACAAGACCCAACAACACTTTTTGACTTTTCCTCAAGTCAACTTTCAATACCCTTACTTGACTTTGCAACCTCCCCAAAAGAGGGGTACAACTCTAAGATCACCATAAAAATTTTGTTACTGAAATCAAGGAATCCCTTAAATTCCTTTCTCCACTTTCCCACCAAATTTTTTAGACCTACCAAATAAACATTTTCTTAGTCCAATTCTAGCACTTTTGGTCAATTTTCCTAAATAAAAGACCAATTGACTTGGTTGTATTTTGTAGTTGTTGAAATTCATTGTATCATCTAAGCATGATCTTTCAAATATATTGAAGCTGAGTTTATGATCATATCTTGGTACATTTACCATCATATTTCTGTCTAAATGGAATGAATCATGCCATGACGTAATCCCTCAAACTATCAAATCAAATTTATTACTTACCTATTAACCCAACTCTTGTCATTTCTACATTTATGACTCTATTAATTCAGTAATTGCACTCGACCAATACTAAATGACTTGACTCTTATATTTTCTTTTGACACAACAATGCAACAATGTAGCAACTCAACGAAAGGACACTATATTATCATGATTTTTTTTATTGAATTAATAGACTTGAAAGACAATTCCCCCTTGTTATCACATGAACTTGTCAGAGTATTGTGGGTTTGTGGTTTATACTTAAGTCTGTAATTTTTCCCTGTCTCTATCCTTTTCACAGACCAAGTCTTAATTTTCCCCTTCAGTCAGAAAAGTCATTTTTGTTTGCCCCTTTGTGTTTGAGCACTCATCTCCTTGGCCTCTATCACTGATCCTTTTGTCTTCCCAAACCCACATTCAGTTGTCCAAATCCTTGATCATGCAGGCTGCAGCCATGAACACAAAGCGCATCTTTCTCAAACAATCTATTTCGGGATTGAAGCATAACCAGAAAGAATTTTTAATCTTTCAACGCCGAATTTATCGAAGTTGCCGAAGTGGTCGAAGGCCCGAAGTCTCGAAGGCCCGAAATGGATCTAAACCGTTGATCAACAAGAGCCGCGTGTTGTCAGATCCCTAGCTCCGGAGAATTTTATTGGAGCAAATAAAGTTTGACTATTGAAAGGCCCGAAGGCCGATCTGTGAAGGAAATCTCGGTCATTGTTTTGAAAGGGAAGATCTGATCCATTGATTTGGAGGGGGCAGATTTTAGCCGTTGATCGTGAAAGCCTCATCCAAGATCATGATATCGACGACCACAGTCCATTGCGGGAATGCAACATGCTCAGGCGATAATTTTCTTGAGTGGTCCTGTAATTGAAGCCATGGTAAGTCAAGAGTGATACATGGTGAAGGGAGATGGATTGTGGGCCCAAAAGCGGTCTAAATCCAAACCACCTTTGAGCGGCCCCGCAATCACATGCTCATATAACATCCTATCCAAGAGTAGTGCATGGTCGTCGCTCACTCATTGGGGCATGCGAGTTTTCACCAAGCACCTCGCTCCACATCACTCCTGCGCATACGCTATCAGACTGCCACCTGCAAAGCTCGCATTGGTCATAGACAAAGACCATTCATAGCCTCAAAGAGTTAGGATGGACTCGCAGAAGTCATTGGCACCATCTGAGAACAGTTATGGGTGTTAGGCCGAGTCCTAATCCCAATGAAGACAATTATTGAAGATTGTGGGCAACAGTTGAGACCTCGCCTCATCCCATAAATGGAAAATGTTGCAGAGAGCAGCCATGAAGGCACACTTATGATCTGAAGCTTCCTTATGGGCAATTTTTGTTGTAAAGAACATAACTATGCCTGGCTCACGTTTGATATAATTAGGTCTGCACAACCTAACAGAGCGAGCATCGACTGAAGGCTTTAAAGGCAATAATCTGATCACATTCCTTGTGGTTGCAACATTTTAGTATATATACTCAGTTTCGATATTTAGTTAAGGTCGAATGGTTGAGCTAGGCTCCCTGCTATTGTAATATTTTTATGAAGAACACTGGTTCTCTGGTTATGTATTTGTTTTTGATACATCTTGGTTAATCTAAGTCATCTTTCTTGCTCCATCTTATTTTCCTATGATACTGAGAGAGTTCATGAATGACTGATTCACATGAATTGTTGTAACTGTATTATGATGAATGTTTGATTATAGTGTTGTTATAATTTCTTTCGGTTTCCTTGAAATTTGAATCCAAGAGGATCTTGTGTTTGAGTTTTTCCTCCTTAGGCTGCTTGAAGACCTGATGTCCATAGCATACCTCTACACTCTCCTCACAAAAGTCTTCCCTCTATTCACCCTTACTCCAACTTACTGACTGAAGTTGATTTCAGACCTCAGATGCTTGTGCATGGTAGTCCAGATTTCTGAGTTAGAACGTTATTATCATTGAGTCTGCGCCTATTTGACCTCTTTAAAACCAACCTATGACATATAAAATGATGGGTATTGGGCTTACCTCCAACGCAATCTAGAGTTGACTACTAGTGCTAGCATTTCTGGCATCGCTGCCGAGGAATGAATTGAAGACATTTCCCTGGGACAGAACGACAAAGAAGCTATGATTATGAAGGTGCATCAGATATCGGTATCATTGAAGATTACAACTTGCACCTAGCGACTCCATTGTTTCAACTCCACTTCTTTAGTTCTTGCTCCTAAAGGAAGACACACAAGGTCCACTTCACTACTGCCTCTAGCAACGTCTGAAGATGACCCAAAGGAAATTATCAGAAAGGGAAAGACCGCTCAAATAGGTACCTCCACTGTTGTACCAAGTTTTTCTAATATTTTTCATAATCCCTCTTTACAAACTCCAGTAACTGTTTCTGATTCTCCTATTATACAAACTGCTGGAGTTTCAAGAAATTTAAATTTTGGGAGTCTTCCTGTCGATTTCTCCCCTCCTAATCTTGGTTTGGAAGGAGAGGGCTTTGACACCCATTTCTCCCTCGAAGTTGTGAAGTGGAAGGAGAGAGATTTGACCTTAGAAGACTTTCCTACTCCTCCTCCTATTAGAGTTGATGCAGTTACGGAAGGGGAATCCTCTGTTACCTCTAGCCCCTCATCTTTATCTCCTAACGCTCAACCTTTTCCTTTTTATCCCAGAAGCACAACCCCAGTCTCGCATGTCTGAACTCCATCCCCTCCTGGTTATCCTCCAGTTCACGTCCAAATGGAAGGTGCTAATCCTCCTAGGAACAGGATGGCTGAGATATTGGCTACTAGATAAGCCCATCTGGTTTTACCTCAGCCCATGAATTCTCTCCCAGCCATGAACTACCTTAAGTACATGCCCTAGTTCATAGGGGAGGGAGACATCACTACAGAAGAGCACCTTGCATCCTTTTATAGATTTGCAGAGATTCATGTCATCGAAAGTGAAGATGTGTGGATGAGATTTTTTGTACAGAGCCTTGATGGTGATGCTAGGGATTGGTTTAAGGACTTGCCTCCTGAAACTATTGACGGGATTGTTGCTCTGGATGATTCATTATTAAGACATTGGGGTCTAAAAAAGATATCCTTTATTATATTACAGAATTTGGGGCACTTAAGAGAGAAGAGGGTGAATCTATTTCAGACTTCTCGAAGAGATTTAATAAGATGTATAAAAAGATTCTTGCTAAAGTTAAACCTACAGAAACCTCTACCAAGATGACTTATGCTAGTGCTTTCAGCCCTGATTTTTGCCTCTTGTTGAGAGAAAGAAGGGCTACCTCCTTGGCTCATATGCAAGATGCAGCCCTTGAAGTAGAATCCAATATATTGGCAACTGATAAACTTAGGGGTCAAGATGATAGAGACAGAGGAAAAGGTAGGTCTGAAAATATGACTTCTAGTTCCTCTATTGCCCCCCCTCAAATGGATGAAGTGACCAAGATACTAAAATCACTTTCTGCTAGAATGGAAAAGATCAAATTAGAAGAAAATCAAAGCTATAAGAATTCCCAAAATACTGAGAATAGGGATAGTTTCAAAAGAAAAACTAATGCCCCTCAGATCATCTAAAGAGATCACAGAAACAGGGATAGAGATGATCAGATAATCCAAACTCCTCTCCAAAATAACCTGGTTACTGATGAAGATGAAGAGGAAGAAGATATTGATCCTGAGATCCATTGCCTTGGAGATACCACTTCATCCCCTCATTTAACTCAGTTTGCATACGAAGAGGCCCTCATGAGTGATCAACTGAATGAACTGAGCAAAGGAGAAAAGAACAACAACGATCTGAATAGATATAGCCTCAGATCCAAGAAGAAAGAAGCAAGGCCTGACATTCCTCAGCGGCCTGCTAGACCCAAGAAACCTGCTAAATTTATGGCGGACAACAACAAAGAGAGGACAACACACAGTCCCCCACCAGTGGTAAAAGGTCCTATCCTAGAGGTAAAGGATATTTTGAAGCCTCCCTTCTCTTTTATCCTTGAGCATGATATTCAAAAGATTAGAATCCCCGTACCTCTCTGATCCAGGGGATCAAATTTTGCTCAAAAATTCAAAGTGCTCGGAATCACTTCAAATCAAACAGGAGCGTAGGCCTCGTAATTACGAACCCAACGCAACTCATTTGGGTTCAAACGGATGTCAGGAGCGAGAGATATCACGTTCTGTTCAAAACGACAAACAAGCAAAAAAAAGGGATGCTGACTGTACAGTCCGTACGGATGCTGACGTGGCAGACCGTACGACATGTGGCAGGCAGTTGTGTGGATAGTTGGCAATTAAGTGGACGAATGAGCTGCTGACACATGGCATCTTGGTGGCTAATTGTATGGTGACACATGGCCCAATCAATGGCTGCCACGTGTCACCTGGTCGGTGGTTTAAAGTCTTTGTAATCGGCAGGACTCAACCCCGCGACCTCTGGGAAGGGGAAGAGACTTGGGAAGAGCCACCAACCAGCACGCCACCGTTTGGACCTTGTTATATATATGGCATTATATATATTTAAATTTGCATATCTGTATGGTTGGCACGGGGCCCGGGCTGGGGCTTAGCCCCAGCCCACAGTCGTATATACAATAACATATGACCCATTGTTATATCGTTGGCGCATGCGTGGGGATTTGCATTTTGATTTGGTTTAAATGGTTATAAATCCCGCCAAATGTCCATTGCCTATTTGTCTTTGAAACGGAGCCCGATTTGCATTTGCGCGTGGTCACATGG
This sequence comes from Picea glauca, assembly GCA_000966675.3. Taxonomy (NCBI): domain Eukaryota; kingdom Viridiplantae; phylum Streptophyta; class Pinopsida; order Pinales; family Pinaceae; genus Picea; species Picea glauca. The sequence goes on from JZKD02S1908525.1 coordinate 503,326, forward strand.
GCCACATGACCTCGGCCTTGGCGGTTAGGAGCTAGGTGCGCCCATAACCATCCTACAGTTCACACCAGTTGTGTGGTTGTGCCCAGTGCTGGGTTTTTCCACATAAATGCGCGTGGGGGCTAGGTTGAGCAACAAGGGTGCATTTTGGCGATCCAGAGACAACAAGTTTGAAGGGGAACTTCCAGGAAGCCTATCTTATTCAATTTTTGGCCAAACGAGGTGCCGAAAGAGCCCAGCTAGGGGTTTTTGGATGTTCTGGAGCCATTGGAGCCATCTTTTTGGAATTTTGAGCATTGTAAAATACATTTTTGAGAACTTTGAGCAAATAATACAAAAGATCCATTGGAAGCTGGACAAGGAGATGTAGCCCAAGAGAGGGGTGAACTCCTTTATCATTTGCTGTGTTATGTGTTTTATGTTCACTGTTTATTGTTGTTTTTTATATGCATCTTGAATGAGTAATTTCCATAAAAGTTCTGTTGCAAATTGATCAAGTTGCATTTTAACACATGAATTAAATCTTGCAAATAATTTCAAGAATACAAGTCTTCTTCATTTTTAGATCAAGTTGGTATCAGAGCATAGGTTTTTGAAGACTTGATTATTTGCAAGTGTTTTGTTTTTTGATGCTCACAAGGTTGAAACTCACAAGAGGAGAAGGTCAAATTATAGAGCCAAGTTCTCATCCTTCAAGGAGGAAGCTTATATCATCACCGCAAGTTTCAAGGAGGCATTCACCAAGTATGGCTCATGAAGAGATTCATGAACATATTCCTATAGAAGATGAAGATCTCAGAAAGGCTGTCATGGAAATGAGAGAAATGATGAAAATCTTGATGGAAAGGAATACAGGATTGCAAGGTGAAGGCTCCAACCCTTCAAATCACAAGGGA
>JZKD02S1908525.1:509241-531789 GCA_000966675.3 Picea glauca
TGATAAGGTGTTGCATAACTGCTTGATGGATTCAGGGGAATCTCACAATCTTATGCCTAAGATTGTCATGGAAGAGATCAGGTTGGAGGTTAAAAAGACCTATCACGACCTGTATTCCTTCGACTCCAGAAAGGTGAAGTGCCTTGGGGTTATCAAAGACCTGGTCATGTCCCTGTTCCAGCTACCAATGAAGAGTGTAGTCATGGATATCGTAGCGGCTGATGTTCCCCCTAAGTTCAGGATGCTCCTGTCTAGATCTTGGATAAAGAGACTGGGGGGAACCTTGCAGATGGACCTTTCATATGCCACTATTCCTGTATTCGGGGGTGAGAAAAGGAGACTTTACAGGGAAGCACAGCTCACGTACATCATCAGTGATGAAGAAAACCCCACCAACCATCCTATTTGTTATTTTGACATTGATTTGGGATCCAACATATTTCAGCTGACTGATACTCCTGAACCTCCCTTTGAAATCAGAAAACAATCCATTGCTTTTTGTGAAATCCCTCCTCCAAGTAACTACCCCTATTTGGAATATCTTCTTTGATGGAGCCTCTTCTAAGGAAGGTGATGGTGCTGGAGTAGTCTTTGTTTCACCATTTCAAGAGACCATACCTTTGTCCTACAAGTTAGAATTTGAAGCTACCAATAATGTGGCAGAGTATGAAGCTCTTGCTTTAGGTTTAAGGGCTGCAAAGGACATGGGGATAGAAGAGCTATCAGTATTTGGAGATGCAGAGCTAATTGTTCATCAGATAAAAACTATTTATCATGCTAAGCACCCTAGGCTTAGGACTTACGGGAATGAGGTGTGGGACCTAATTGAAAATTTCTTTTTAGCTTTCAACATTTCATTTATTCCAAGAAGGGAGAATACCATGGTTGATTCTTTGGCTATTTCAGCAAGCCATTTCAGAATCCCACTGCCACCTAAACTCAAGTATGATATAAAGGTGAAATATAGACCCTCTATACCTGACAATGTCAATCATTGGAAGGTATTTGAGGATGATCTTGAGATTAGAAAGTTTCTTGAGTCTGTCGATGAGTTCTCTGCATTACACATAGATCAGGATCATGATTATGAAAGTAGCCCCCATGCTGATGTATTTTTAAATAAAATTTCTAATCACCATATTGTTCAGCTGCCTAGCAACCACATTCCAAAGGGAATAGTTCCTTTAGAAAGATTGTTCGATGGGAATGATGCGGTAGTAAAGTTTAAAGTCTCAGCTGATGATGTTGATATAACTGAGTACAATATTGGTACAGAGAAAGATCCCAAATTTGTCAAGTTGTCAAGCAACTTGTTAAGAGAGCAGAGGGCCAAATATGTTGAGCTATTAAAAGAGTTTTCTAATGTGTTTGTCTTGACATATGAAGACCTCGGGACATATGACACAAGTATCATTGAGCACAAGATCCCATTGAAGGAAGATTCCAAGCCATTTAGGTAGAAGTTGAGACAAATAAATCCTATGATGTTGCCCATTATGGAGAAAGAAGTAAAAAAGCTTTTGGATACCCAGATTATCATTCCTTTGAGGTATTTTGAATGGGTGGCCAACTTGGTCCCAGTGATAAAGAAAAATGGAGAAATCAGACTTTGTGTGGATTTCCGAAATCTGAACAGAAGCTCTAAGAAAGAAAATTACCCCTTGCCCAAGATGGAACACATATTACAGAGGGTGACAGGGGCATCCAGAATGTCTATGATTGATGGATTTTTTGGCTACAATCAAGTATTTATCTTGCCTAAAGACAGAGAGAAAACAACCTTCACCACTACTCGAGGTACATTCATGTATGCTAAGATGCCCTTTGGATTGATGAATGCAGGAGCAACCTTTCAGCGAGCCATGGGCATAGATTTTATTGGAGAAAGGGACAAGTTTGTGGTCACTTATTTGGATGACATAACAATGTTCTCAAAATCTGATAAAGAACATCATGACCATTTGAAAAGGGTCTTTTTGAAATGCATAAAGTTTGGTCTATCATTAAATCCGAAGAAGTCATTATTTTCCATGAAAGAAGGGAAACTGTTGGGGCACATTATGTCAGCTAAGGGGGTAAGGATTGATCCAAGCAGGGTAGAAGATATCCAAACTTTTTCACCCCCTAGATCCAAGAAATAAGTTCAGTCCTTCTTGGGAAAAAATAATTTTTTGAGAAGGTTTGCTTCGAATTTTGCTGAGCTGGTAAAGTTTATCACAACCATGCTGAGGAAGGGAAATGAGATCAAGTGGACTTCTGAAGCTCGTAATTCTTTAAATCAGATAAAGAAGGCTTTGAATAAAGCACCTGTGCTTATCAGTCCCGACCAGTCAAAGGATTTTCTAATTTTCTCTTTTTCTTCATCTGACACAGTAGCAGCTATTTTATTGCAAAATAATGTTGAAGGGTTAGAGCAGCCCATTTCCTTTTTCAGTAGGGCACTGAGAGATGCTGAAATAAAATATGACATCGTGGAAAAGCATGCCTATGTGTTGGTTAAAGCTCTCAAAGATTTCAGAGTTTATGTGCTACATTCAAAAGTCATTTCATATGTCCCTTCAGCTTCTGTGAAGGAGATCCTTATTCAGCCTGACATAGATGGAAGAAGGAGGAAGTGGATTGCCAAGATCCTTGAATTTGATCTTGAAATAAATCCTACCAAATTGGTTAAAGGTCAAGGTTTAGCTAGGTTGTTGGCTGAATCTAATTGTAAAGCCTTGGGGGTCAATTTCATCAACATTTTTTCATAGAATCAACAAGTTGAGTTGTCTGATGAAGATCCTCAAGTCACACCCCCATTGGCAGTATGAATTTGGTATAAAGACATTATATTTTTCCTACAGAAGTTGCAGCCTCCTGATGGAATGGAAAAGAGCAAGGTAAGAGCTTTGAAACTCAAATCAATTAAACATTGTCTGATTGATAAAGTCTTATATTGGGAATACCCTTTAGGAGTGTAGTTGAGATGCCTAGACCCACAGGAAGCCCAAAATATCATGTATGATTTTCATGACAGTTTATGTGGGGGGCATCACTTCTGGAGAACCACGGCTTACAAGATTCTTAGGGATGGATATTTTTGGCCTAGCCTCTTCACTAATGTTTGTACTAAAATGAGGGCTTGCGTTAAGTGTCAACAGTTCTCTGGAAAGCAACATCTCAAGTCTTTGCCATTGAAGCCTATGGTAGCTTCAGGACCTTTTCAACAATGGGGCCTAGATTTTATTGGGGAAATCCACCCTGCTTCAAGTGGTTAGCATAGATGGATATTGACTACCACAGACTACTTTACTAAGTGGATAGAAGTTGTCCCCACAATAAATGCTTCCCACAAAGTAATCATTGGTTTTCTTGAGGATATTGTGGCAAGATTTGGTTGTCCAAACAGAATTGTCACTGATAATGCTTCAGCTTTTAAGGCTGAACCATTGATTAAGTTTTGTGAACAGTTCAAAATCACATTGCTTCACTCTACTCCTTACTACCCCCAAGGTAATGGACTAGCAGAGTCCTCTAACAAGAGCCTTATTAATATCATCAAAATATTGTTAGAGGACAACAAGAAGGCATGGGATTCAAAGATTAAATTTTCTTTTTGGGTTGACAGAGTGACAACAAAGAGATCTCTTGGTGTCTCTCCTTTCCAGCTTGTGTATGGAGTTGAGGCCATCTTTCCTTCTCAGCTTGCCTTGCCTGTGGAAAAATTATTCCAAGATTACCAGGCAGAACTAGATGATATGATTAGAAGAATACAGCAGCTGGTAGAAGTGAAGAAGACTAGGGAGAAACTACTGGACAAAGAACATGACCATCAACAGAAGATCAAGCAAGCTTTTGACAAAAAGGTCAACAAGGAGGATTTCCAACTGGGAGATCTAGTACTTAAATGGGATGCACCTAGGCAAGATAAAGACAAGCACCGTAAATTTGAGGCCTTATGGATCGACCCCTTCAAAATTTCTGAAGTTTTTTCAAATAACACTTACAATTTGCAGGATTTGGAGGATGCTGAAGTTTTTGGTAGCTCTGTAAATGGGCATTTTCTGGAAAAAAAAAATTACTTAAGCCATGAGTGGCTTCCCATGTCATTGTAAATATCATTTTTCTTTTGTTTTCAATTTTTATAAGTGACTACATAACCCAACAGCTAAGGCACTAGAACTACTGGTTCTTGGTAGCTCGCAGGGAGCATGCCATCCCCTATGGAGCCAAATTTTATCACATGAACTTGTCAGAGTCCTGTGGGTTAGTGGCTTCTACCTAAATCTGTAATTTTTCCCTGTCTCTATCCCTTTCGCAGACCAAGTCTTAATTTTCCCCTTCAGTTGGCAAAGTCATTTTTGTTTTCCCCTTTGTGTTTGAGAACTCATCTCCTTGGCCTCTATCACTGATCCTTCTATCTTCCCAAACCCACAACCAGTTGTCCAAATCCTTGATCATGCAGGCCGCAGCCATGAACACAAAGCACAAATTTCTCAAATAGTCTATTTCGGGATTGAAGAATAACCAGAAAGCAGTTTTAATCTTTCAGCATCGAATTTACCGAAGCTGCTGAAGTGGCCGAAGGCCCGAAGTCCCAAAGGCTCGAAATGGATCTGATTCGTTGATCAGCAAGATCTGTGTCTCGTCATATCCCTAGCTCCGAAGAATTTTCTTGGAGCAAATAAAGTTTGACTATTGAAAGGCCCGAAAGCTGATCCACGAAGCAAATCTCAGTCACTATTTTGAAAGGGAAGATCTAATCCATTGATTTGGAGGGGAAAGATTTGAGCCGCTGATTGTGAAAGCCTCATCCAAGATCATGATACCGACGACCACAATCCATTGTGGGAACGCAACATGATCGGGTGATAATTTTCTTGAGCGGTCCTGCAATTGAAACCATGGTAAGTCAAGAGCGATACGCAGTGAATGGAGATGGATTGCAGGCCCAAAAGAAGTCTAAATCCAAACCACCTTTGAGCGGCCCCGCAATCACGTGCTCATATAACATCATATCCAAGAGCAATGCATGGTCATCGCTCACTCATTGGGGCATGCAATTTTTCGCCAAGCACCTCGCTCCACATCACCCCTATGCATACGCTATCAGACTGCCACCTGTAAAGCTCGCATTGGTCATAGAAAAAGACCATTCATAGCCTCGAGGCGTCAAGATGGACTCGCAAAAGTCATTAGCACCGTCTGAGAATAATTATCGGTGTCAGGCCTAGTCCTAATCCCAATGAAGACAATTATTGAAGATTGTGGGCAACAGTTGAGACCTCACCTCATCCCATAAATGGAAAACATTGCAGAGAGAAGCCATGAAGGTACACTTACGATCTGAATCTTCCTTATGGGCAATTTTTCCTGTAAAGAACATAAATATGCTAGGCTCGCGTCTGACATAATGAGGTCTGCACAAACTGATAGAGCGGACACCGACTGAAGGCTTTGAAGGAAGTAATCTGATCACATTCTTGGTGGTTGCAGCATTTTAGCACATATACTCAGTTTCAATATTTTGTTAAGGTTGAATGGTTGAGCTAGGCTCCCTGCTATTGTAATATTTTTATGAAGAACACTAGTTCTCTGGTTATGTATTTTTTTTTGAGACATCTTGGTTAATCTAAGTCATCTTTCTTGCTCCATCTTATTTGCCTATGATACTGAGAGAGTTCATGAATGACTAATTCACATGAATTGTTGTAACTATATTATGATGAATGTTTGATTATAGTGTTGTTATAATTTCTTTCAGTTTCCTTGAAATTTGAATCCAAGAGGATCTCGTGTTTGATTTTTTCCTCCTTAGGTTGCTTCAAGACTTGATGTCCATAGCAGACCTCTACACTCTCCTAACCAAAGTCTTCCCTCTATTCACCCTTACTCCAACTTACTGACTGAAGTTGATTCCAGACCTTAAATGCTTGTGCATGCTAGTCCATATTTTTGAGTTAGAACGTTATTATCATTGAGTCTACGTCCATTTGACCTCTTTAAAACCAACCCCTGACATATAAACTGATGGGTATTGGGATTACCTCCAATGCAATATGGAGGTGACTTCTAGTGCTAACAACCCCCACCCAACCACAAAGGTGGTGCTCGACTTCCTAAAATAGTCTAAAAGAAACTTAGAAATGCAAATTTCCTACCTCCATTCCAATTGGACTTGACTGACTAAATTCTCTCTTAACCACATGGTTAATATTTTTTCGACCAACATAATTGGACTAATTGGATCATATAGAAGGTTGAGCCCTATTTACTTGACTAAAAACATAAGTAACAATAATATATAGTTCTCCCTTTCAAGAGGGTTGCAAATTAACTTGATGGAGCATTGAATGGTTTTAGATGGGTGCCATTCACCCACCCCTCCCATAGTGTTCCATTGAATTGAGCCAATTGCATCACTTTTGAATCTTACCTAGCCATTATTAGGAAATATCCTAGGCAATGCATCTGCAACTTTCTAAGATGCTTGAGGCACCTATTATTGTAGAGTAGTACCAAGCTTCCTTTCTCAAAATATTTTTTTGATATGGAAATCATATCGTTCCTTTTTCAATAAATTCTTAACCATTTGGTAGTGGTGCACTAAGAAGCAGTCTTCCTCTATGTTGTAGGAAATAATCCTCAATGACTAGGATCAAGGAACTAACAAAGTGGACATAATAAACACTACTCAACATTCTAGATTTAATTATTATGCCAAAGACCAAGGAAATGAATGGAGAAAAATACCTTCGACCAGTTGGTTGGCCCCTCTATTGTCTCTTGTAATTTTTCTAGAGAAATTCTTGAATGCTCCAAAATTCTACTAGAATATGCACACAAATGAAACCCACCCTTCCTCAAACCATTTAAAAAATTAATTATCAATGGAAATATGAGAAGAAAAAATTATAACTAACTGATCCTAAATAACATTAGGTGGTTAATTCTTCCTTAAATAATGTAATTCAGAATATATAATCAAGTGAATGTAACATACCCAACCACCCACAGGCCGAGGTATGCTACCTTCAAGCCCGCCCTTGGACTTCTTTCTCTTACAGATACATTTTAAAAATTAAGGATGCATAAAAGAAAAGACTTTAATGACATGCACAACAATATCCAACAAGCATGCATAGTCTAAAAATTCAATTAAACGATAATTAAATATACACAGCGGAAATACATTCATATACATGTAAATGATACCATAACAAAAAGAACTTATCTTTATGAAAGATGACACCAACTGGCTGCAGACCAAGGACGTTCCACCCAACCATAGACACTACTGTTCCAAATCTCAACAGCAACGTCACTCCCGAGCTAGGGCTATGAATCCATAAGGACGGTTCCAGAGTGTTACTTGGCTTTCCGAACCAGTCAAAACCCAAGCTCTCACAGGATTCCCAGCTCTCACGACAATCCAAGTACCCAACTCTCTTCTACCCAGCTTGCACCACCCGAGAGAATGAACCTCAACCCTTCTCTGCCACGCAGTCCCTCAAGCAATCCTTCTCCTTAATTCGGGCTCCAACGCAACTGGTCCAGAATCTCAATGATGGAACTCTCAAGACTCGCAGCTGTGAGAAATGCTAGACACAAGTCAAAGCATCTCAGACATGAAGCCTCAGGTCATGGTTGGATCACACCAGCGACCACTACAACCAACTATCCCATGGCTAATCTTCAGCAGTTCGGCTCCCTTTCCCTGAGCCAAAATGTGGATGATGGATGGATCAATGAATGGGTAAGTGGGTGCATGGAGGTGCGTGCATGAAAGTGCATGAGGGATAGAATGGTACAAATGCAGAAGTGAAGGAGAGAAAGAGCCAACGACCAACCCCCCCATCAGACCCGTGGTGGGTTTAAGTAACTTCGTGGGGAAATCAAGAACCTCCTGACCTTCCCCAGGAAGCTCACGTAATTGATCCCCTCCCTTAGACAAAAAGGGGTAATTAGAATAGGAATAAACACTTAGCCCCTCAATCCCCCTCTCTTGTGGAATTATAGCCCCCTATAACTCTAGTCCTTGTCCGTCTAGCAGCCAGGGATGTGATTATTATTAATAACGCTAAAAGCATTACATGTCTTGGGCATACTAGACCTTTAATAATTGTTTGGTCACCCTGGCCTCTCCGCATTGTAACAATACATTATTTAAAATGGAGGTTCAAAACCTGAGGTGTTACATCTCCTCCCCCTTATTTTGGCATTGTCCTCGGTGCATATACAAAATAGAGATCAAAATCTCAAATTTATTCAAAAAGTTGTGGGTACTCTGCTGACATGGCATCTTCATGCTCCCAGGTAGCATCTTCAGGGCCGTAGCAGGTCCACTGAACTTTTACCAGCTCTATAAATCGATTCCTGAGCATTTTTACCTTTCTGTCCAATACCCATACTGGCTAAACCTGAAAATATCCCTCCGTCTATACCTGAATCAGATGCCAATCAATAACATGGTTAGGGTCATGTACATATTTCTTTAGTAAAGAGACATGAAATACATTATGCACATTCATGGAAGCAGGCAATGCAAGCATGTATGCAACTGGCCCTATTCTATCCAATATTTCAAATGGAACACAGAATTTCGCTGCCAGCTTCATACAACTACCCAATTTCAAAGATATTTTCTTGGGCTTCACTTTCAAAAGTACATGCTCCCCTACTTTAAACTCTCTAGCTATCATGTTCTTGTCTTCATAAACTTTCTGTCTATCCTGAGCTGCCTTTAAATTCTGCTTGATCTTGGCCACCTGGTCTTCCATGTCCTTGAGCAACTCTGGCCCAAGTACCACTCTATCTGCTGGGTTGTCCTAGCTTACTGGAGTATCGCATTTCCTACCATACAAGGCTTCAAATGGGCTCATTCTCAATGAAGCTTGATACCCATTATTATATGCAAACTCAATCAAGTATAAGTAATTTTCCCACTTAGATGGCTTATCCATCACATACATTCTCATCATGTCTTCAATTATTCGATTGACCCTCTCTATTTTCCCATCTGTCTAGGGATGATACACTATGCTAAAGTTTAGATTTGTGCCAAATACTTTAAACAATCCCCTCCAGAAATTAGACGTAAACTTTTTATCTCTGTCCGAGACGATTTTCCTAGGTATCCAATGCAACCTAACAATTTCCTTCATGAAAATTTCTGCAATATTAGTCATTGTATGCGTTCTCTTCACAGGCACAAAATGAGCAACCTTTGTTAATTTGTCAACCACCACGATGATTGAATCATGTTGCTTATTCGTTCTGGGTAATCCTGTGATGAAATCCATGGAGATCACTTCCCATTTCTTCTCTGGAATTGGCAAGGGATGCAGCAAACCCGTTGGGTGCCTATCCTCGTCCTTCAGCTCCTGACATTCCATACATCGAGCGATGTAATCAGCAACATCTTTCTTCATTCCCGGCAGGTTATGGTAAGGATGCATGTCCTATGTTCTAGCTCATTTATCAAACTAGGTGCTCGAAGTCAGATTAAGTATTGGTTTACATGGCGGTCAATACCCCAGTACCTCAGTGGGTTGATATCCTAGTACTCCAGTGGATCAGTGCTTGAGATATTAGATATCAGTGAATGCGTGAGGTGGTCAAGAGAAGAAGGGTTGAGGGTCGATGAGTTGAGGGAATGGTCGGCCAAGTGGTAGGTGCCACGCCAATATCCACACCAACAGCCACGTCAACACTTGAATTTGACGTGTATGATGTGTTAGTTCCATGTCGAATGGTAGAGGTGACATGGATTCCATGTGGTAGTGTGGTGGCCTTTGGGAAAGAAGGCATTAAAACTTTAGGAGGATGAAAATTTTGATCCAAAGATTGGTTTTGAGCATATTTACAGTCGTTGGAAAGATCTCGACAAGCATAATCCATCCATGGGATTCATTTAGATAATGGATTCAAAGTGAAAAAGAGGAAAGTTTGATACCCTGCCATCCTTAGTGAGGATTAGGGGGATGGATGTGTTACAATAACAAGCATGCCTCAACAACATGTGGTGCAATATAAATGAGGTTAGAACCAAGGTTAATCAAAATTTAAATAGATCTATTGAAAGGTATACCTTCCATCTCCACCATTGATGCTTGGTGGTATAATTGTTGATTCTTTGCAACTGCATATATCTAAGGTACATGTATGGCTACATCATCAATAGTGGTAGCCTCCTAGATGTCATAGATCTTTGTATTATCGTTCTACTTGCAAGGAAAGTCTCTTAACATGTTTTCTTCTTCACAACACCAACATTTTAGTGGTCCTTTCTTCTACTCTTCTATATTTTCCTTTATGGGTTCTGCTAGCCTATTCCCATTTTGAGTGGGATAATTTTGTTGATGCATGATTTTAGTTGGATAAGTGGAATAGGCACTCTTTCCCGGATTCATCTTATACCATGGTTATTTAAATCCTTTGTTTTTAAATCCAGTCTTATCCATCCTTTTCCAATGCTTGTGAGGCTCACACCTATGCTTTGATTGCTCATAGTAATACTTATATTTTCAATTGGTGTCATCAAGTGTTTTGGATTCATCGAATTCAATTCTATCCTGGAAGGTCTATGGAAATTCATTGAGAAAGAATTATATCTTTATCTTCTCATCTTTAATGTATGGGACATAGTACATACCTCAATATTTATATGAACCTTTTGACATATTCATCCCTGGTGAGCTTCCCCAACTTATGTTCATGGAAGTCCCTGATCTTTCCATCATAGTATCTTTGTGACAGATACATCTTCCTGAAATACTTCTCAAAATGCTTCCAGTTCAGTTTCTTCTCATTGATCCCTTTGACATTATTAAGGTCTTCCCACTAGATGGAAGCCCCTCCATTTAAGTTAAATATGGATACTCTTGCATTCATACTCTCTGAGTTGTTATGGCTTCCATTTTAATCGTTGAAAAGTTTTCTTGCCAAGAAACCATGCCTCTACTTCCTCACCCGTATTGATTTCTCCATCAAACGTGGATGTATTTTCCTTCTTGAATTACTCAGATAGGGAACTCTTGGAGTATTTCTTCCTCATTTTCTTATGGGCACCTGAAGCACTCTTCTTGTTGGATAGTCCTTCAGAATCGATGGTCCTCTAACTGGAGGAATTTGTTGAGGAGTCTTCACTAGATGTGTCCCTCTTGGAATTCTTGTTCCTTTTCCTTGAGGAAAATTTCCCGATGTTATTGATTGTTAACCCATGCTTTTGGATTTCTCACAAGATTTGTAGCTTCCCAAAGTGATATCTTTTTTCATTGTTGGAATTTGGCCCTTACCACGATATATTTTGTATTTCAGAAAAGCTTTGTAGAAATACTTCATTTAGTTTTTTCTTCTTCCCTTGTTCTCTAATGAGCTTCTCATTATCATCCTGGTAGCTTTGAAGTTGAGCATTCAAACTTCTCACTATATCTGCCAAGTCTGGAGGAGTTTCTATAGCCCTCCTCTAATTCAATTATTCATCTCTGATACGTGAGGCCTCTTCCATGACTTGTTGTACCATTTTGTTGCTATGTCCTTCACTTCACTATGTCTTCTAACTGTTGAAATAATAGGCCATTGTTAGCTAATCATGAAATTGAAATACACATGCACACACTTGGCCTTGATGAGGTTTTTATTGGCCTACAATAGCACAAAATCAAGATTATTTCCCTACTTCCATTCACACTCAGAATTTGTTGTTAGTGTACACATCAATATAATTAATTTTCTATAGGAATCATTCTAGTTCAAAACAAGAAAAAAAATATAAATTTTCTGCTGTAAAAATTCTAAAATTAAAATATTTTGTCCTTATTTTTGACAATTCAAATTTCAGATCTCACTATCTCAAGAAAACTTGTGATGTTGGTATGTGGTATTTTAGTGCAGAAAGTTTTACCATTCTCATTATATCCTTGGCATATGAACCTGTGTGGTCATTCTCTAGCCCATCTAGGTCTAGTGTTTGAACCATTGCTATGATACCACTCTGTAACACACTTGACCGCATAAACTTCATTAGGGTTGGTGGCGCATACAAAATTCTCCCAATTTATCTCTAAATCACTTTTCTTTAACATAAATCAATCACCAATTATGAGCTCATATGGAAATTATTCTCCTCAAGATATTTCCAATGATTGTCACTACGCTTGATTCTGAGCTTTGGAGAGAAATATATGATCTCTTGAAGTTCTTAGACTTTACCTTCAAGGTGATGTCATCAAATACACGTGGAGCCATATCACACATGCCAAATGATGTGGATGCTTCCTTTCGAAAAGGGTTGATGGATAAATCGGCTGAAGAGCCTATGAGTGGGCTCCAAAAATCAAAATTGCTAATGCATGTGTCATGCCATGTCATCAACCACGTGTCGTGTCATGTCATCAACCATGTGTCATGCCATGTCATCCCACATGCCTCATTAGCTTCCACATGCCATGCCACGTCATTCTCTACATGTCATGCCACATCAACATTTGTTGGGTAATTGATGAATACAAGGTACGACTATTGAGAAAAATGAATAGTCTATAGTCTAGGGTGATTTACCGATGAATGGTCAGGATCTAATCTTGACAGAGCACCCAATGGATGAAACCTTGATGCAAAACCCATAAATTCGGGTCATCAACTAGTGGAGTCCTAAAGAAATACTATTTTAATGGAAAATTGGATGTCAGATAAGGCTTGGAACTTTGTTGATGGAACCTTAAATATGAGATCTAGGGATCCATAATTCCTTAAAATATCTATTAAAAATATCAACTGGATCCAGATGGTTTAGTTTAATTTTTTATTTCGAAGTTGAATTTTGTTATTGCGTTAAAGAAATGAAATTATAACGGAACCCCATGACGAGAACCATGATGATCTGAATATTTGGGAATATGGAAAACACTTAAAAACATTTAAAGAGAAATATCAGATGTAGATTTCAGTTTAAATCCACTCTGAAATGGAACCATGCTAATCTAGATATATGGGAATCTAGGTTTTTCTTTAAGACTTACAAAAAAGGAAGAGTTAGATTCAGATGCTAGTTTAAATAAGCCCAAAATGGAACCATGCTCAATGAAACCATGTCCATCTAGACATCTGGGAATCTGGGACACACTTTTAAACCCTTTAAAAAGAAATATTGGATATGGATGTCAGTTTGGCATCATTCCTAAACATAACCGTGTCAATCGAACCTTGTCCATTCGAACATTCAAGGATCCAGAAATCAATTAAAGACTTACATATGATGGTCTAAGTTAGATCAAAATGGAACCACACCCAATGGAATCTTGACCATCTGGAAATTCAGGAATCCAGAAATCACTTAAAGTCTTGTAAAAAGACATGATCGGATCCGAATGTTGGAATTATCTTGGCATGTGATGAAACCATGTCGATGGAATCATAACAATCTAAGCATTCAATAATAGGTGGGGATTCTCATTGCCAATGATTTATTTAAAAATATGAACTCTGGATAGCCCGGATATAGTAGGATTCAATGGCATCCGTTCGTCAATTTGAGTGAAATTCTAATCTTCTTTCTTCTCGAGTTCACAATGAACACCATATTCCTCAACTTTACAATATCAATTCATCAATTTCACAGATTTACATGGTTTTGACCCTAAGACATTTAGATGGCTATGGTAAAAGTTTCTCAAGGAATATAACCCTATATTTCATGAAATTCAGGCTTACCAACTCTAGGTTATGATTGAAGTTCCTCTAAGAGTCATTCCCATGATTTTATTCATGAAGCCTATGTTATAAATATCAACTTTCTAACCTATCACCCTCGATATTCAAGAGATACCAACAATGGGGATTACAACCTTCAAAATAAAAGCATAACCATGTTGTAGCCTAAAAATAAGGAATTTAAGACTCAAGGGAAATTAATAATCCCTAAGCACTCAAAAACTTAACACACACACACACACACACACACACACACACACCTCTTTCATTCTATAATTGGTAAGTTGTGCTTTCTTAAGAATTCCATGCAATTCACTCAGAGATTTTTTCTCTCGTCCATAGAGTCTTTGCATTAAACTTTCAAGAGGAAAATAACTAGAAAGTAGATTACCAAACATACATGTATACAGAGCATAGATTCCTCCCATTCATCATAGACTTCTAAGAGACAATAACCAGTATGGAAATACTATACATACAGGGAACATGGAGAATAAATTCATTCCATATCCCTTATATTTTTTCTCATAACCCATTTAGTTTCATAAATTACAAAAGTATAGAAATATTACAGATTGAATATGTGTCCAATTAACTAAGTATGATTATGCACCTATCTATTTATAAGTTGTTGGCTAGGAAAACTGACTGATGGTGAGTGATTTTCCACCCAACCATAGGTTCAGTTACATTATTCCTCTCTATAATTGGAAACCCCCATTCCAAACAATGATACCACCAAGGAAATTTATACTTCTCAAGAAAATTAATGGATGTGAAGGCCATTGTTCCTCATAAATAGTCAACAACAGAAACCCCTTTCTACCCACCAAGTCAGGGCCTCCATGAACCTCACACATGCCTTCCCAACTAGATTACTTTTTCACAAGAGATTTCCTTCACTACCTTTTCAGTCCCTCAATACCATTCCCTCTCAGTTCCATTTTCCTTTCCCAACAAGCATCGACCCTCTTGCCTAGGTTAGGTTTAGGTTTCTTTCCCGAATTTCACAGACCAAATATAAGATTTAGAGAGTCTATTTTATTGGAAATTTCCCCTGCTCATGACTTCCTCTCTATTTGATATACATGCTCGATCTTATCTGTCTACTCTATCTTCTCATGGGTTCTCCCCATAGCTCTTCTTTTCCACAACTGTCTCCTCCTCTACAACCCCTTGTGCGTTCTCTCCTTCCTCCCAGAAGGTTCCTAATTTTCCTTGTTAGTGGTAGAGATTTTGTGATTTAATCATAGAGTTTGAGGTAGGTACTTGTTTTACCCTAGCTAACATTTTTTAGTTTTACCATCCATTTCTCCATAATTCCATTATCATGGGTGGTTGGCTGCTCAACTACCAACTCCCTTCATTAAGTGATTTTTGGGAAAATGGAAAGAGAGAATTCGAAATTGACTTTTGGCACTTTGGAAAAATGGATCCTTGGTGAAGGTTAACTTATTTGTAGGTAAGGAAATCCCCCAACCCCCTCACTGAATTTCACTTACTATATCATGGCCAATATTAATGCTACATCCTTTAGTGAGCTTGTTATGCGAGTTCTTCATTAATTAAAAAAATACATTCACAATGTTTGTTTGTTCTAGTATTTAAGTCATAATTATAATTACAGATTGGGGGAAAATGGGATGTTACATAGGATGAGCATTATTTATCATTGGACAACTCATTATATGTCTGAGAGTGCTACTTTTACTAGTTAGTCCATGTTTTTACTTTGTTGGTTCATTTCCCTATAATTGGGCATCCTCACTAGCCGTAAGAATTCTCTCCACCAAATTATTTCTACGGAATCTAAAGATACATAAACTAAAGATATGAAAGCTAAAGTTGCAGAAGCTATGGCTATGGAAGTTGTCACTCCAGAGGTTGTTGAAGAAGTTTGAACTCTGAACTACATAGACATTGGATTTTAATTATTCGGAATGTGCATCGGTGTTGTTAAAATGGATGGGATATAATCCTACCATTTACAAATCATATGGTATCATAACAGGTTCCACAAACTTGGAGAACACCTGCATGAAAAACACCTAGTACCAAGCATTGCTATCAGGCCTACAAAGAAGTGGAAGACCACCAATGGCGGGGAGTCCTCATGAAGAACATGACAGGGAAGACTCATAGGTCATATTTGCTGAGCTAGAGCAGATCACTGCTACACTAACAAATATGGTAACACAACTATTGGAAATGAAGGGAAAGGAGGCTAGCACCATGATGGATTCAATCCTAGTAAAATCACCTTTTAAGATCCTTCCTCAAGAGATATTTTGCGACTTTGAAAAGCACACTAGAGACATTGGTTCCAAGATCATGAGGAAAATGGGCTATGATTTCAAGTGCTAGGCAAGGAAGGCCAAGGGATGTTGATTCCCATTGTAGCTCAACAAAGGCCCAAGCATGAAGGCCTAGGATTTGGTGGACAAGAAGCTATCACAAGTGCAACTCAAACCACCTTCATCAAGGAAAGAGGAACCAGAAAAGAAGTCATTCCCATAGAAGAAAAGGAAGTTGGAGAAGGAGTGTGCAACAAGCCACTAAAATCCACTTGTAGAAACTTAGAAGAGGGAATCAAAGAGATGATTCTGCCATATAGATTGTATCCAACTCTTAGGGGACCAAGAAACCAAGATGGAATTAATCATTATAGATCGAAAATGTATGGATTAGTTTGTCTTTTTTTGCAATAAAAAGGATCATAAGGCTAGCGATTATTGGCACTCTTGAAGGAAAAGTATCCCATGCATGAACTATTGCTAATACTACAGATTGACTGGACTTTGGAAGGCCAAACATTGGAGGCTTCACTCAGAACTTCGTCCTAGGAACCAAACAACCAAGAATACATCTTGGAGAGTCAAGGTCAAGGGGAAAGAGGATTTTCTTATGCTTGCAGCCTAGGGAGAATTTCTTGTCCAATGACCTATTGTAGAAACAAATGTCATCATAAGCCATGAGAAGGGTAGCATAGCTATACCAAAGGCATGCCTAATTATCTCTTATCTTCCATCCTATAGTGGAGGCACCCTTTTTTGGAGATTTGCTAGAGTCTTCTTGTTGATTGGAGAAGAATGTTGTGGGGATTTGAAGCTTTTGGGGACCAAAAGCCTGCAAATGGAGAGGTGTGATCCGAATTAGATCCTCTTATAAATTTGTAAGTGTAATTTTTATTTTATTTTGTCTTTTTGGAAAATTTGGAATCAGAAATTAACCATGTGATGGTTGTCCTTCCAAATGCATCCCATTAAAATAATGAAGGTTGTATTGAAGAGGCAGCGGGAAATGAAAATGAGAATGGGGGAGTGCAACGGTGAAAGCAAGAGCTTGAAGAGTTCATCGTGCTTGAATATCTATGGATGACGGATTCAAGAAGTATGTCCATGATGATCAAAGGCATCTCTAAGCCATGGCCATATTCATTTACTTAGTGAGTAACAATGCATGAGATGTTGACCATGCATGTAGCTCACCCCCTTTGTAATGAATTCTTTGAGCATAATAAAATGGTTCTAGTTTTCCTATTCTAGTTTTATGTGTGTAATTTGTTGTGTGGGAGGTTGGTCTGCATAATACATTGGATAATGGACAAAACCCATCAGAAAAACTCTTTGTTTTCCACCGTTGAATGATTTTGGAGAGGGGAAATCAACTATTCTCAATCCATAGTTGTTGCAAAAGTTGATAAATTCATTTTTTTCTCTCTTTTGAATCATTTACTCTCTCACATAGGTGAATTTACTTTCTTGGCTTGTTTCTTTAAGTTCCCAGGCCTTGTATGGTTAGTGTTGGGCATTTTTAATTATCTGTTGATCATTTTCTCCTTTGTTGGGTCATTTTTCTTAGTGTCGGTCATCCCAACAGAGAAGTTTTTCTGATTTAATTCATGTTGGGTCATTTTCCTAAGAGTTGGGCATATTTTCCTTTTCCCACAAACTACTGATTGACTTAGTCCTCATCATTGAATACAATTTTCTCTATGCTTGGGAGAGTTCACTTCTACCTACATGTTTCTTTGTCATCCACAGGTCATACGGAAGCCAAACAAGCTACACACAATTTGTACATGCCAAGAAGTAGTTGTTGGGAATTTTACCTACTACTTTGATGTGTTGTTTACTGCTTGGGAGAATTTATATATTCCTCAGTGTTTTTTTTCATTGTTAAGAATCTAGATTCATCCTTGACATTTTTCTCTCTTGTTGAGTGCCAAAATTTTCCCTTGGATGTATTTCCCCACTACTAAGCCACTAAATCCACCCAAAAAATGTTTCATTTATTGTTGGTTGACTCAACTTGCACACTAAGAATTATTTATCATTGGATGACTCATTGGATGTTTAAGAGTACTACTTTTACAATCTAGTCCATGTTTTTACTTTGTTGGGTCATTTCACTATAGCTGGGCATCCTCACTATCCATAACAACTCTCTCCGCCGAAGCAATGTTACGAAAACTAAATCTACAAAATCTATGACTCTAGAAGTTGTCATTCCAAAGGCTATTGAAGGATTTCAAACTCTAGAATACACATACATTGGATTTTAATGATTCACAATGTGCATCCATGTTGGTGAAATGGATGGGCTATAAGCCTACCATTTACAGATCATGTGTGTTCTAATTTCCTCCTTAATACCAATGATGAAACATTTTTTGAAAAATGAATCATATAGGCCTTCTATGTGGATTGCTAATTTCTTAAAGGGTGAAATACAATCAATGATTGTGCCTATTTGTCATAATTTTTCTAGTCATCCCAGATAGAGAGTGTCACATTCAAAATGAACATAAAGGACCTTTACAAAATGGGTCCATGTAATGTATCCTCTGTAATATTTCTTATACCATTTCCACCATTGACAAGGTTCTTCATCCAAACATAAGAATTCCACTTTTAATTTCCATAGGTCATTAGTAATGCCATGGAGAGAAAAACAATGTTCCATTTTGGTAACCCAACCTAAGGGATCATAACCATCAAACTTGTTCATGCCTACCTTTGGAAATCAATTCCTTGAATTGTGATCCTGATAGGGTGGGTGATGGGAATCCAAGAAGAGCATGTGAATGTCATGCTCTACATGTATTGAGGAATCCTCCTTGGTTGGATATATGTGTGGATATGGCCTCTTCATACCCAAGCGTGTACATATATATCCGAACATGTTTAGTGGCCCTTAAATTTAATTCTCAACCTTTACAGAAAGCTCTTTGAATGAAGACTCAAGGATAGAAACCTTGGTGTCAAGTTGTTGGTGCTTGGTGTATAGGTCCTAGGGTTGGTTATCAATGGTTTCCATGCTACAATTATGGACCATGAGACCATTTAAGATCCTATCAAAATGTTAATCCCAACTTGGCTCACTACAACTAGTAGCTTGAGAGGACTATTTTGAGATATATGAATAATGATGTATTGTTAGGTTCACAAAAAAAATCACTCAATAAGTATACCCACGTGATCAATACAACGAAATGAATATTTTGAGACTGGTCTCCCACAATGGTGTCGGTAGGACCCAGACTCTTTTTTCTTTCGGAGTACTACTCCTATAGGTGTATTACTCCTGACTAATTATTATTGTACTGAAAAAATATCCAAATTAATTATAGATGCAAAGATGTAGGAATTTTGTTGGATAATTGCAAAAGCTAGGGTCTGCATGGTCCTAAAGACAGAAGAGTGTAAAGTGCCATAACTCTCTAATATAGTTGCAGGGTCCAATAGTAGTACTCGACTTAATATCTCAGGGCACTAACTAAAGAGGATTGACCATGCCCTTAGTTAGTACTAGAGAGTGATGTTCTTAAGTGTTGTTCTTAGTGTATTATTGCAACAACATGGTCGATTAGTTTATCTAGAGTTAGTTTTAGGTATACCTCAAGGAATTCCATTATACTCAAAGGTAAGTGGAAGTGAGATTTTGTGTACATGTGTTGTCTAATGTTGTACTACTCGAATGGGTATTGGCATGGGTTACAAGGGATTCCAATGATTCCACTTGTATTTCCTATGTGTATTCTTCCCCAACCATAATTTTACCCAATGAGCAACAAATCACTACATTATTTAAAGACACTGAAATATGTCTCTAGATTGAAAAAAAAATCTACTAAACTTTAGAGGCGTGTTGGCTAAAGAAAGAGCTATGATACCACTTGTAGTGTTCCTTAACCCTTAAAATTGAAACAGAAACTTGGTATACATAAATAATAAGTGTATAAAACCATATACAAGAGACAATGAAATAAAATACATAGATTAAACCCTTGTATTAATAACATTCAAAATGAAGAAAGCAATGTTCACTTGCCTCTTAAGGTGGGGTGACCTCTTAGTGAGAAAAGCTCCAAAAACAACAATACTTATACAAAACATTCCATAGCCTCCTAGCTCTTTAAATAGATGCTCAAATAACCAAATCCTAACTATTTGTGGTCTCATAGTGGGCCTTATTGTGCCAAGAGGCGCTTTCTATAGCTCAATATCAGGGAGAGGTGTAATTCCTTCCATTCTCAATATGGAGTTGACGTGTGCCATTTTAAAAAATATATTAATAACAACAAATTTCAATGTCGGCCATAATTTAAATATTTCAAAGTTCACCTTAAGTAAAATATTTTTATATCAACTCTCTCTCTCTCTCTCTCTCTCTCTCTCCACATACACACACACACACATACATAGAACAATTGAAAGTAAAAAAAATGATTAAGTCGATATGTGCTCTCTACATCAAAACATGAGGGAGATATGTAATTTTCTTTAGTGCTTAACATCGAGTTGACATGTGACATTTAAAAAAATATTAATAACAAAAAAAAATTCAATGTCACCAGGAATAAAAATATTTCAATATCCACCTTAAGTAAAATATTTCAATATCAACTTTATACATATATATCCATAAAGCAATTCAAAGTAAAAAAATATTATGGTTAAAACATTTCAATGGTGTCTTGCTCACTATGAGTGAGATGTGTAATTTCTTTTGTGTATTTTGTTGCTCTCTCTCTCTCACACACACACACAAAGAACTAACGTAAATCCATCTTAACTGTAGATCTATCATGTGCCAAGAAGGATCAAGTCTTTTGAGATGATTTTTTTTTTTAGATTGAAAAACCTTGAAAAAAGGTTTGCACCTAAAGGATTTGATACCTCTCAACACATGATAGATCCAAAGTTAAGATGATCTATGTTAGTTTAATAAAAATGACCATTTTATATTAAATAAACATCCACTACTATCTAATGTACCTTATTCAAAGAAGATGGTTGCACACATTAATTAACTAACTCCTAGGTAGCCTAAAGTAGGGAGGTTAGGGTAGGACCCTAGCAGTGTCCATATTTTTCCAAACACAATAAAGTAAGGGGTTTGTATTTTTACTCATAATTCATCCAATAAGAATTGTATCTAAACTCTCAACTTTCTTCCAAAATTCTTTGGAAAGGTCCAAGCCCTTAACATAACAACCATATCAAATCTTTGTTTATACCAATATTCTAAAGAGTAACTTCATCCATTTCCAATTCCACAATTCAATTTTTGTGCATTAATTTTACTTTCTTCACACAAATTCTTATACATTAATTTTTGTGCATTAATTTTACTCCATACCTCCTATTATGTTTTCTTTACACCAAAAAAATCTAATTATAAATACATTAAATTCAAGATCCAAATTTGGGAGAAGAAACTACAGTTCTCATAAATCACCATTAAATATGATAGTTATATTATCCCAAATACTTATTATTATTAATTTTATTTTGTTTACTTCATTTTAATTTAAATTCACGCAATCCAAATACTAAAATGTGTATTATTTTAATTTAAAAAAAAAAAAAAAATCAATCTCAATTGACGAGCAAACTTCAAAATTTAAAAAAAAAATTATTTAATTCAAATTTTAAAGAAAACTTATTTAATAAGTATTCAATTTTTTAAGTATTTAAATGGAAAATATGAAACATCTCAAATGCATAGTATTCTGCTAATAATAATAAATATGTTAAAATGAAAATAGATGGGAAAAGATTGATATCAACGTGGGATGTGATTTTGGAGTTTGGAAGGTTGAAACGTCTCCCACTATTTGGTTTTGATAAGACATTGATGTCGTGTAATATACAAGTGGAGTAGGCACATGTGAAACCCGAATTAAGTCGTTGTATAGCTGGACATTTTGAACAAGTCAGTATCTTGTCCTTTTCAATGGATACGTGTCAAATTATAGTCCATGCTCTATGGCAAACGCAACCTACCTTGTATGAAAATCTTCTTGTTTATGCATACGTGTCAATTTTTAATTCATGTTACGTGTCAACTCCTAATTCATGTTATAAGTGAAGGTTTAATGTGTGTGCAGGTATACTAGCACAGCCACTCAAAACTATGGCTGATGAACGCCGAAAGGCGTGGACAGAAAATGAATGCACAGCTAGAAAATGAAATGCACAATCAGAAAATGAGTGTCTATAGGCAGCGTGCTAAATCCAAAGTTTAATCATTTAAACGTAGCAATCATATAGTGCTACAATAATTTCTTAATATGATTAGGTAAATGTTAAAAGGTTAACAGGTTAACGGATGCATTCAAAAATACAAGGAAGTTATGAAGAGGAAATCACATTCATTGATTTGGGAGGACGACTAAGAATATGCCAACATCTTTAATTGTTAGCCATCAGATTTGAATTTTAGATTAAAAGGTGATTAATTGTGCTCATTGTCAATAGGTGCGCGCCTTTCGGCGTAACCACTATTCATCACCAATCTTCTCCACTAATTTTTTGTTGCTATGAATGTTAATTAAAGTGATTAGTTTTC
>JZKD02S1908525.1:571703-588631 GCA_000966675.3 Picea glauca
TCCATTCCCCTCGTCCCAGCATCCTTCCTCCCAATGTTTTCCCCTATCATCATCCCTTTGCCCAGAAAAATGAAATTGAGAAAATTGTTCAAGAATTTCTCACCACAGGTGTTATTCGTCCTAGTAATAGCCCCTATAATTCTCTTTTGGTCATGGTACTTAAGAAATAAGGCTCTTAGCACATGTGTCCTGACTTTCGCATGCTCAAAAAACTCACCATCAAAGACAAATTTCTCATTCCTATCATTGATGATCTCTTGGATGAATTAAGTGGTGCCTAGTTCTTTACTAAACTTGATCTTCATTCTGTCTACCACCAGATACATATGAAAGAGGTGGACATTCCTAAGACTACATTTCAAACTCATGAGGGCCACTATGAATTCTCGATCATGCCCTTTGGCTTGTGTAATTCTCACTCTACTTTCCAAAGCCTCATGAATCATGTCTTTCGTCCTTTTCTCTTTCATTTTGTCTTAGTTTTCTTTGATGATATTCTCATCTATAGTAAAACATGGACAACCTATCTTGATCATGGGGATTGAGTTCTTCATCTACTCTCTCAGCACCAACTTTTCCTCAAACAATCTAAATGTGCTTTTGGAGCCTCGAAATTCGAGTACTTGGGTAATATTGTTGGGAAGGATGGTTTTAGGGTGGATCCTAAGAATATTGAAGCTATGAAGTGTTGGCCTCACCCCAAGACTCTCAAAATATTATGTGTTTTTCTGGGTTTAAAAGACTATCATCGCAAGTTTTTTAAGAATTATGGAAAAAATTTGGCGCCTCTCATTGCTCTCCTTAAAAATAATGCTCTCACTTGGACTCCAACAGATGATCATTACTTTTGAGCCTTGAAGGAGGCTATGTCCACCACTCCTATCCTGGTCCTTACCAACTTCAAAAAGACCTTTTTCATGGAATGTGATGATTCAGGGAGAGGAATTAGAGAATTCCTTATGCAAGATGGTCGGCCTTTGGCCTTTAACAACAAACAACTATCAGAGAAACATTTGGGCCAATCAATCTATGAAAAATAAATTTTGGCTATTTTGCATGCAGTGGATCTCTGGTGCCCTTATCTATTGGGGAAACACTTCCAAATTAAGACTGATCACCAAAGTCCCAAGTATTTTCTAGAGCAACATATTTTATCTTAGAGAAACAAAAATGGGTGACTAAATTATTTGGGTATGATTATGTGATCATTTACAAGAAAGTTAAAGACAATGTGGTGGCTATGATCTTTCAAAAAAATACAAATATGAAGGGTCCCTCTTTTCCCTCCCCTTCATTGTACCATATTGACTCCAAGTTGTTCACCAAGAATGGCTGCAAGATCCCAAAATTTCACGTATAATCCAACAATGCAAGCCAATTCTTCAGTTTCCTCAGGGTATTCTTAGAAAAATGATGAGCTTCTCTACAAAGGTCATTTGTATTTGACTAAATATTCACAACTTAAATCCGCAGTGCTTCCTGATCTTCATGCTACAACTATAGCTAGGCATTCAGGATTTACCAAAACCTATGACAGGGTCAAATGTTATTTTTTCTAGGATGGTATGAAACAAGACATCCGTACTTTTTTGGTGGAATGTGATTTCTATCATAACAACAAGGGAGAAACAGTCAAAGGCCCTAGAACACTACAATCACTTTCGATTCCATCATCTATTTGGAGGGATATCTCTATGGATTTCATTGTTGGCTTACCTAAATCAGGCAATAAGTCATTCATCATGGTGGTAGTTGATCGTATTTCTAAGTATGCTCATTTATGTGCTCTTCAACACCCATTTACCGCCTCCACCATGGCTCAACGTTTAATGGATCATATATTGAAGCTTCATGGCATGCCTCATTCTATTGTTTCTGACCGAGATCCCACTTTCACCGGCAATTTTTGGCAAGAATTGTTGAGGCTACAGGGAACCCAATTGCATCTCATCACATCCTATCATCCTCAGGCTGATGACCAAACTAAAGTTGTCAACAAGTTTTTGGAAACATATTTGATGTGTTTTTCATCTGAGAGGAAAAATCAGTGGGTTCAATGATTACCACTAGTTGAATGGTAGTACAACACCTCTTACCATACAACTACTCACATGACTCTGTTTGAAGTAGTCTATGGAAAAAATCCACCCTCAGTTCTCTTATGCACTCCATGTGTATCGAAGGTTTAGGAACTTGACCAAAGTCTTACATCTCTAGAAGCTATTCTTCATTCCCTAAAAGAGAATTTGGTAATGGACCAGGATCGCGTGAAGAAACAAGTAGATCAAGGTAGTTCTAAACTTCAATTTGTTGAATGGGACCAGGTGTTTCTTCGACTACAACCTTATAAGGAGACTTCACTCAAGGCTGAGTATTGTCATGAAATTGCACCTAAATTTTATGGAACTTATATAGTTCTCAAGCGTGTGGGACTGGTCACCTACTAGTTAGCTTTGCCAAGTCATTCTAAGCTACATCTTATTTTTCATGTCTCATGCTTAATGAAGGTGATTGGAACTAAGTGCCAAACTCAAACCAGTGTCCCTGAGTTGGATGAAGAAGGATCCATTTGGTTCCAACCACAAGTAGTCTTGGACCATCATGAGTGTCGTCTCCATCATCGCACCATCAAGAAAGTGTTATTATAGTGGAAATATACAACTTCAATAGATGCCACATGGGAGCCAGCTACCATTCTGCAACAATTTTCTCATCTCAAACCTTGAGGACAAGGATATTTTCAAGGGGGAGGGAATGTTAGGGACCTAACCTCCCTAACTCCTCATGTAGGTAGAATAATATGTTTTCCATGTAATAAAGGTCAATATTAATGAGGCCTAGTAATAAGGAAGAATATGTCAAATGTAGGAATACCTAATATAATCTTTCACTTCTAGAAGATCTTCCTCTATATTATTCTTGTGGTATATAGATTTAGTATAAATAGGAGTCGATGGAATGAGAAGTTTTGTCATGAGAATTATTATAATAGAGTGTTTCTTTGTTGGAGGTTTCCCCCTCGAAGACGCAAGTGAACATTGTTTCCTATCAATAAAGATATTATTTTGGTGTTGTGGTTTCATCTATTGTGTTGTTCCGTTGTTATTCTCTACAGTATTTCTGTTTTTTGTTATTATAATAGATCCAGTACCTAACAAAGAGGCCAGCATAGCTTCGTGACACTTTGGAGGATGCAGATAGGAATGTAGCTCCCAGTGGTACTTTCAAGCAGAGAAAATGATCTTAGAGTTTCTTGAGTTATATGGAATTGATGAGTCAAATCATTAATTCCAAACCTTCCAATTATGAGGAGGAAGCATGCCAACAGGTTTGGAAGGATGTCATGATGGAAGAGTATCAATCTATCATGAAGAATGATGTGTCGGAGATTGTGTCGAGACATGAGGGGAAGTCAGTGGTGACTTCCAAATGGATCTAAAAAATCAATATGCAACATCAGGCATACATTCTCCCATATTATTCATGCCGATTTGACCAAGAGAAAATGGTACATTCACTCATGGGGCTTTGCTAGTGGTGAATGGCTCAGGTGTAGTCTTTCTCCTTATTCATGTTGATTTGAATAGGACTAATAAAGACTCAAGATGCTAGATGTCAGTTTATGTTTCATCATCAGGCATACATTCTCCTAGATTGGTCATGTCAATTTGATGAAGGGAAAATGATACATTCACACACGGGGCTTCCCTAGTGGTGAATGGCCCAGGTGTATTATTTATCCTTAATCATGTTGATTTGACTAGGAGTGATAAATACTCGATATGATAGATGCTAGTTGATGTTTCATCATCAGGCATACATTCTCCCAGATTGGTCATGCCAATATAACCAAGGTAAAATGATACATTCACTCATGGGGCTTTGTTATTGATGAATGGCCCAAGTGTAGGATTTCTCCTTAGTCATGTTGATTTGACTAGGAGTGATAAAGACTCAAGATGCTAGATGTTAGTTGATGTTTCATCATCGAAAATACATTCTCCCATATTGGTCATGCTAATTTGACCAAGGGAGGATGATACATTCACTCACAAAAAAATGCTAGTGGTGAATGGCCCAAGATGTTGATGGTTCTCCAGTTAGCAACATTGGGCAGACATTTTCCCAGATTGGTCATGCTAATTTGACCAAGGGAGGATGACACATTCACTCACAGGTTTATGCTAGTGGTGAATGGCCTAGGTGTAGTCTTTCTCCTTAGTCATGTTGATTTGAATAAGAGTGATAAAKATTCGAGATGCTATAKTTTATCACATGTTGTAACGTCTCGAGCCACCYGAKTCTGGACAYGTCACACAACCTCAACTTCTGTAACTCCAAGTCAACCAAATTGTAACATCCCCAACATTCTACTGAGAAATGTTAATCTGAAGTTTCACTGTGTAGATATTACTCTAACACAAKTTCGCGYAGTATCACTTGAAGTAATGCACTCAGACCAAGCTTTAGTTGCRCCAAACAACTTAAAAATAGTGGAAGCATCATTCTCTTYTTAACATAGTCTTATATAGAAGAAGTGACTCACTAACTGCATGCACCAACATATTAATCTCACAACATGACTGTGCACGCATACATCTAGGAATCATGCGCCACTTATGATTTCGTTTTGCGCGAGGTCTATTCCTTAAACACACACACAAATTTCAGTCTCATGGTGCACACAAGTTACAATCATGTGCACTAGCCACTCAATCCTCTCCTTGACAATTCATAATCGAATTCACAAGGTTAATTTAACATGAAAGACTAACCACATTTATCATATCCATCCACAACTACAATTACAATATATAAGCACCATACTTACATGAAAACACATCAATTAACAAAATAACAACAAATACTCATATGCAACACATACACGGATTTAACCTATTTCAAACATAGACAAAAATGCATAGAGTAACCAAGACAAGTACATAAGGAACACTTATCTTAAATTAAAGTCACCAACTGCGACCTTGACTCAGATGTTCCTCCCAACCATAGATTATGTTGTTCACAAGCTCTCAACAACAGGTCAACCCCGAGTTGGGGCTCAACTCCACCAGAGAAAAAACAGTCCCTAACAACAAGCTATGTTATGAAACTCAACATAATTTCCCAGTCCTAATTGCCCATTGTTGTAACTAGCCCACACTCCCTCATTCCCCATGCACCCATCACACCCAAGGAAGTGTGCCCGTTCTCTGCTCAACAGTCCTTTGGTTTCCCCACTTCCCTTCCTAGGGTTACTGGCAATAGATTGAACATGAAGTCTTTGAGCCCTGCGACTAATTCTCAATGCACCAGAGAAAAACTCTTGGCAAAAATATTGCATGGAGAGTATGCCCACGAGTCTGACAACCACTCCACAATAATCAGTCTCTCACCCATAGATATTTTGCATGGTCTGTCCACCCATCTCCTCAATAGTAACTCTAATTAAGCTCACAATTTCCTACAAGATTCTCGCTGCAGATAAGGTAATAATCATATTTTCCATAAATTTTGACCCCCTTATGATCATGAGATCCTATTACATGAACTCTTTTCCCAATCTTGGATCATTTCCCATGCCATAATCATCCTAATAATACCCAAAATACACTAAGTTTAGAAATATATATTGTGCATTCCTTCCACTTGACACTTATCACCTTCAAAAGTAGCTTTAAGCCACTTGGTGACCCATTCCCTACCCTCACGAACCTAGGATAAAAAATAATATATTTTACATTTACACTTTTCCTGGAAATATTATAAAATATTTCCATAAGACATACGACTCAAGCCCTTTTACCTTTTTCGATGGAGTAGACCCCCCATTTCATTTCGTCTAAGTCAGTCAGTGCACAACGATGAAATATTATATTAATAATCATGATTATAATTACATGGATAGGCGCACTAGCCTATCTGCATCCAGGCCCACCAGCCTCATAATCACATAGGATCTTTGGCCTCAAAACATAAACATTCATTCCCGCACACTAACCCAAGTGTGTGCAACACAGTGCAATGTGTCCACTTTCTCAGGCGTATGCAACACACAAAATGTGTGCACCTTGTCTTTATAACAATTCTCTGCGTACTTACTCTGATGCGCGCAACACCATAACCAAGTGTCCTTGGTTCACCAGCCTAAATGTACATTACATTTACACTTGGTTTCAATGTCTCACCATCCAATATGTACAATTACAAAGGGTTCTAGATCAAGGACATTACATTCCCCTCCCCCTTATTTATGCATTGTCCTCGGTGAATCGTATATACATGTACATACAAAATATTCAAACATCATCAAAAAGTTGAGGATACTTTGTTGGCATAGCATCCTCACACTCCCAGGTTGCATCCTTAAGACCATACCAGGTCCATTGGACCTTTAACAGCTCTATGTCTCAATTCCAAAGATGTTTGACCTTCCAATCCAATATCGAAACTGATTGCACTTGAAATCTACCTTCTAGCTCCACCTGAATCACATTCCAATCAATAATGTGATTAGCATCAGGTACATACTTCTTCTTAAGTAATGACACATGGAAAAAATTATGAATGCATAATGACGCAGGAAATGCAAGCATATAAGTGACAAGACCAATCCTTTCAAGGATTTCAAATTGCTCACAATAGTGCATTGCTAGCTTAGAACACTTTCCCAACTTCAAGGAATTGCGCCTAGTCTTCACTTTCAAAAACACGTGATCACCCACTCTAAATTTTCCGTGGGTTCTGCCTTTATCTGTGCATCTTTTTTGTCTGTCTTGGGAATCCTTTAAATTCTGCTTTATCTTTACCATATGCTCCTCCATTTCCCAGATTAGATCTGACCCAACTACTGTGTGATCAATTGGGTTGTCTCAACTCACTGGCGTGTTGCACTTTCTACCATAAAGTGCCTCAATTGGGCTCATCTTTAAATATGCCTGGTAACCATTGTTGTAATAAAACTCTACCAAATGAAGGTAGTATTCCCACTTGGATGGATTATCAATCACATACATCCTTAGCATGTCTTCAATCACCCGGTTTACCCTCTCAGTCTGACCATCTGTCTCAGGGTGATATGTTGTGCCGAAATTCAGACTTGTTCCAAATCCATTGAATAACCCTTTCCAAAAGTTCGAGGTGAAATTGGAATCTCGGTCAAACACAATCTTCTTAGGTATAGCATGCAGCTTAGCGACTTCGTGCAGGTATATCTCAGCAACGTCAGGTTCCTTGTAAGTTGACTTCATTGGAACAAAATGAGCATATTTAGTAAGCTTGTCCACCACTACCATAATAAAATCATGTTGCTTAGCAGTCCTAGGAAACTTAGTTATAAATTCCATGGTAACCACTTCTCACTTCCACTCAGGAATGGGAAAGGGATGCAAAAAACCAACTAGATGTTTGCACTCATCCTTGACCTCTGACATTCGAGACATTTCACAATAAAATCTGCAACTTCTTTTTTCATACCTGGCCAAAAGTATTGCTTCTTGACTACAACAATGGTCATCTGGTAATGTGGATGTCCAACATAAGGAACCTTATACATCTCTGACAATATCAAGCTCTTCAAATCTTGATCATTCGGTACATAAACTCTATATCTATACATGAGGATCCCATCTTCTCTTAGTTCATAACCTTCAAACTTTGGCTACGACATACCTTGTTGTAAAGTCACACTTATATCCATATAACACAGATCTTATTTGGAAACTTCCAAAATTATGTCGTGCAAATCTGTCTGGTATATGCTAATGGTTGTAGCATACATTTCATGCATCCTCATGTTGAGAGCGTCAACCACCTTGTTCTCTTTTCCTCTGATATGCTTTACGTCAAAGTCATACTCACTTAGGAACTCTAACCACCTACTTTGTTTTCAATTTAAACTTGGTTGTCCAAATAAATACTTCAGATCACAATGGTTTATTCTCAGCTCAAATATCTTGCCCATGAGATAATTCTTCCACATCTTCAAAGCATGCATTATAGCTACCAATTCTAAGACATGCATAGCATAGGGTCTTTCATGCTCCTTAAACTTCCTTGATTCGTAGCACACCACATGCCCATTTTGAATCAAGACTCCACTGAGTCCTTCCTTGCACACATCCATGAATACAACAAAGTTTGCATCTGGATCTGAAATTCTCAAAATTAGTGCACTTGTTAACAAGTTTTTCAAGTGATGAAAACTCCTTGCGCAATCTAAAGTCCATTCAAGTTGTGCACCTTTCTTCTGTAGTGACGTGATTGGATGCACAATCTGTGATAATCCTTCAATAAAGATTGTGTAGTACCCTACTAGACCCATAAAGGATCTCACTTCTGCAACGTTTCTTGGCTTTGGCCATTCTTCAATGTCTTTTATCTTCGTTGGGTCCACAACTATTCCTTTTTCTGAAATAAAATGACCCAAATAGTGAATTTGTTGCTAATAAAATGAACACTTTCTCAGTTTCACATAAATATGATGTTATCTCAACACCTGCAACACCACCCTCAAGTGATTTTCGTTCTCTTCTTCAGACTTTGAGTAAATAAGAATTTCATCAAAAAAGAAAATGAAAAACTTTTCTAAGTAACTCCTGAAAACTTCGTTCATCAAACACATGAAGACAATTGGTGCATTTGACAACCTGAATGGAACAATTGTAAACTCATAATGACCATACGTTGTTCTGAAGGAAGTCTTATTGATGTATTCTTCCTTAATTCTCGCTTGGTGATATCTATATCCGAGATCTATCTTGAAAAATATATGTGCACCTCTCAGTTGATCAAACAGATCATTTATCCTTGGAAAAGGAAACTTGTTCTTTATTGTTACTTTGTTCAATTGTATAAAATTGATGCATAGTCTCAACATACCATCTTTCTTCTTCACAAACAAAACTGACACGCCCCAAGGTGACACACTTGGGCATATATACCCATTCTTCATAAGCTCTTCCGGTTGCATCTACAAATCCTTTAGCTCTGGTGTACACATCCTATAAGGAGTCTTGGATACAGGTGCTACTCCCGACATCAGATTAATAAAGAAGTCAATATCTATTTTCTGAGGCAATCCCGGTATCTCTTTAAAGACTTCCTCAAACTCTTTTGGTATTTTTATCCTTAGGTTCCTCTTCCATGTGCATTATGAATACTTGACATCCCTTCATGTAACATTTCTTCAACTGCAATGCTGAAATTTCCCTGATAGTCACAACTCTTGGAATTCCTTGAACTGATCTCAAATTCCCTTGCTCATTTAGGAAAGTAAATGCCTTATTGTAATAATCCAAGATAGCATAGTTCTCGTCCAACCAATCCATACCAATGAGGAAATCGTACAAACCCAAAGGTATGATGTTCAAATCAACCTTTGTGTGTAGTCCATTCATCTCCAATGGACTTTCCTTAACCATCTCATTAATATTCCTCTTTGATCCCGTAGAATACTGCACCAACCAATATTTTCCAAGATTTCTCCTCAACAAATGGACTATTTCCACCATCATAGGATCTATATAACTATGACTATATCCCGAGTCTATTAAAATAGCAATGGGTTGGTCCTTAATCTTACCTTCCACCTTGATCATGTGTGACTGGAACTCAACCTTATTTTTATCCAATGCAAAGAAAATCCTTGGCACATTTCTACCCATGCCCTCAACTATCACATATTATTGTACACTGTGCACATTCCTCATTTAATCACCTCTTTGAGGGAAATATTTACGCATATGATTTCTGCCACAACCTCAACACTACATTGGTTGTTGCCATGATTTTTTTCCTACTGTCTTTGACATTCTGGGCTCCTGGAGAGTCACCTATCCTTTCACAAGATTTCTGAAAAATGATGTCTTAGCTCCCTTCTTCCTCTATTCCACCTTACTTTTCATCTTGTCTTCCCAATCCTTTTGGAAAGTCGGTCTTCCCCCTTGTTTCTCATAAATACATTTAGTGTGCCTTATGGATTCTTCCAATGTCTTAGGGTCATCATACTTGATCTTTTCATTGATAATTGAAGGAAACCCACTCAAATATCTTTGAATCTTCACTTGTTCATCCTTTATAAAAGGCACATATTTCAACAACTCTAGAAATACTCTTTCATACTCATCAATCATCAAACTCTGAAGCTTGAGTTCAAAGAACTCCTTCACTTTTCTATCATGGCACTGCTTGGTTAAGTATTTCTTTCAGAAATACCTCTTAAACTCTCTCCAAGTCACTTTCTTCTCATCAATATGATGTACTTGCACTTACTGATCCCACCACATTGATGTCCTTACTTTAGTTGATAGATGGAAAATCTTCCTTCTACCTGCACAGAATAATTCTGTAGATGGAAGTACTTCCTCATACCCAACAACCATGTCTCCGCATATTCATCCTTTTTATGCTCACCATCAAAGGTAGGAGGTTTGATCTTATTCATTTCCCCATGTAGCTCATCCACCCCAGTCCTTATCTTATGCTTTCTAACAGGAGATGGACTTGAACTACTGCGTGTTTTCCTAGAAGAATGCTTACCAACACTTATTTCTTCTCTTCTTTTATAATCATGAGACCTGTGACTTCTTGATCTACTCAACTCTATCTCCTTATCCATATTCTTTTCTATTTGGTCCAGACTGTGTATCAATTTGACATTGAAGTCATCTTCCTAGGCCTTTTCTCTCATAACAATTTCATTATCAACCTTATATCTCTGNTTAACATAGTCTTATATAGAAGAAGTGACTCACTAACTGCATGCACCAACATATTAATCTCACAACATGACTGTGCACGCATACATCTAGGAATCATGCGCCACTTATGATTTCGTTTTGCGCGAGGTCTATTCCTTAAACACACACACAAATTTCAGTCTCATGGTGCACACAAGTTACAATCATGTGCACTAGCCACTCAATCCTCTCCTTGACAATTCATAATCGAATTCACAAGGTTAATTTAACATGAAAGACTAACCACATTTATCATATCCATCCACAACTACAATTACAATATATAAGCACCATACTTACATGAAAACACATCAATTAACAAAATAACAACAAATACTCATATGCAACACATACACGGATTTAACCTATTTCAAACATAGACAAAAATGCATAGAGTAACCAAGACAAGTACATAAGGAACACTTATCTTAAATTAAAGTCACCAACTGCGACCTTGACTCAGATGTTCCTCCCAACCATAGATTATGTTGTTCACAAGCTCTCAACAACAGGTCAACCCCGAGTTGGGGCTCAACTCCACCAGAGAAAAAACAGTCCCTAACAACAAGCTATGTTATGAAACTCAACATAATTTCCCAGTCCTAATTGCCCATTGTTGTAACTAGCCCACACTCCCTCATTCCCCATGCACCCATCACACCCAAGGAAGTGTGCCCGTTCTCTGCTCAACAGTCCTTTGGTTTCCCCACTTCCCTTCCTAGGGTTACTGGCAATAGATTGAACATGAAGTCTTTGAGCCCTGCGACTAATTCTCAATGCACCAGAGAAAAACTCTTGGCAAAAATATTGCATGGAGAGTATGCCCACGAGTCTGACAACCACTCCACAATAATCAGTCTCTCACCCATAGATATTTTGCATGGTCTGTCCACCCATCTCCTCAATAGTAACTCTAATTAAGCTCACAATTTCCTACAAGATTCTCGCTGCAGATAAGGTAATAATCATATTTTCCATAAATTTTGACCCCCTTATGATCATGAGATCCTATTACATGAACTCTTTTCCCAATCTTGGATCATTTCCCATGCCATAATCATCCTAATAATACCCAAAATACACTAAGTTTAGAAATATATATTGTGCATTCCTTCCACTTGACACTTATCACCTTCAAAAGTAGCTTTAAGCCACTTGGTGACCCATTCCCTACCCTCACGAACCTAGGATAAAAAATAATATATTTTACATTTACACTTTTCCTGGAAATATTATAAAATATTTCCATAAGACATACGACTCAAGCCCTTTTACCTTTTTCGATGGAGTAGACCCCCCATTTCATTTCGTCTAAGTCAGTCAGTGCACAACGATGAAATATTATATTAATAATCATGATTATAATTACATGGATAGGCGCACTAGCCTATCTGCATCCAGGCCCACCAGCCTCATAATCACATAGGATCTTCGACCTCAAAACATAAACATTCATTCCCGCACACTAACCCAAGTGTGTGCAACACAGTGCAATGTGTCCACTTTCTCAGGCGCATGCAACACACAAAATGTGTGCACCTTGTCTTTATAACAATTCTCTGCGTACTTACTCTGATGCGCGCAACACCATAACCAAGTGTCCTTGGTTCACCAGCCTAAATGTACATTAAATTTACACTTGGTTTCAATGGCTCACCATCCAATATGTACAATTACAAAGGGTTCTAGATCAGGGACATTACATTCCCCTCCCCCTTATTTATGCATTGTCCTCGGTGAATCATATATACATGTACATACAAAATATTCAAACATCATCAAAAAGTTGAGGATACTTTGTTGGCATAGCATCCTCACACTCCCAGGTTGCATCCTTAAGACCATACCAGGTCTATTGGACCTTTAACAGCTCTATGTCTCAATTCTAGAGATGTTTGACCTTCCAATCCAATATCGAAACTGATTGCACTTGAAATCTACCTTCTGGCTCCACCTGAATCACATTCCAATCAATAATGTGATTAGCATCAGGTACATACTTCTTCTTAAGTAATGACACATGGAAAAAATTATGAATGCATAATGACGTAGGAAATGCAAGCATATAAGTGACAAGACCAATCCTTTCAAGAATTTTAAATGGCTCACAATAGTGCATTGCTAGCTTAGAACACTTTCCCAACTTCAAGGAATTGCACCTAGTCTTCACTTTCAGAAACACATGATCACCCACTCTAAATTTTTCGTGGGTTCTGCCTTTATCTATGCATCTTTTCTGTCTGTCTTGGGAAGCCTTTAAATTCTGCTTTATCTTTACCATATGCTCCTCCATTTCCCAGATTAGATCTGACCCAACTACTGTGTGATCAATTGGGTTGTCTCAACTCACTGGCGTGTTGCACTTTCTACCATAAAGTGCCTCAATTGGGCTCATCTTTAAATATGCCTGGTAACCATTGTTGTAATAAAACTCTACCAAATGAAGGTAGTATTCCCACTTGGATGGATTATCAATCACATACATCCTTAGCATGTCTTCAATCACCCGGTTTACCCTCTCAGTCTGACCATCTGTCTCAGGGTGATATGTTGTGCCGAAATTCAGACTTGTTCCAAATCCATTGAATAACCCTTTCCAAAAGTTCGAGGTGAAATTGGAATCTCGGTCAAACACAATCTTCTTAGGTATAGCATGCAGCTTAGCGACTTCGTGCAGGTATATCTCAGCAACGTCAGGTTCCTTGTAAGTTGACTTCATTGGAACAAAATGAGCATATTTAGTAAGCTTGTCCACCACTACCATAATAAAATCATGTTGCTTAGCAGTCCTAGGAAACTTAGTTATAAATTCCATGGTAACCACTTCTCACTTCCACTCAGGAATGGGAAAGGGATGCAAAAAACCAACTAGATGTTTGCACTCATCCTTGACCTCTGACATTCGAGACATTTCACAATAAAATCTGCAACTTCTTTTTTCATACCTGGCCAAAAGTATTGCTTCTTGACTACAACAATGGTCATCTGGTAATGTGGATGTCCAACATAAGGAACCTTATACATCTCTGACAATATCAAGCTCTTCAAATCTTGATCATTCGGTACATAAACTCTATATCTATACATGAGGATCCCATCTTCTCTTAGTTCATAACCTTCAAACTTTGGCTACGACATACCTTGTTGTAAAGTCACACTTATATCCATATAACACAGATCTTATTTGGAAACTTCCAAAATTATGTCGTGCAAATCTGTCTGGTATATGCTAATGGTTGTAGCATACATTTCATGCATCCTCATGTTGAGAGCGTCAACCACCTTGTTCTCTTTTCCTCTGATATGCTTTACGTCAAAGTCATACTCACTTAGGAACTCTAACCACCTACTTTGTTTTCAATTTAAACTTGGTTGTCCAAATAAATACTTCAGATCACAATGGTTTATTCTCAGCTCAAATATCTTGCCCATGAGATAATTCTTCCACATCTTCAAAGCATGCATTATAGCTACCAATTCTAAGACATGCATAGCATAGGGTCTTTCATGCTCCTTAAACTTCCTTGATTCGTAGCACACCACATGCCCATTTTGAATCAAGACTCCACTGAGTCCTTCCTTGCACACATCCATGAATACAACAAAGTTTGCATCTGGATCTGAAATTCTCAAAATTAGTGCACTTGTTAACAAGTTTTTCAAGTGATGAAAACTCCTTGCGCAATCTAAAGTCCATTCAAGTTGTGCACCTTTCTTCTGTAGTGACGTGATTGGATGCACAATCTGTGATAATCCTTCAATAAAGATTGTGTAGTACCCTACTAGACCCATAAAGGATCTCACTTCTGCAACGTTTCTTGGCTTTGGCCATTCTTCAATGTCTTTTATCTTCGTTGGGTCCACAACTATTCCTTTTTCTGAAATAAAATGACCCAAATAGTGAATTTGTTGCTAATAAAATGAACACTTTCTCAGTTTCACATAAATATGATGTTATCTCAACACCTGCAACACCACCCTCAAGTGATTTTCGTTCTCTTCTTCAGACTTTGAGTAAATAAGAATTTCATCAAAAAAGAAAATGAAAAACTTTTCTAAGTAACTCCTGAAAACTTCGTTCATCAAACACATGAAGACAATTGGTGCATTTGACAACCTGAATGGAACAATTGTAAACTCATAATGACCATACGTTGTTCTGAAGGAAGTCTTATTGATGTATTCTTCCTTAATTCTCGCTTGGTGATATCTATATCCGAGATCTATCTTGAAAAATATATGTGCACCTCTCAGTTGATCAAACAGATCATTTATCCTTGGAAAAGGAAACTTGTTCTTTATTGTTACTTTGTTCAATTGTATAAAATTGATGCATAGTCTCAACATACCATCTTTCTTCTTCACAAACAAAACTGACACGCCCCAAGGTGACACACTTGGGCATATATACCCATTCTTCATAAGCTCTTCCGGTTGCATCTACAAATCCTTTAGCTCTGGTGTACACATCCTATAAGGAGTCTTGGATACAGGTGCTACTCCCGACATCAGATTAATAAAGAAGTCAATATCTATTTTCTGAGGCAATCCCGGTATCTCTTTAAAGACTTCCTCAAACTCTTTTGGTATTTTTATCCTTAGGTTCCTCTTCCATGTGCATTATGAATACTTGACATCCCTTCATGTAACATTTCTTCAACTGCAATGCTGAAATTTCCCTGATAGTCACAACTCTTGGAATTCCTTGAACTGATCTCAAATTCCCTTGCTCATTTAGGAAAGTAAATGCCTTATTGTAATAATCCAAGATAGCATAGTTCTCGTCCAACCAATCCATACCAATGAGGAAATCGTACAAACCCAAAGGTATGATGTTCAAATCAACCTTTGTGTGTAGTCCATTCATCTCCAATGGACTTTCCTTAACCATCTCATTAATATTCCTCTTTGATCCCGTAGAATACTGCACCAACCAATATTTTCCAAGATTTCTCCTCAACAAATGGACTATTTCCACCATCATAGGATCTATATAACTATGACTATATCCCGAGTCTATTAAAATAGCAATGGGTTGGTCCTTAATCTTACCTTCCACCTTGATCATGTGTGACTGGAACTCAACCTTATTTTTATCCAATGCAAAGAAAATCCTTGGCACATTTCTACCCATGCCCTCAACTATCACATATTATTGTACACTGTGCACATTCCTCATTTAATCACCTCTTTGAGGGAAATATTTACGCATATGATTTCTGCCACAACCTCAACACTACATTGGTTGTTGCCATGATTTTTTTCCTACTGTCTTTGACATTCTGGGCTCCTGGAGAGTCACCTATCCTTTCACAAGATTTCTGAAAAATGATGTCTTAGCTCCCTTCTTCCTCTATTCCACCTTACTTTTCATCTTGTCTTCCCAATCCTTTTGGAAAGTCGGTCTTCCCCCTTGTTTCTCATAAATACATTTAGTGTGCCTTATGGATTCTTCCAATGTCTTAGGGTCATCATACTTGATCTTTTCATTGATAATTGAAGGAAACCCACTCAAATATCTTTGAATCTTCACTTGTTCATCCTTTATAAAAGGCACATATTTCAACAACTCTAGAAATACTCTTTCATACTCATCAATCATCAAACTCTGAAGCTTGAGTTCAAAGAACTCCTTCACTTTTCTATCATGGCACTGCTTGGTTAAGTATTTCTTTCAGAAATACCTCTTAAACTCTCTCCAAGTCACTTTCTTCTCATCAATATGATGTACTTGCACTTACTGATCCCACCACATTGATGTCCTTACTTTAGTTGATAGATGGAAAATCTTCCTTCTACCTGCACAGAATAATTCTGTAGATGGAAGTACTTCCTCATACCCAACAACCATGTCTCCGCATATTCATCCTTTTTATGCTCACCATCAAAGGTAGGAGGTTTGATCTTATTCATTTCCCCATGTAGCTCATCCACCCCAGTCCTTATCTTATGCTTTCTAACAGGAGATGGACTTGAACTACTGCGTGTTTTCCTAGAAGAATGCTTACCAACACTTATTTCTTCTCTTCTTTTATAATCATGAGACCTGTGACTTCTTGATCTACTCAACTCTATCTCCTTATCCATATTCTTTTCTATTTGGTCCAGACTGTGTATCAATTTGACATTGAAGTCATCTTCCTAGGCCTTTTCTCTCATAACAATTTCATTATCAACCTTATATCTCTG
>JZKD02S1908526.1:0-20957 GCA_000966675.3 Picea glauca
TGCCCCCCTGCGCGCCTGACGCAGACGCTCAGACACTACTACTCGTGCAAAGAATATAACACATACCCCAACATAATGAAATATCAAGGGTGGATTTGTTGATGTTGATGCTAGCTTGTTATGAAGCCTTTGGTGTGACTACATAGGTTGGTGGGATACCTTACAAGGACTTTGAAGGGATATCTTGTACTAGCTTGGGATAAGCTATTTCTATGCACAAATAACTTCATTCTTATGTTTATATGAAGTATGTTTTGCTAACTTTTAGATCTGATTTTCAACTTATAATCTCATAGTCAATAAATATTCTATAGAATGTTTGGTATGCATATTTATCATGAACATCTAGCTGATTTTGTTGAGTAATTTGACACACACATAGAATATATGTAGGCATATTTATGGTTGCAATAAATATGTTGTAATTAAGTAATTTTTTAGATCTATTGTATGTTCGGACTTGTTCCCTAAGGGATGGAAACATAATTCCCTTAAAGTATAATTGTTCAATGTTTATCTTCTTGTGTTGTATTATGTATTTGGTTTGACAGAAGTGGAATATACAAGCTATAATTTATTTTTCAGATTCATCAATGTGGATAAAATTTCACACGAAATAGATCCAAGAAACCTCAAGGTTGAGGTGAAATATATGAATTTGCGCTATGTAATCTTTTCTCAAAATTTCCACATGGTATTAGAGTTGATTTAATTGAAATTTCTCTCTTGGTGAAGATGGAGTTAGGTATTTCAATTTTTATATACCTATGAGAGGTGCTTGACCTATTATAGGTTGTTGGATGTGAAACCCTAGTATGCATGGGAAGAAACACTTGAACCCTAGAAGGGATTTTCTACTTGATTTTATTGTGAAGTTGATTCGGATTTGTAGGGATGACTACTTTTGGTCTTAGAAAGTGTGATAGGTTGGAAGGTGCTTCCAAATTTACACCTTGGAATTGTAGGATGAAAATACTATTGGAAGAGGTTGATATTTGGGAACATGTTGAGAAATATATCACTACACTTTTTGATCCAACACTATTGACCAAGCATAATAAGAATGAGATGAAGGAAAATATAAGTTCTTGATTTGGTGAGGGATCATTTGATCACTCACATTGTAGAGAATAAGATTGACAAAGAGATGTATGATGTTTTGGTTGAATTATACCAAAGTGTGAGTGTCTCTAAGAAGATGCTCTTGAGAAACAAGCTCTCAACCATCTGCATGAGTGAGACATATACAATGGTTAACCACCT
The DNA here is from genome assembly GCA_000966675.3 of Picea glauca. Taxonomy (NCBI): domain Eukaryota; kingdom Viridiplantae; phylum Streptophyta; class Pinopsida; order Pinales; family Pinaceae; genus Picea; species Picea glauca. The sequence continues at coordinate 1,264 of JZKD02S1908526.1, forward strand.
GGACAAGACCAAAGAGTTGAAATATCAATTGGATGTGATAGGAACAAAACTGGAGGATGAGAAGATGGTACCCATTTCCTTGAATGGGTTTGCTTCCTCTTGGAAGCCCTTTGTCTAAGGTGTTTGTGCTCATGAGAATTTACCTACTTTTGATAATATTTGGGATGACTTTGTGCTAGAAGAGATAAGGATAGAATATTGTTCCACAAAGCAAAGAGATGTATAATACCTGACCCTCATCAAGAGGATAAATAAATAAATAATGGACACAAGAAGGGTAAGAAGGAAGAATCAAGCAAATGTAAGAAGGATTTGAGTAATGTGAAATGTTTTAGTTGTCACCAGAAGTACATTGTGCCAAAAAATGTTTGGAGAAGAAGAAATGGAAGGGAAAGCAACAAAAATAGGTTGCAAGGAATTTAAGTACTATACAAGAAAACATGAGTTACAATCCCAGCTTGAGACCATCTTCTACTTGGTCTCTTGTTTATCTTTCAACATTGTGTCAATGTGTTGGATGGTATGTGGACAATGAGGCGTTGACACGTGAAATATGACATGAAACTCTTCAACGTGGTTAGTAAGAAAGAGGGAGGAATCACTATAGATTTTGGTGATGATGCTACTTATATGTGAAAGGAGTGGACACCATTTCCTTCCATATTCCATCAAGTAATGTTCTTGATTTGAATGATGTTTTTTTCTGTTCTTAGTTTGAAGAAAAATATTCTTTCAATTTCTTATATGACAGATCTACATTGTGTGGATTATTTTGATGCTTAGAAGATAATTAGTATAGATCAAACCAATATTTTGGTAAGAGAGGTTTGATTATGAGGTTTTTATAGATTGTAGGCATATCCAATGAAGCATGGTGCTCTAGTGCATAATAGTACCAAGTTGTTTGAGCTTTGACAAAGGTGTTTTGGTCACTTACACTATGGATCACTTCCTCTCTTTAAGAACTTAGTGTAGGTATTTATATACTTCAAGATATAGAAGGAAGGAGTATGTGGGGGATGCTCTCTTATCAAGCACATCGAGGATTCTTTTCCAAGTAGTGAGTAGAAATTGAGAGGGAGTCTCAATCTGAGCCATTTAGACGTTTATGGACCCATGTCCTCCTCTTCTTTGATAAGTAATCAATATTATGTCACCTTCATTCATGATTCCTCACGTAGGACTTGGATTTATTTTTTGAAGGCTAAGGATGAAGTGTTTAGTAAGTTCACAGAGTTCAAAACATTGGTTGAAAATCAGACAAAGAAGAAGATCACAGCTTTTCATTAATATACTAGAGGAAAATATACCTCCACAATGTTTGACTCTTTTTTGAGGAAGTTAGGGATCAAGAAGGACTCGATATCACCTTACAACCCACAAGAGAATGGGGTTGTCAAGAGGACGAACATGTCTATTGTTGATATTTCTAAGTCTTGATTCATGACATGGATTTTCCCATGTAACTTTGGGTGGAGGTTTGTAATACAACCATGTATATTTTGAATAGGAGGCCTCACATATTTTTTAAGGACAAGATAATAGAGGATGAATTTAACTAGTGTGAAACAAGAGGGATCATATTTTCATGTGTTTGGTTTTCTAGTTTATATTCATGTTCTTGAGGAGAAGAGGACGAAGTTGAAACCCTTGAGTATCAATGATATTTTTGTTGGATAAAGTGAGACTTCTAAAGCTTACATGATATATATTATAGCACAATGGAGTCAAGATGTGAAGTTTGATGGGGACGTGTAGTCTTCTTGATCAAAGGTATCTTCTTTAGTTATTGAAGGGAGTAAGGAGATTATTGTTCCAAACTTTGATTCAATGGTGAGAGAAGAGTAAGATCCAGGTGTGGGAAAGGAGAGATTAAGGAAGGATACATCCTTATCCTCTATTTCAACTTATAGGAAGTTGAGATGGATTACTTATACACTGCAATATGCATAGGGTAATGTAGGAGCACCCATATCTTTAATGAGGGTGAGTATACCTCCTAGGAGATATGTTAACCATATTGCATTAGATACTTCAATTTCTTATCCTTATAGTGGTTTTGAGGAAGTGAGGTGTGATGCCTTGATGCATGAGAATGATGTTTGGGTGATATTTCCTTTTGATGGGTCAGTGATTGATTCTGATACTATAACATATTCAAATTTGCAGATGACAAGTTTAGTTAAGATTCAAAGGGAGAAGACTGGTGTCGGTGAAAACACTTTCCTCGTAAAGAGGGATTGTTATCCTTTGTATTTACTCTAAAAGTTTTTACACCATGATTATAGGTGCTTCATATAATTTGGAGTACATGGTGTGATGCCTACCCTTGGTTGTATCTTAGTAGACACGCATTGGAGATAGCTTACTCATGGATTACTAGAGCATGACTTGATGTTGATGTGATGCACTTCCTTAGAAGGTTGAGGCATGGTGACATTCTTCACAAGGCACACATGGAGGGATTGGTTGATTTCTTAGGAGAAGAACCGATATGGAGGAGTGTTGGGGAATTTAGGAGAAGGGTGTTGAACCATATGTGGTATGTGATCACTTGGTTTCTTACATGACGTATTGTGCTTAACATGAGGATACTTGGGTTGAGGAGCATTCATGGAGGTGTGTTGGAGTTAGAGTAGCACATCGTTTAGGAGGTAGCATTGGAGTGTTTGATACCTTTATAGGAGAGAATTCGACGTTGTCTTGTGGAATGCTCATATTGGGACCCTTGCTTGATGGACATGATTACCTTAGATCTTGACATGTGCCACCTTAAAGTTGGAGCTCTTCACATGTGGACTTAACTAGTGATTAGTTAGGTTTCTTAAGATAATTATTTTTACTTGTTTTCCTCTTTACTATTGTTTCCCTCCCTCACCTATTATGTATAAGGGGAGGAGAGAGTATTTAGTTGTAGTATTCATGTAGTATTCATGTAGTAATAATGTGGGAGTTCATTCAGTCATTTGTATCTTGAAAATGAACTTGTCTTTGTTTTTTGTACTTGTCTTTATGTAAAGGAGGAAGGTTCTAGGGTTTGTGAGAGGCAATTCATAGAGAATACTTGAGGTGCTAAGGTTTGATTTCTTATGTGAGAATAACCCAGGGTTTGTGGCAAAGAAACCCTAGAGGATATTTGGAGTTCTTTACTTAGAGAGATTTTGTGAGGCAAGCTTGGTGAAACATCATGGGTGGAATTTTGTTGATGGCCAAAACTGACCATGTTCAACATTATAAGGACATCACCCAATCAAGGCCCTAATTAGGCCCTTATCCATTTGGGATGGTGTTTCCAACTGGGTTCATGGGTCCAATTACCCTTATCTAAAAGTATACTAAGCTAACTACTAATATAATCTACGTGTATAAATATATATACATGGCCTTCTATCTGCTAATGTGTCTTATTACTTTCTTTTATCGGCGGAAAGAAGAGAAGGAATTATCTTCTTGCATCTGCTTGAAGAAGGAAATCCTCTATTGAAATAAGGGATCATCAAAACCACGTTGGGGTTTTCTCTTGTGTGAGGAGACTTAAAGAAATGAAATAAAATTACCCTAAATGAAAATTCAAATATAATATATTCTATCTCGATTAGGAGAAGGATGAGCCTTACTCCTAATCAACAACAAAACATATATAAAGGGAAAGGACTAAGGATTGAACTTAAGGTTAAGATGAACTTATAAATAATCAAAATAGTTCAACGAATAACAAGTTGTTCAAGAAGATATGTAATGAAATTATTTTAGTAAATAGTTACTAGAAAACCTCTTGCATATACCTAAATCCAATTAGATAAAATGAATCCAATACAAGATTTATATTCAACTAAATAAATAGTTCATTTAATTCAATATAAAATAAAACAAGGCAATGTTATGATTAGCTAATAAACAATTATCATTAATAAAAAATGAGTCTCCATGAATTCAATATCAATTTTGATTTAAATCCTGTTCAGTCTCGTGAAAGAAATCCTTAGACAAGACAAACACCAACATAAACCAAATGAGATCAACAATAGTGCCACTACCAATTGTTAGTATACTAATGAGAACAAAATTAAAACCAGAAACATCAAAAGAATAATAACAAGTCTACAAATTAGATACAATAGTGTAGAGAAGTGAAATTTTTTTATCATTAGCTCCAATGCCTATTTATAGTCCTTTGAAATCCTAAATTCCTCCAAGGATCAATTTACAAAAGTGTATAGATAACCCTTTCAAAAAATCAAAACTTTCCCTTATAGTTTCAGATCTGAAAAACCACTTTAACTTATTTTCAGATCTCTTTATATAATTACATTTCTTCTCCACCTCTAGGTCGAATCCACTATAGCTACAGAATTTCAAAATGACAAAATACCAAATTCTGGAAAAAAAAAACCCTCGAAAAACTCACGATATCTTCCAAAATTTTCTTTTCTTTACAAAATACTTTGGAGATTAGATAAATCAACCACTTTTGCAGATGGTTTTGCAACTATTGGGATATATTCATCATCATTTGGGTGGAAATGATTCTAAAAAATTGCCTCTTGAAAATTAGCAACAACAACAATTCTAAAAAAAAATCGTTTGAATCCGATAGGATTTCTCCCAAAATGTTTATTTTCCGAGGAAATGGCACACATAAGAGGTAAACCAACCCATTTTGGAACTGGGTTTTCAACCATTTGGTGAAATTATTCTCTGATTTGCAGGAAATTGACGTACAAAATCTCCTCCTAAAGATTGACGTGATTTCCAATCTGTCAAAACAAATTAATAAATTAGAATTCAACTTAATAAATTAATAATAAAATAAATATTGTTCCTTGCTTCTTGTAAAAATAAGATAGCAATGCAATAATATGGAAATGAATGAGCAAGAGCCAATCTTCTTGGCCAAGGAAAATATTCCAAACAATTCAAAACACTAATTTTAGTTGTAAATTCATAGCCTTCACTTCTGCTGATTTTTTGGGATAGCAAATATCCAAATTTGCTTGATTTAATTCTTCCATATTTTTCTCCATGCAAATAGATTTACAACGAGTGCTTATTTGTCTCATTTCATTTAGTAAAACTCAATATATCACTTGTCAAAGTTGAGCCATCAAAGCTAATTTAATTATGTTTTGTTTATAAAAAATTATGGGTGGTTCTCTCTCTTTCTCTCTCTCTCTACACACACACTAATTGCATTTATAATTAAAAAAAAAAAAAAAAATCAAATTTACATATAACATTAATTTATTTACAATTTATAAGAAACATAATTTTTTTTATATATTTTATGCCAAAATGTGAAAATTCACCAAAAGTTTAACCAAGGATATCTTTCAAACCGTTAGTTGGAATAAGACAAAACTTGAACCGTTGGAATGTTGGCAATAAAATAAAAGCAATGAAAATGTCAAAACTAAAATCAAATAAAAATGTAAATCTCTCAAAAGAAACCAAACCAAAACATTCTAGAAAACGATATTAACAAAATTTATATGGAGGGACACATAATAATTTCAAAAAAATTATGGGGGGGTGTTGTGGCCAATTTGTGACATGCCCGGATAACTAATTATCTCTGGTTTTTAGATAATAGATCTAAATGTATCTAAAGTAAAAAAGATAAGTTCCACAATATTCCCATTCATTATTCTATTTTCCATGGGTCCCACACAAGATGGATCAAACAAGTATAAACTCTAAAAATTGTACTTCAAATCAACTCAGTCTAAAATAATGAATCAAAATATAGGGAAATGTAATGTTTAAATTTTATTTCTAATATTGAATAGAAACGATAGCACTAAGGAGTTTTAATATTAGTATACATTTATTAAGGTTACTTCTCTTTCCCGGCATTGCCTCATTGCCAACAAGCCTATTCAGTACCCCGACAGAGTTGTCTTGATACCATGTATGCATTGACCCGTTGATAACAAGCCTATTCAATATCTAGATGGATTTACATATACTTTCCACACCTTATGATGCTTTCAACTCTCTTATTCTCACCCTTTTGATATACTTAATTGTGAATTGTGTTTACGAATTTGAGTGAAGAGAGTGGGGTGGTACAAGAGGTGTTTTTATTTAAGAAAACATATGTGATACTTGATAAATATAACCCCACAAGATTTTTTTGTAGGGATGATTTTAAGGATGGAAATTTATTTTAAAATGTAGAAACCTTGGCGAATCTTACTAATCCTTAATATTTCAACTAGAAAATGTTTGATGATATTTTTGTAAAAATATTCAAACTTATAAGGATTTTCTATAGTTTGTATAAAATTTTGGCGATTTTTATGGTAAAATAATTTTATCCTATAGAATTTGGGCGAATCATTTTTGGAATAGCCAATCTTGTTTTGGGAAAAACCATGGAAAATTAGCCCATGAGAGAAATTTAGCCCCAAAAATCATCCTTGTTTTTTTGCATCTAACAATATAGAATGTTTTATTATAATGTGGAGGGGATAGGGAGGGATTCAAGGATTTGACTAAAATTGACTCTTTCCTTTAAAATATGAGCCATACTACTTAGAAATATATCAATGTGCCTCCAAAGTCTTTGGGATAGTGTGTGGGAAAGAAAACTTCATAAGAATAGACATTTAAATAAATGAAAACCCATTTAAATAAGAGAACATAGTTTTTCTATAGTTAGTTACCAATTGATGTCACATGGAAAAGATTCTCAAATAGATTTTGAAAATATCACAAAATCAAATCCAAGCAAATCAAACTCTATGCCAAAAGTGATATCAAACCACTAATCAAAATATGCAAATTTCATAAAAGGAAATTATAAACTTAAAAAAAAAAGACAACCTATTAAGCCATGCATATATGAAACACAATAAAAACGAAAATACGGAAGAAATATCTTAACATAAGAAAACAAAATGACATGCATGTTTTCATTTATGTTGAAATTGTGATTTATAATGTCTTGAATGCTTTATAATGGCTCAAGCTTTTATTGCAAAACTAAATTCCAACTAAAGTGAAATTGTGATTAGAAAATTTACTCATACATATTTTGTCAAAGTATTATCCTCTTCTCAAATCTTACTTCTTGGGAAAAAAAAGCTTTAATGATAAGTTTTAAAAGTAAATCTTAAAATAAAACTTTAGTGAAAAGAAAGATAAGTAAGAGAAAAATAAATGAATAAGAAAAAAAGTTGGGATATTACCTTGGCAATAACTCCAGATTAACTCATAATATCACAACTGCTCTATTCAAATGAAAAGTAAAAATTGTACTTAACCTAATTAAAAAGAAAACAAGATAAAACTACTCCTATTCTATCTTACAAGAACAACTAACGCCAAATAAAGTCAAATTTCCAGTGAATCCATTTCATTTTTTATATTCTTGCAATCATATATACAACATGAATTAGTAACATAAATTGGATGAATAACAAGCAATCAAAAGAATAAATTAATCTACTATGTACATCTATTTCTAACATAAACATGATTTTTTTTTATTAACAGAGAATCTCTTTTGAACTGATTTTTGCAACCAAGTTTTGATTATGTCTTGAAAAACATTGTGAAATTATTGGAATGAAAACATGATCGGAAAAGTAATTTGTTCACCCTATTGAGAAAAGTTAGTATTATTTACAATAGGAAAAGCATTTACATTACTGTTACAAGCTAGAAAAGACTTGTCTACAAGAATTTCCTTTGCACAAGTATTGGTTGAAATAATGTGATGAGTATTAGGACTAGCATCTACTTGTGCTAAAAGTTCAAGATCATGACAAGGAATGGGAACTTGAGTGATATCATCAAGATTATAAATAGGCATGCATTTTTTTTCTTTAAAATTGAAATCATTATGAAAAGATTCAAGATGAGAATCAATTGTATTATGATTAGTAAAATGACACCCTATATCTTGAAATATAGATTGATTATGAGAATTGAGAACACAACTTGGACCTAACATAACCATCACTCGGGGGTGAAGTGCCTCAATATTCTCAATCCCTAAATCACTATCATAAATGATTTCACAATCATTACCTGGAATATCTTCCTTTATAAAGGATAAATCAGAACCATAAGCATAAGATGATGAACATGTATGAGAACTATCGAAAAAATGATCATTTAATAATTCCTTATTATGATAGTTATGAGTGATAAATCTAAAATCTGTTTGACTTATGACATCTCCTTTGTTTTGTAAAAATACATTTAAATGAAGAGGAATTATATGATTATCAAACAAATTTATGCCAGCAAAAAGATCAGGGTATAATGAAAAATGGATATTGGAACAAATAAAACTAAATGTCTCTTTGTAATAATGATCATTATCATTAAAGTTTTGTACATGAGTTTCTAATACCATTTCTACATTATTTTTCTCAATACATATATCACTTTCAAGTAGGGGATTTGTTTGATTGGATAAAAAATTCCCTCCTTGAAAATGACTATCTATATGTTCTGAGATGTGTGGCTAAGTAGTACTAATAAGGATATCATAAATCTGGGTTGAATTACTTCTAATGAGACAATTGTCATCATCAAGGAAAATATCCGATTGTGCTTTATTATTAACAACAATTGTATTAGGATTTAAAATAATTTCAAGATGAGTAAGGATTTCATTGGATGTATTTATGTCTTCCTGAAATTGTTCATTAGTAATTTTTGAATTATTGTTGTAACAAGATCAACCATGTCACAAGAAGTAACAGGTTCATCAATAGTAGCAAATACACTAACAAAATTTATACTTTTTGGTTGATCATGATTAGTACAAGGAAGAGAAAGAATATGTCTAAACCATCCTATTAATTCAAACTATGAAAGAAAATATTTGGATTGGAATTTAAATAAAATTAATTTGAATCTAAGAAGAAAAGCCTCATAAGACTCACCTTCAATTCTACGCAAATTCTCAAGTTCTAGGAAAACTTGAGTACAATCATGGTCTTGAAATGTGTGAAGGAACATTCGAGCAAATTTGTCCCAACAATCTACAGAAGCAACTAGTAATGATTCACACTAGTGTTTGGCATGGCCTGTAAAAGTGAGAGTAAAAATACTGCACATAACACCTTCATCAATATCAAAATTATTACAATTCAAAATAAATTGATAAATGTGATCAAATGCAGAAAAATTAGACTCACCATTAAACTTTATTTTAGACAAGTGTTTAACAACCTTCATTGGAGTGCTTGATGCTCGACTAGAGATACAACTCCAAATAGGAAGTTTAGAAGAAGTAATTGAATAAAAATGAAAGAATTAAAACCAACAACTAAAAAATGATCAACTTGTCATGCACACTCTTTGGTGGCCCTCCTTCTAACGCCAAAAATGTTGATGGCCAAAACTGACCATGTTCAACATTATAATGAGATCACTCGATCAGGGCCCCAATTAGGCCCTTATCTGTTTGGGATGGTGATTCTGACTGGGTTTCTGGGTCCAGTTACCCTTATCTAAAACTATACTAAGCTAACTATTAATCTAATCTATGTTAATCTAATATGTGTATAAATATATATACATGACCTTCTATCTACTAATGTATCTTATTACTTGCTTTTATCAACGGACAAAAGAGAAGGAATTACCTTATTGCATTTGCTTGAAGAAGAAAATCCTCTGCTGAAATAAGGGCTCAACAAAGCCACGCTGGGGTTTTCTCTTGCATGAGGAGACTTAATGAAATGAAATAAAATTATCCTAAATGCAAATGCAAATATAATCTATTATATCTCTATTAGGAGAAGGATGAGCCTTATTCCTAATCAAGAGAAAAACATCTATAAAGGGAAAGGACTAAGGATTGAACTTAAGTTTAAGATGCACTTATAAATCATCAAAATAGTTCAATGACTAACAAGTTGTTCAAGCAGATATGCAATGAAATTATCCTGGTAAATAGTTACTATAAAACCTCTTGCATATACCTAAATCCAATCAGATAAAATGAATCCAATACAAGATTTATATTAAACTAAAGAAATAGTTCATTTAAATAAAATAAAATAAAACAAGGAAAGGTTATGATTATCTAATAAATAATTATCATTAATCACAAACGAGTCTCCATGAATTCAATATCAATTCAAATTTAAATCCTATTCAATCATGTGAAAGAAAGCTTTAGACAAGATAGATACCAACATAAAACAAATGAGATCAACAATAGTGCCAATACCAATTGTTAGTATACTAATGGGAAAAGAATTAAAACCAAAAACATCAAAAGAATAATAATAAGTCTACAAATCAAATACAATAGTGTAGAGAAGTGAAAACTTATTATCATTGGCTCCAACGTCTATTTACAATCCTTTAAAATCCTAAATTCCTTCAAGGATCAATTTACAAAAGTGTATAACTAACCCTTTCAAAAACTTTGAACTTTTCCTTAGAGTTTCAGATCTAAAAAACCACTTCAACTTCTTTTCAGAGCTCTTTATATAATTACATTTCCTCTCCATCTCCAAGTCAAATCCACTATTATCTATAGAATTTCTAAACAAAAAAATACCAAATTCTGGAAAAAAAACCCTCACAAAACTCACGATATATTTCAAAATATTCTTTTGTTTACAAAATACTCTAGAAAATAGCTAAATCAACCTCTTTTGCTGATTGTTTTTCAACCATTTGGATAGATTCATCATTTTTTGGGAGGAAATGAATCTGCAAAATCGCCTATTGAAAAATTGGCAACAGCAACAATTATGAAAAATGTTGTTTGAATCTGATAGGATTTTCCCAAAATATTGATTTTCTGATAAAACTCCCCGAGGGAGAGGTAAACCAGCCAATTTTGAAAGTGGGTTTTCAACCATTTGGTGAAATTATTCTCTGATTGTCTGGAAATCAATCTGCAAAATCATGTCCTAAAGATTGATGTGATTTCCAACTGTCAAAACAAATTAACAAATTAGAATTCAACTTAATAAATCAAATAATAAAATACATGTTGTTCCTTGTTTCCTGTAAAGATAAGATAGCAATGAAATAATATGGAAATGAATAAGCAAGAGCCAATATTCTTGGCCAAATAAAATCTTGCAGACCAATTCAAAAAACTAATTTTAGTTGCAAATTCGCGGCCTTCACTTCTCCTGATTTTTTGGGATGGTAAATTTCCCAATGTGCTTGAATTAATGCTGCTAGATTGTTCTCCATGCAAATAGATTTCCAATGAGTGATTAGTTGTCTCATTTCATTGAGTAAAACACAAGATATCACTTATCAAAGTCGAGTCATCAAAACTAATTTATTTATATTTTTTGTTTATAAAAATTTATGGGCATTTTTATTAATTTTAAATACACACACTAATTGCATTTACAATTTAAAAAAATAAATAAAAAATAAATCTAATTTAACCTTATTAACTAATAATTAATTAATAAAAGTTAAATAAAATAAAAAATTATATTTACAATTTATAAGAAAGATAAAAAAATTATATATTATGCCCAGACTGTGAAAATTGACCAAACTTTTAACCAAGGATATCTTTCAAACCGTAAGTCGGAATAAGGAAAAACTTGAACCGTTGGAATGATGGAAACAAAAAATAAGCAATGAAGATGTCAAAGCTAAAATGAAATCAAAATGAAAATCTCTCAAAAGAAACCCAACCAAAACATTCTAGAAAGCGATATTAACAAAATTTATATGGAGGGACCCATAATAATTTCAAAAATATTATGGGGGGTGTTGTGGCCACAACAAGTTCTTAGTATTGTTACTAGCTTGTTGTAGAGCCTTTGATATGTCTATTTAGGCCTTCATATTGTTGGTTAAGGTTTGTCATTCATAGTGGATGCCCTTGTTAGGGTTTGGAGAGCGTTGGAGAGTCCTAACCTATGATAAGCTTGAAGGAATTTCTTGTACCAAATTGGTATAAGTTGTTAGTGTGTACTTGTAAATTCATTCTGATGTATATATGAAGTATGCTTTGGTGCCCAAACTTTGTGTACATGTAGATTTGATTTTCAACTTATAATCTCATGGTGAAGGAGTAATTATTAGGGTTGTATGGTATGGGAACTTATCATGAACAACTAACTTATTTTGTTGAGTTATTTGACAAACACATAGAATCCAAGTGGACATATAGATGATTGTAATAAATCTGTTGTAATTAAGTAATTTTTAGATCTATTATATGTTGGGGTTTGTGCCATAAGGGATGGAAAACATAGTTCCCTTGAAGTACAACTTTTTTGTGTTTATTTTATTGGGATACCTTGTGTATTTGGTTGGACATAAGTGAAATATATATTTCTATAATTTATATTTCATATTGAACCATAAGGCTGAAAGTTCATAGGGAATATATCCAAGAAACCTCAAAGTTGAGGTGGAATTTCTGCATTTTTTTTAAGAAAAGGTTTCTCTAAATTTCAACATGTTCATGTCTCAAAATATCTATACCGATCCAAAAGTGAAAATGATGATTGATTATTAGGAGGAAAATTATTGGTCAATTCCATGATATTTAAATGTGTTAAACATATACTAAAAAATCCTTAGGAGAAAAGGTAAATAAAAAAACGAAGGGTGCATGAAATTAATATGGATGAAGAAACTCTACAAAGGATAACTTCAACCTTTTGTTTTTCATCTGAGAAAATCTAAGGGATTTAATTCCCAAAATTATGAGTCCCCTTATCCCCTAAATCCCTTAAGAATTTCCTCATATTGGGTGCCAGGGATGATATCCAACAAGGGGGTCACTCCCCAAGGCAAGTAGCCACCTGTCCCCTTCGTGATCACCTACTAAACATCGAGCTCTCCCCCTCAATATATCTCCTCATTCTCGCTCATTATTATTCCTACTCTCAATTGTAAACATCCTTTGTCCGTCGACTATTCATCTCACTCGTCCTCCCTGGGATTTTTCGTGCTCTGGGAAAAATTATTTCTAGTTATGGAAACTTTGAATCAGTTATTTGGAATCTTCTAGATCTATCCTATATTTGTGCATCTTGATGGGACATATCGACCCCCTCCCTAGCTGAACCTATGGTTACTTTCTCCCTCCGCTCTCACTCCCCTGTGCATTTCTCTACTCACAACCTTTTCGAGCCCCTTCACCTCTCCCTCACTCCAGCTCCTCCTTCTACCACCCTTCATGTATGTTATAATGGATCACAAAGGTTCCCATCGCCACTCCAGGGGTGGTCATCATAGGGAAATGGGTTCGATGTTTATTTATGAAGTGAAAGGTTCAATGGATGAATACCACATGCACACTCCACCTGAAATCCATGATGAAATTGATCTTGTAGAAGATGATGTAAGTGTACTCAGGCACTTCATCTTTGATGAGGAGGTCACTGAAAACATTCAATGCTAAGTTCTAGATCTTGGCTCCATGCGATCAAGGGAATCCAAATATTTTCGAACAATTGACCTCTATTTCCACCTGAAAATGCTAATGGGAAAAGTTTTGGTGGAAAGGCATGAAGCCCATCAAGAAATACTCCTCCAGTTAGATGACATGAAACTCCAAGTAAAGCTTGTGGATCACACGCTCAACTTGCTAGCCTAGAAGGTAGTTGGTCTAGACTTCTCCAAGATGGACTACCCCCAACCCCAGGTTCCTTTAGCGGATGACGTTCCTCCTTTAGTTTAATTTCTCTCATGATTTTCAGGATATTTTTCTTTTTTCTAGCATCAAGGGACTGGGAGCTATAGCCCCACCTCTTTTTAGTTATCAATATGCTAGACATAATTATACTACACTTTAATATATTGTTCATAGTTTTTGGCATATTTTTTACTGTAGCTTATGTTGGATTACTGAGAGGGGGGGTGAATCAGTAATAGATCAATCTAATTCTTTTTAACGATATAATGCAAGTGTTATATCAATGTAGCATTATCATCCAATATTTGCAGAGTAAATAAACAATGAGAAAATGAACAATCATACATGTACACAGTACACCAGTGTTTTTATGTGGAAACCCAAAGCGGGAGAAAACCACGAAATGTTTTTTCTTATATGTCTTGAAGAATTACATTCACTGGAAGCACCAACTTCCTTTGTTTTCCGGCTACAACTGGAAGGAGGATCCAACCCCCTAGTTTCTAAGGCTACAACCTGAGGGAAGCTCCAACTCCCCAATTCTCTGGCTACAACCAGAAAGAGGATACAACCCCCTATGTTCTCCGGCTACAACGAGAAGGTGGATACAACCACCTATCCTTGCCCTGTCCAATCGCTCTGGTATATAAGTAGAATGATGGAACCACTGTCACACTATCACTATGAGATATACTGCTATAAACCTATACCAATCAACCTGCACGAAACAACCTATACCAATAGCCTGAACCATGCATCAACCTGTACCTTAATCTGTAATCAACCTGTACCATAAACTAGTGCATCAACCATGCACCAACCTGTAATAAAATTGTACCATAAAAAAGTGCATCAATGATGCACCAACCTGTACCTCAACCTGAAAACCTTCCTTAAATTTAACAACATAGACTAGTATTTTCATCAAACTTTACTTTAGTCTCACATGACTAGTTTTGGATTAGTCAACAACCCTAACTTGAAATAATCATAACTATGTACATGTAATGAATAAAGATCTAAAAATAGTACACAATGTTCTTCAGTGTGGTGTATTCAATTCCTCCAGGTGTCACTACTTGGAACCTCTCAGAAAATGAGTTATAGAAAAAATGGCATACCTTGTTGAATTTTGGCTTATTCTAGAGAGTGAACTTGTAGAGTGTGCCCCAAACAGAATATTTGTTGTATGGATCTGAAAACTTTACAAAGAATAAATTTACATACTGTACTATAACCAACACATTTTTTCTTACTAAATTTGGATCTGTTATGAATAATTTATGATGTTTTGACCAGAAACACTTGTTTTAGACTAGTTTCAGGACTAGCCACAAACCTTATTTTCCACAGAGTGTAACTCCAACAATACAACGACCCACAAGCTTAAATTTGTACCACAACTAATTGGATATGTTTTCTCAATGGCCTCCCAATTTCACGGTCTAAATCATTCTAGAAAAATTTTTATTGCGAAAATGGTGAGATGACCTGTAAATAACATACCTTAGAAAGCATCATCAAATGAATTTATCCTCCCTTGAATTTTGGCCTTCTTTACTTCACCTTCCCTCTGAAATTCGAATTAGATATCCTTTGGTTACCCCAGTCACCTGTAAATATTCAATATGATCAAGTGTGATTAAAATGAGAGAGCCTTGCCTCTTATTTATACTTTCATGTAGCTTCCTCAAGAGGTTACCTTTTAACCATCTTAACCCACTTTCCTTATTTTAGGGCTAACCCACTTCTAACCACTTGTCAACTTAGTGATTTCTCCATTAAATTTATTATTTAAATAATTTCTTTTGTATTCATTTTGACTTATAGTACACTCATCACTTCACTTTATTATTTACCTTCTAAAAATCTCTTAAACCACTTTGACTACTTTGACCTTTTGGGGCTTCAAACCAAACATATGGGGGTCCTTCAACTTCGTAAGGCCATAACTCTCAAACCGTGAGGAGTTATGTGACGTTCCACATACCACCGGAAATTTCATGACATGTACTATCCATCTATAATAGTATTACCTACAAATATATCAAAACTCATACCATTATACATCAAACAAACTTTGGTCCATTACCCAAACCTTTGTGCTACCGAAATTCGCTACCGGACTTTCTTCAAGGGTTGACATCAGTGAAAACCAACCCAATTAATCAACAATCTCCCCCTTTGGCATTGATGGAAACACTTTGATGCAATACTTAAATCATATCACTCATGCTCCCCCTGGAACCATGCATGCATCTCTGTTACCAATGCTCCCTCTAGAACCATGCCTCTGTCCTCTGCATCTGATAAATCTCTCCCCCTTTGTCATCAATGGAAAATGTATCTTTCCATTCAGGATTGCTCCCCCTAACTAAATCGTCTGATCTCCCAACTTGAACTATCCTCTTTATGGTGCTTTCTCATGTACATAAAAGACATATAATAGAAGCATTCAAAAGCATTCAACTCCGAGTCTCTAGCGAAGATACTCAAAGGCTTCTCGTGGAAGCAATTTTGTAAAAATGTCTGCCACTTGTTATTTTGTGCCCACATATTCAACTCTGATGTTATTTTCTGCAACCTATTCTCATAGAAAGTGATACTTGATTGGAATGTGCTTCATCTTGGATTGCATCACCAGGTTCTTTGAGATATTGATGGCGCTTGTATTATCACAATATATTGGGATGGGCTCATCATACTCAACCTATATATCTTTCAGAGTTTGTTTCATCCATAGAACCTGTGTACAACATGTTATTGCTGCAATATACTCTTTTTCGGCTGTAGATAAAGATATTGATGATTGTTTCTTTCTTATCCATGTTACTAAACACTCACCCAAGTAGAACGTTGCTCCACTGGTGCTTCGTCGGTCATAAATGCAACCTTCCCAATCTGCATCTGTGTAGGCAATAAGTGATAGATCCTTTCCTTTTGGATACCAAAATCTAAACTCTTTTGTTCCTTTGAGATATCTGAAAATCCTCTTCATTGCTAATACATTTGATTCCTTTGGTGTTTCTTGAAATCATGCCACCTATCCAATTGCTTGCATTACATCTGGTCTAGATGTTGTCACATATAGTAGGCTACCAATCATTGACCTCTATTTCCTCTGATCTGTAGACTTTGAATCATCATCTTTTCTCAACTTGCAACTCGTTTGCATGGGAGTGATAATTGGTTTGCAATATTCCATTCCGAACATCTTTAGCATTTCTCTGATATACTTGGTTTGAGAAATAAAAATTCCTTAGTTTCTTTGACGTATCTAAAGACCCAGAAAAAAGGATAGTTCTCCAAGTAATGAAATTTCAAATTCATTCTGCATGTCCTTTGCAAATTTCTTGCTTAATCTGTAATCAGTACTTCCAAAAATAATATCATCAACGTAAACTTCAATTAATAAAATACTATCTTGATTTACCTTGATGTAGAGGTTGTTGTTTGCACTTCCTTTTTTGAACGCTGCCTGTTGTAGATATTTATCCAGTCTAGAGTACCATGTTCTAGGAGCCTGTTTTAGACCATACAAGGCCTTCTTTAATTTACACACATAATATGCATTCTCTGAAAACCGAAATCCTTCTTGTTGTTCAATGTATACTTCTTCTTCAATTTCCCCATTCAGAAAAGCAGATTTTACGTCTAGTTGATGCACTTTAATATTTTTGGAGCATGCATAAGCTAAAAAAAATAAGATTGCTTCCATTCTGGCAACTGGGGAAAATGTCTCTTCAAAGTTGATTACTTCAACCTGTGCATATCCTTTACATACCAATATAGCTTTGTTCCTTGTAACATGTCCATGTTCATTCAATTTGTTCCGGTATACCCAATTTGTGTCGATCACATTCTTCTCCTTTGGTATTGGAACCAATTACCAAGTTTTATTTTTGTCTATTTGATCCAATTATTCATCCATGGAATTATTCCAAAATCCATCCTTCCTGGCCTCTTCAATACAGGTTGGTTCAATCGTAGATGAGAGTGCTAGGTGTGTTTGTTCTGGTGAGCATATTCTTCTTCTAGTCTCAACTCCTACATCTTTGTTTCCGATAATCTGATCTGAAGGATGATTCTTCTTTACTCGTCTACTAGGTATCTTTGGAGGCACTTGTTGAACTTCCTCTTATGCTTCTGTCGGATCCTCTTCATATTCCCCTTTACTTATTTTTCATCTTCTGCTTCTTCTTCGTAAAGTTGTTCCATTGATTCATTTTCTTCTTCCTTTAATTCTTGTCTCCCTGTTTCATCAATTGTTACATTGATGCTTTCTACAAATTTGTTCAATCTCAGGTTGTAACACTTGTATTCTTTCCTTGTACTTGAGTAACCAACACGTACTCCTTTGTCCACACTAGAGTCAAACTTTCCCATTCTACCATCTTCTCTTTTGATGTAGCATTTGCTTCCAAAAACTCTGAAGTGTTTCACATTTGCTGGTCTTCTTTTCCATAGCTCGTAGGGAGTTTTGTCAGTGTTGTTTATGAGTATTACTCTATTTTGAATGTGAACTATTGTATGCATTTCCTGTTTCCAAAAGATATCTGTCAATTTGGAATCCATTAGCATTGTTCGAGCCATTTCATGTATTGTCATGTTCTTTCTTTCAACAACTCCATTTTGTTGAGGTGTCGTAGCAATGAAGAATTTCTTTTTTATTCCATGTCTGCTGCAGTAGTCCATAAATTCATTTGAAGTTAACTCTCCTCCATTATCAAATCTCAAGCATTTGGTTTTTGAATCCATTTCATTTTAAACCATTTCCTTGTAGACCTTGAAGTTTTCAAAAGCTTATGACGTATTCATTAGAAAGCAAATTGCAGTCATTCTTATATAATCATCAACTAGTAACACAATTATGTCTCATCTTTTAAACCCTTTATTGTAGTTGGTCCAACTATATCAGTATGCACAATTTCTAGTGGTCTTGTCGTTGAATATTCTTTTGATTTAAACTTGGTTTTTGTTTGCTTTCCTTGTTGACAATGCTTGCATAAAGTGTTGGTTTGTTTCGTGATATGGGGCATTTCTCTAAATGATTCCCTTTTTCCGAATTTGGTGTTAGAAAAACAGGACCGCGGAGCAATAAAATAAAACAAATGCGGAAACAAAACATAGAAGATACACAATACAAGAGAGACACAGATTTACGTGGTTCACCTAGTGTGGGCTACATCCACCAGAGAAATTTCCAGGTCCTTCCTTTATTATTATCCAGCAAATGAATGCATACAACCTATAGAAAAACCCGCTGTAACTTCCTCTTCTTTCTCTCACAGTCTCCTCTCTCAAAATACAATATTCGCCATCAATCATAGCCGCAATACATTTCCCTCATAAAAGAGGGTTGCCTTCTAGGGAAAAAAACCCTAACATGATCTCTATCGTTAGATCTACGACCTTATAATGAACGGTCCAGATTTACAATGAAATTACAATATACATTTACAAGGCAATTTTTCCTTTGGGGGCTTCACCCCCGAACCCTCGCTGGGGGTCCTCTTTCCCCCAGACCCCCCAGCCGGGGGGATAGCCCCCCCGAACCCCGCAGAGGGAGTACCCCCCCTCTGCACTCCCCTGCATGGAAGAGTGTACATACTTCTGGTGTGTAAATACTTCATGGGGTATAAACACGGCTGAAAGCAAGGACCTCTCAATCAGGAAGATAATCAGGCTCCACAACCAACAATCTCCCGCTTGGAGACTGATCTCAACAACTCCACCGCTGTTGTATATGATGGACTCTAAACCTTCTTGGACCTGGCAAATTTCTCATCTTCATCTTCATTCTTGAAGACCAACTAAAACTGAGCAGGAACTCAGTTTCTCCTTGGTTACTCCCTTTGTTAACATGTCTACAGGATTTTGGCTAGTGTGTATCTTTTCCAACTTCAAAAGTCCATCTTCCAAGGCAGACCATATGAAGTGGTACCTCAACTGTATATGCTTAGTATTCGAATGGAAGGTTGAGTTATTTGCAAGATGAATGGCACTCTGACTGTCACAGTACAACCTGTTGTTCTCCTGCTTCTTTCCCAATTCCTCCATAAACCTTTGTAACCAAATCATCTCTTTACTAGCC
>JZKD02S1908526.1:27245-42144 GCA_000966675.3 Picea glauca
CATCTTCCTTTCCTAGGCAACACTTTTCATTTCCAATTTCACTTAATACATATATGTTGCTTGAAGTTCTCACAACTGTTGCAATCAATTTTCCTGAACCTTCTTTTCTTATCTCTCACTTTTGTGAATTGAAAGTAACTTTATGACCTTGATGACACATTTATGTTTCATATCTTCTACTTGTAGAACATTTTTCTCCTTGGTATTCTTGTTCCCAATTATGACTATGCCTTTTCCAATGATTTTAGCCGAATCATCATTTCCGAAGGAGACTAATCCATCTCTTTCCTTTCTTAATGTAAGAAACTTGTCTCTATCACCTATCATGTGTTTTGAACAACCACTGTCAACATACCAACCATGTTTCTTCTGCTTAGCTTGTAGAGCGAGTGTGCATTATTCATTTCTATATTGATTATGCTTTCTTATCTATGTTCTTTTCTAAGGTTCATGTCTGTGACTGTTGTTGTTATGTTGTGGTTCTCTAGGAGGGATTTTCATTCTGCAATCTTTGTCCATGCGTCCAAAGTTGTTACATTTGTAGCATTCCACTTCAGTGCTCAAAGATTCAAACTTGTTGTAACTTCTTATTTGTGTTTCACTAGGCCTTCTTGGATAACTCTTTTGTGTATGATTTTCAAAGTTGTTTATGTTCATGTTGTTAGCTCTGCAATTCACAAATTTATGTCCAAAATTATTGCATGCATAACATAAACCAAAAAAGATATTTTGATACTTGGGAGTTGAAGATCTTCTTAAAGGAGGTACTCTTATGAATCCTTCTTCTTCCTAAGGCCTATATGTTTCTGTCGATCGTTGATTCTGAAATCTGAATCCTCTCAGTGGAGGAGTGTCCCTGTAATTTTCTTTGTAGACCTTTATATCCCATTTGATTTTTTCTGCATATCTTTTTGGATATGTTTCTTGTTATGTTGTTTTGGAGCTTGATCCCTTTTTTGTCTGATTGTATCTAAGTATAGACTTGTCATGATGAGGTTTTAGACTGGTGATAATGTCATTCAAAACTTTTGAGTTGTTCTGCATATTTTTCTTTTGAAGATCCTTTCTTAATGTGACAATTTTTTCTTCCAAATTTCCAATGATCATGTCTCTTCCTTCTAGCTATTCTTTGAGTGCTTCTTCAATTTGAACCTTCAAATTTGCGATCATTTGTTCTAGTTCCTGAGTGTCTTCTTTCTTTTCTAGTTCCCCTTGTAGTTTTTTATTTTTCTTCTTTTCTCTTCTAATAACTTCTATGGTACACAAAAAATCTTCTCAGTAGTCAACTTCTGCCTCTTCATATTCTTCTTCAGAGTCTTCTTTATCAGGGTCTTCTACTACCATGAATAGAACTCTTTTTGTCTCACTGCCACGAACTTCATCTTCATCTGATGATGAGATGTCTTCTTTGGTGCATAAGCTTTTATTGAAAAATTTCTTTGTGGTTCTTTTGCCTTTATATGTTTGTTTGTTATTTGAGTAACCTTGATCATTTCTCTTTTTCTTATGAGGACATTTTTTAGCAAAATGACCAATATCATCACAATTAAAACAAATCAAAGGAATCTTACGTCTATACCTATCATTGGTTCCCTTGTTCAATCTTTTGACAGAGTTGTCCACTTCTTCATCATTTTCCGAGACTTCAGTTTTGTTGCTATGTTCTTTTTCTTTTTGCTTTCCCTTTTGCTTTGACCTTTTGGACGCTTTGAAGGCTGCTTCTTTTATATCTGGATTTTCATGTTCAGTTCTCATTTCATATGCTGTGAAGAATCCATGTAGTTTGTCCATGCTTATTGAGTTTATATCTGCTCTTTCTTCTAGTGCTGATATCTTAGGGTAAAATCTCATAGGAAGAGATCTTAGTACCTTTTGAAAAATTACAGATTTTTTGATTTCTTCTCTCAATCCCAAGATTGCATTTACTGTTTCCTTGACTCATAAAAATTAAGCTGCAATGTTCTCATCTTCCTTCATCTTTAGTTGTTTGAACTGACTACTGTAAGTTTGAAGCTTTGCTTCTTTGACTTTTGAATCTCCTTCATAAATATTTTGAAGTTTGTCCCAAATATCTTTAGCAGATTTACAATGTGCAACTTTGGTGAATATCGATTCTCCAAGACCATTCAGAAGTGAATTTTTGGCTTTAGAATTATTTTGATCGAGTTTCATAGCTTTGCCATTTTTCGGCAGAACTATTGGTGTTGTGTATCCATCTACAATTGATTCCCAAATTTCAAATCCATGTGCCTGTACATATGTCTTCATCCTTATGCTCCAAAAGGCATACTTTTGTCCATCAAACGGTGGTATTTCATTTGTATACATGTTGTTTCTCTCCATGATCTACCTTTCAGTGGTTAAACTGATTTCTGAAGGAACTTGATTTGATACCAATTGTTGGATTATTGAAAGGGGGGGTGAATCAATAATAGAGCAATTTAATCCTTTTTAACCATATAACGCAAGTGTTATATCAATGTAGCGTTATCATCCAATATTTGCAGAGTAAATAAACAATGAACAAATGAACAATCATACACATACACATTACACCAATGTTTTTACGTCAAAACCCAGAGCGAGAGAAAACCACAGAATGCTTTTTCTTATATGTCTTGAAGAATTACATTCATTGGAAGCACCAACTTCCTTTGTTTTCCAACTGCAACTAGAAGGAGGCTCCAACCCCCTAGTTTCTTAGGATACAACCTGAGGGAAGCTCCAACTCCCTAATTCTCTAGCTACAACCAGAAGGAGTCTACAACCCCCTATGTTCTTTGGCTACAATCAGAAGGTGGCTACAACCACATGTCCTTGCCCTGTCCAACTGCCCTAGTATATAAGTAGAATGATGGAACCACTGTCACACTATCACTGTGAGATATATTTTTTTAAACCTATACCAATCAACCTGCACCAAACAACTTGAACCATGCATCAACCTGTACCTCAACCTATAATCAACATGTACCATAAACCAATGCATCAACCATGC
Organism: Picea glauca; assembly: GCA_000966675.3. Classification (NCBI taxonomy): domain Eukaryota; kingdom Viridiplantae; phylum Streptophyta; class Pinopsida; order Pinales; family Pinaceae; genus Picea; species Picea glauca. The sequence continues at coordinate 30,244 of JZKD02S1908526.1, forward strand.
ACCAACCTGTACCAAGCAACCTGTTATAAACTTGTACCATAAACAAGTGCGTCAACCATGCACCAACCTGTACCTCAACTTGCAAAACTTCCTTAACTTTAACAACAAGAGACTAGAATTTTCATCAAACTTTACTTTAGTCTCACATAACTAGTTTTGGATTAGTCAACAAACCTAATTTGAAATAATCATAACTGTGTACCTATAATGAATAAAGATCTGAAAATAGTACACAATGTTCTTCAATGTGTTTTATGCAATTCCTCCAGGTGTCACTACTTAGAGCCTCTCAAAAAAAGAGTTATAGAAAAAATGACATACCTTGTTGAATTCTGGCTTATTCTAGAGAGCGAACTTGTAGAGCGTGCCCCGAATGAAATATTTGTTGTATGGATCTGAAAATTTTACACATAATACTATTATTTGTACTCTAACCAAAACATGTTTTCTTACTGAATTTGGATCTATTATGAATAATTTATGACATCTTTACCTGAAATACATGTTTTAGACTAGTTTCAGGACTAGCCACAAACCCTATTTTCCACGAAGTGGAACTCAAAAAATAAAATGACCCACAAGCTGAAATATGTACCACAACTACTTGGATATATTTTCTCAATGGCCTCCCAATTTCATGATCCAAATCATTCTAGAAAAAAATTTATTGCGAAAATGGTGAGATGACATGTAAATAACATACCTTAGAAAGCATCATCAAAAGAATTTATCCTCCCTTGAATTTCATCCTTCTTTACTTTACCTTCGCTCTGAAATTTGGCTTAGATAAGATTTGGTTATCTCAGTCACCTGTAAATATTCAATATTCTCAAGTGTGATTAAAATGCGAGAGCCTTGCCTCTTATTTATACTTTCATGTAGCTTCCTCAAGGGGTTACCTTTTAACCATCTTAACCCACTTTTCTTATTGTAGGGATAACCCACTTCTAACCACTTTCCAAATTAGTGATTTCTCCATTAAATTTATTATTTAAATAATTTCTTTCATATTCACTTTGACTTATAGTACACTCATCACTTCACTTTATTATTTACCTTCTAAAAATCTCTTAAATCACTTTGACTACTTTGACCTTTTGGGGCTTCAAGCCAATCATATGAGGGTCCTTCAACTTTGTAAGGCCATAACTCTCAAACYGTGAGGAGTTATGTGACGTTCCAYATACCACCGGAAATGGCATGACATGTACTATASATCTAGAATAGTCTTACCTRCAAATATATCAAAACTCAYACCAGTATACATAAAACAAACTTTGGTCCATTACCCAAACCTTTGTGCTACCAGAATTCGCTACCGRAATTTCTTCAAGGGTTGACATCAATGAAAACCAACCCAATTAATAAACAACTTCAAGATACAATGGTCTCTAAAGATTGTAAACTAGACAAAGTTCTTTATTGTTATTGGTCTAGTTTTCCTAGTGGCAGATCAACACCACATTCATTGTATAGTCTCTTTCTAAGATAATACAATTTGGTATGGATAGTTTAACAAAAAAAACCCTTAAGGATTTAGACAAAGTCCTCATTATTGATAAATTCAAGAGGAAAATTTCATACTGGAGCATGTAATGAATAAATCTGCAATCTAGATTAATCTTGATAAGAGCAATTCTCTACAACCTTCCCTTCTATTTATGTTTTATCTTGTCAACCTAGAGTAGTGTTTTATTTGAAATAGGGAAACTCAATAGATGCTTTCTTTGGAGAGTTGGGAAGTATTTTGGAAGGTAAAAGGTTTCTTTAGTATCATGGGAAAAGTTAATCTCCCCACAACCGAAGAAGGCTTGGGAATAAAGGAACTGAATTTGATGAATACAATCATGAGGGTGAAGATAGTGTGCAATCTCATAAGTGTCTTGGAAGTATGGTGGAAAGAAATAATTTACAAAAGAAACTTTGGCAATATCAATAGACTTCATCTCATTTTAGAGGTTGTCACATCCAGTACAAGGCTTTGAAATGATTAGGTCCATATCTATATCCTTTCTCTTGTTAATATATATGCTTCATGTCTTCCAAATGATAACTAGACCATTAATATATGGGAATTCCCCATCCTTGAGGACCCTCCCATAAACACCCATAAGAATATCCTCCCCTTGTAGATATGACTCTTAGTGATGTCTTTAAGGTTCTTGCTAACATCTCAAATTTGACCCCTTTTGTTCCCCCCTAGTAGAATTGTTGGAAATGTTATATCCTCTTGCATACCCTCATCCCTCTCTATAAATCCATCATTTCTCTTGTTATACATATGGCTCCTATATATGAATAAACTTGTGATTCTATAAGTTGGGGCACTAGATCTAGAAATTAATCGGTCAAGAAAGGATACATTTCCTTCTCAATTGGGATTCCTTGGATGTCCTTGTGAATTTGATTTCATAAAAATTATTTCTACCTTGATAAAGCCCAAAAATAAATTTCATTTTGTAGACCCTAGCCCATGGGAATCTTTTCTAAGTATATAAGCCAACCAAGAGAGGAATATTTTAATTTATATCTAGACCTTCCATGTGTGAAATATGTCTATCAAGTGAGAAGTATATAGACCACTTGTTTCTTTTTTCCCCTTTTAATTCCTATTGATCTATAAAATGTCGTGGATATTCCACTGGAACAACTCGTCACAACAAATCTTATATTATTCTGAAAATATTTTATTGTCAGGTTTATTTCCTTAGATCTCATATTTATTATCACTAGCTTATTGTTCAAATTAATGAAATAACTAAAATACAAAAATCAAATACTAAGAAAATGAACACACCAACCACACAATTAAACACAAGATGCATCCTAGAAAACCCAATATAGGAGAAACCCCATCTAGAAGGTGAGGCCTATGTTCTCCTCTCTTTTATTCAATTATGAAAATGAAAATACAAATAAAGAGGTACTCATGATGGATTTGTCTTTGACACTATGGCATGAATGGTTACTACAAAATTTTCTTCCTCCTATTTTATGCTCTCAAATACCACTCATATATGATCTTCTAAACTATGTAACAAGTACAATGCTAAAATAATGGAACCCTTTCTCCTCCCAGTGCCCCAATATTTAACATAGCTTGTAGCCATTAGGGTGAGGGTTTTTGCATGCCTAAGCCCTTAGTTAGTTAGGGATTTAGACCTTCTAGAATATTCCTGAAATTCCACATGTGGTAGCCCCACACATGAGTTATGGGGGATGACGTGGCATCCACTTGGTACCATGGTGGTCAACAAGGTAGGTGAACTTGCGAGAGGCATGACTTCTGCATACAAGCTATGATTGAGGTGATATTCACATCGTTGGAAAGGTATCAATGTGTGGCATAGGGACAAGGGGATAGGATATATGATTACAAAGTTTTGACCCCCAAAAGTGTCATTTGATGCCTCAAAATATATTTGGAAGGTTCTAGACCCTAAATATCCAAACTGGGACCTGCCACTAAAATGGGCTCTGCAAGCCAATCCATCCAATTTTTCCACCCAGAAAGTACCAAGATATATGACAAATAATATAATCCAATATAGATCATACCTCCCCATTTTGGGATGCTTTGGGTACCCTGAATATTTTACTAAATGAGGTGAGGAAATTTTTCCTCAACCTTCTCCGCAGAGTAGCATTTTTTCTTGCATGGAAGTTGTTCTTTCAACTTGTTCTGCCAAAGGTCATGTTTCCCTTGTCCAATAGTTTTGGAATTCTTCTGCAAAACTATATCTTCTACCAATTTTGCTTGAGATTATGGTGTTTATTTCTCTATGGTAGTTAGGAACTACTCCTGAGTTTTTGAATCCAACATGGAAGGCTCATAGAGTTTCATATTCTACAAATTCACTACTAAGTAAATGTGCATATATGGGGGTATATTGAGTCTATAGGAATTATCACCCACCTTCTCCAATACTTCAAAAGCACCATATCACATAGCCTTGATATTGTTACTAGGACCCTGTAGTCTTTCCTTATTCAACTATAACCAAAATATGTCTCACACTTTGAATGATTTCTTACTTATGTGCTAATCGTGACATGCCTTGTACCTTTTCTATGACTTTATAACCATCTCTTGTACTTGAAAATGGATCTACCTAATATTTTCAACAAAATTATTTTCTTTTTAGGGATTCTCATGTGACATCTTCCCTTGCTCATCCTTGTTGTCCATAGACAACATCCAAGGTAGAAGGTGGAGAATACCTAGATAGATTTTTGAAAGGGAACTTATTGGTAGAATTATGGACTGCTCTGTTATAAGAGTGTTGAATGTAGATCATATTTTCATCCTAGGTATTTGGATTCTTTTGTTTATAACCCTTGAAAAGTTGTACCAAAGTCTTGTTGACTAATTTTGTTTGTCCATTTGTCTCTAGATGGAATGTTGTAGATCTCTTCAGCTTAGTGTCCATCTTCTCCTAAAGTGTATTCCAAAAGGACATGAGAAATATGGTATCCCTATCTGAGATGATGCTCCTTGTTATCCCAAAGTTCACCTAGACTCGTTCAAATAACATGTTTGCTACTTATTTTCCTTTGATGGTATTTTAACAAGGCATAAGAAAGAACATCTTGATGAACCTGTCAACAACCACAAATAGATAGTCATGTACTTTCTTGGTTGTTAGAAAACCACCCACAAAATCCATGGAAATGATTACCCAAGGTTGATTGGATACATGTAAGATGGTATAAAATTTTCTTTCTATTACTAGGCTTGCTGGTACAAAAAACTATGCATCCTCTAATATACCAAGCTACATATTCTTTCATTTTGGGCCAAGACACATACCTCTATAAATTGGAAATTATCTTTCCAACACCAAAATGTCCTTCAACCTTAGAGGTGTGAGCCTCTCTAATAATTTGTAATATTTCACCTTTAGGAACACAAAGCTTGTCTAACTTGTAGGGAAACCCATTCTGAAGATGATAATCAACCTTACTGGCACCTTCTTCGACATGAATTTGGCCATGTATTTGTTGAAAAACCTCTTTAAAGTCCCCATCTTATGTGTATGCCTCTTTGTATGCATCATGGGTAAAATGATCCATGTGCATAAGAGTTCCTAAATATGTAATATTGGATATAGGTGGCCTTGACAACATCTCAACTAACTTATTAGTGATTCCCTTCTTATATTTTATGACTAGATGAAATTGGTACACAACTCCTATCCACTTGTAATGTTTGGTTTGTTAAATCTTACTCTAGGGTTGCAATTATTGCAATGGTTGGTGATCAACGTGGATAATGCTTTCCGTTCCCATCACATAGTGCTCCACTTCTTAACAATTTGAAGTAGGGCATATAGTTTCTTATCATATATAGAGTAGTTTAGGAGTCCCCCATGAAACATCTTAGAGTGATAGCATACTATATTACCTCCTTGCATCTAGATTACTCCCATAGAATATTCACTTGCATCTATCTCCACTTTGAAAGGATTATGCAAATTAGGCAATGAGAGAATTGGTCCTTGACTGATATTTTGTTTTAGCTCATCAAAATATTTCTACTGATTATTTCCTCATTGGAAACTCTTACCACAGGATGTTATGGCATGGAGTGGCACAAATACTGTTGACAAGGATGTTATGAAATTCCATAGGTATTGTGATTACCCAACAAATCTCCTAATTTCAATGAAATTAGTAGAACTAGCCACTTGATGATGGCCTCCATATTCATGGGATTTATCTTTAGTTCCCCTCCACCATTCATGTACCCAAAATGTACCAACGAATGCTGAGAAAACTCACGTTTCTTGAGATTATCTAGCAGTTGATTCTTTTTCAGAGTCTCTAACACCTATATGAAATGTGAGGTGTGCTCTTCTTAGAAAGATCTATAAACCAATATGTCATCCAAATACACTATTACAAATGAATCTAAATAGGGACACGATACATCATTCATCAATCACATAAATGTAGTTGGTGCACTAGTACATAAGCCAAAAGTAATGACCAACCATTCATACATACCTTGCCTTGTCTTAGAAGAAATATTCTAGGTGTATTCTTCTTTCACATGTACCTAGTGGTATCCTGATTTGATATCCAACTTGGTAAAGTACTTGGCATGTTGCAACTAGTCTAACAAATCATCAATCTTGGGCAGAGGGTATTGATTCTTGAGTATGATATTGGTCAAAGCTCTGTAGTCAATACATATTCACCATGTCCCATCCTTCTTTGGGTACTATGATGGTAGGTGATCCACAAGGAAAAGTACTTGGGTTGAATTACTTCCTTCTCCAGTAGTAGTTGCAACTATTTCTTTACTTTCTCTACTTCTAGAATATATTTTTTATACAACCTAATATTTAGTAATGGGGATTCAGGTGACAATTTCATCTTGTGCTCCACTTCCCTCTTAGGTGGTAACCCTTTAGACTCATGGAACACTCCCCTGTACTCCTAAAACAACTCCTCCAACTATTTTTTCTACTCTTTAGTAAATCAGTCTGAGAATTCCTTTACTCCCATCAATTCCTCCCCTAGTTGATTCTCTCTTATGAAAAGTAATACATACTTCTTACTAGAATTAATCAAATTTTTGACTTGGTTGGAACTTAATAGAGAGATATTTGATTTACCTTTGTTTTCATTGATGATGTAAGACTTCCCATCCTTGATCAAGTAGTACTAGTTTTCTCTCTGCATGAATATCACATACCTCATATACATGTAGTGGATTCCAAACACTACACTGCACTAGAGGGTACCACATCTAACTCCACTTCATTAATAAAATATGCACTTATAGTAAACTTGATCGTACACTATTTAGTGACTTTGATATATACATCCTTATTTACCCATCCCAATGGATATGAGCTTGGATGATCATGATCATGAAATTTTGGATTCCATTATAGAAAAAAACTTATTTGATTTTTCCATATATATATATATTAATTTAATATGTACCAACCTCTAAACCATTTTATTTTTTTTAGAACTCTAATATTTTTCTAGTCATCCCACTCAAAATCAATCAATTTTTTCAAACATGTAACCATGGTTACATGTTTGATAACAAAGTGAGGATTGTTGTTTCGAAAAGAGTGTTCCCATAAACAGTATGTCATTATATGATTGGTAGTTGAGTAATTGGGAAAGTAATAAGGAAGACATTGTCCGTCCTATTTCTCATTGTCATCATTTGTTAACATTGTTTTCCCTACTTCATTTGTTAACATTGTTTTCCCTGCAGACCCACTTAAAATAGTTGATTTTAGGTTTCCTCACAAGTAATCTTTGGTTTAAAAACATGTCTGTTCCAAGGGATTCAAAGTTTGTGTGAGCTCGTGAAAAATTGAGAAGGTTCAATTTAGCGGTAAAGACATGCATGCATTGAAAGAAAGGATCATAAAAAGAAGGTATTTGTTTTTTTTTAATTCCAATTCTGTTTTGTTGTCGATATGTGTGTTTTTGAGTTTTATATTTATTAGGTGTTGTATTTTGGGTACATTTTTTCTCTTCCCTCACGAGAAGACTCATATCTCAAATGTGTCATCTGTCCAATTTTTAGGAGAATATTTTTTTTTTTACTTTGGGTTCAAATATCTCCATGTCCAATAGACACTCACATTGTCACCTTTACTTGGAAGGTCTTGTATTAATGTAGTGTTGATTGATTATGCTATTGGAAACATGACCATAATACCCATTTCTTGTTCATTTTTGTGTTCTCACATTCCCATATTGACACTACATTAGTACATGAATAATCAAGTGGATGGGTATAGGAATTATTATCCCCAAAACCCTCTGGCCCTATTTCTTATTTTAATCTCGTTTCCTTTTCCGTTTCCCATTTATGAGAACATCGCTAGTTGCAAATGATCTGTTGGACAATTTCTTGGGATTTTGTGCATCTTTGGATGTGCACTCATATTTGCTCTGTGTTTGGGATGCACATAGGTGGATAAGACAATAAGTGAGATTTAGCGAGTCTCACTCTAGTGCTATTGTAAATTTACAATTTTTTATGCATTGTTAAATTTTTTAAGATCGTAAAGATTCGGAAGGATAATTTTTTATTTTTGCACTTTTTAATGAAGGGTTTGCTTAATTTACACTCTTCAATTGAAGTACAATTATTTTTGTAACTTTTCATTCTTGAAGTGATGGATGATTATATGCCCTTCCAACTAAAATTAAGACTAGCCCTTCAAATTTGATCATTGTTCATATGTTGGATGACAACGTTGAGATAAGGAAGGATTGTGACAACATGGTTGTCTTGATCAGAATGGATTATGGAAGACTTTTGAAGTTCAAAGGAATATCTTCCCATACACACAATGTTGCATACCTCTCTCATCATGACTCAGGTATAATTCCATCTAGTCTTTTGTGGCATGCCAGATTTGGCCATATTAATTATGACAGTCTTCATTTGTTGAGAAATAATGGTGTTTATGGTTTGCCTACTATTCCTATAAAATTGAAACAATATGATGCTTATATACTTGGAAAACACATCAAACAACCCTTTCATGATTCTACTTCCATAAACTTGAATTGATTCATTATAATTTGTGTGGCCCTATGCATGTTCTTTCTACAAATGGAAATAAATATATCATGACTTTTATTGATGATTACACTAGAATGTGTTGCATGTATTTGTTGAAAGATAAATCACAAGCTTTTGAAACCTTTAAAAATTTTCATGTATAATGGATTCAAAATGAAGCTCAGACTCATATTGTCTCTCTTCGCACTGATAATGGAAGATAATATAAATCTAATGAATTTGAAAGCTACCTTCTCCAACATGGGATCAAACATCAAACCACAGTTCCATAAAATCCCCAATAGAATGGTGTAGTTGAACAAATAAACAAGAAACTCCTAAATATAGTTCGTCCCATGATGTTTTTCAAGAATGTTAAATTGACGTTTTGGGCTGATGCAGTTATATGTGCAGTTTATGTCAAAAACAGGTGTCCATATCATGCTCTTAAAAACAAGACTCCTTATGAAATGTGGTATGGCCACATTCCTTCGGTGAGGCATTTCAGGGTCTTTGGTTCCTCCTGCTATGCATTGATTCCTAAGTAGAAAATAAGCAATATTGATGCAAGAAGTCAGAAGTGGATCATCTTTATGATGAGACAAACAAGAAATTCATCCTTTCCAGAGATGTAATATTTCTTGAATCCTCCAAGAAAGACGAAACTATTGAGAGGCAACTTGATCATCTAGACATATTCACTCGTGTAAAGACATATCACGAATTTGATGATGAGATTCCACATCTTGAAGGGGGAATCTCTATATTGGGTCAATCTATGGAATCTCATTTTGAAGAACCATCTTCCCCTCATGAAGAAGTTTCATCCCCACATGAAGAATTTCCCACCACTTCATCAGAACTTAAAGTTCATTAGGATGATGTAATCAAGAGGATTGAAAAGTTGAGGCTTGATGAGAACTCAACACCATCTTAATCAGTTGAGCAACCTGGACCATCTCATAAAGGTCCACCAAAATGGCTCACAAAAACACTTGAAAGTGTTCATCCTGATGAGGTCGGAAAGAGAGGAACTAGAATGTCCTCAAGACAAGATGGAGGTAAAATAGATAATTCAAACTTAGGTGATGTATATGACATGGATGTTTCATATGATTGTGAGTTGAATTTATCTACTAACCTTGAACCAGATTTCTTTAAAGAATACGATTCTCATGATGAATGGAAAGAATCCATGCATAAGGAATATGATTCTCTCATCAAGAATGGGACATGGAAGTTGGTGGATCCTCCATTTGGAACCAAACCAATTGGCTTCAATTGGGTATTCAAGAACAAGTATAGATCAAATGGCTCACTTGACAAGCACAAATCAAGGCTCATGGAAAAACAATTTGCACAGACCAAAGGTGATTATTATGAGGAAAAATTTCCCCCCACAACAAAATGGGGTACCATCCATACTCTATTTTCCATGGAAGAACATAATGGATGGAAAATTCATCAAATGGATGTGAAGACTACTTTCTTGAATGGAGACGTGAAAGAGAATCTATTCATGTCTCAACCAAAAGGATTTATTGTGAAGGGACAAGAACATAAGGTCTGCAAGCTCATCAAATCCTTATATGGATGGAAACAAGCACTGCGAGCATGGTACGAAAAGTTAACTGAGCATATTTTGAAATTGAATTTCAAGCATTTTCAATCTTGACGATGCAACTTTGTTTGTCAAGAAAGTTGGAAAAATTGTTGTATATCTTTTAGTATATGTATATGATCTATTGATAACAGGGAACAATGAGAGCTACATTGCATCCATAAATAAAGATCTTAAGAAAGGCTTCAAGATGACATATTTGGGACATCTTCATTACTATTTGGGCATTGAGATGATTGAAAATCCAATTACATATTCATTTCCCAGAAGAAGTACATTGCAAAATTGTTGAACAAGTTTGGCATAGTTGAGTGCAATCATGTTTCTACTCCAATGGAACAAAATTTGAAACTTGCATCAAAAGAAGGGAATGAATGTGAGGATGCAACCAAGTATAGATAGCTTGTGGGAAGTCTTATCTATCTTACTACCACCAGACCAGACATTTCATTTGTTTTTGGGATTCTTTATAGGTTCATGCAAAAGCCTTGTGAAGGACATTGGTCTACTGCAAAAAGAGTTATAAAATACTTGAAAGGAACTCAACTTTCAAGATTTTGGATTCAAGTACTGTAAAGTAGATGGCTTCAACCTGATCAGGTATTTTGATTCAGACTTTGTTGGGGATAAGGAAATTGGAGTATCAACTTTAGGTTATCTCATGAATCTTGGATTAACATTTGTCTCCTAGATATCACGCAATTAATCAGTTCCAGTAGATCCTATAACAGAGGTAGAATATGTGGCACCTGCAGAAGTGACAAAGGATATTGTGTGGCTCAGAAAAATACTCGAAGACTTGTAGGAGAAACAAGTGAATTCTACTCCTCTTCTAGTTGAAAATACTTTTGCAATCAAGTTGGCCAAGAATCCCAGATTCAATGATCATACTAAGCACATCAAAACAAAGTATCACTTGATTCGATGTCATGTAGAGGCCAAGACTATTCACTTGAGACATTGTTCCACAAATGAGCAAATTGCAGACATCTTCACCAAAGCGCTTGGAAAAGAAAATTTTGAGAAGTTCAGAATGATGCTTGGACTCACACACACCCCTTCAGATTAAGGGGAGAATGTTAGACATGTAATCTTTGGGATTGTGTTACTTGTAATAATATTGTAAATATGAAGAGTTGTAGGTGATATGAAGCATCTTCAACTATGGAAGACCAACAATCATTTATTGTTGTATTTATGTTCTTATCGTGTTAATGCAAATCATATCGAGTTTGGAGTTACATTTTTGCCATCCATGGACTAACAATTTGATTGGATTTATCTAATTCTTCATGACTTCGGGGGTGGTAACATGTATTATTCTTACCTTTATGCCTTTTTATGAAGGTTTTGAAATAGTAAAATTTTAAGATGTATGCATAAAATTTTTGAATTTATAGAGAGTTATTAGAAATGTTGAGGTTCAATAATGATCTAGGAATTGAGATGGGTTGTTTCAAAGCGATGGTTGTGAAATTTTATAGATAGACAAAATGGTAAGGCGAGAGGATGTAACACTTCTCAATGGTGCTACCTAATTTGCATATAGAAACATTTTATTTATGAATAGATGTAGTATTCCATATATAAAATAGTATGCAGAACATAAACATTTTAGCTAGAAATGGCAGAACAACACCAGAATAATACCAGAATAACACCAAAAAGAGCACCTTGATTAGTGATAGAAATATTCACTTGCCTCTTCGAGAGGGAAACCTCCAACAGAGCA
>JZKD02S1908526.1:61533-74407 GCA_000966675.3 Picea glauca
ATAGAAAAAGTTAGATTTTTACGACATAATGGGTAGTTCTCGAAAATACCTTTCCAACGGGCTATCACACGCCTAAGTTACAACCCTGGGAAGTTAATGTACTAACTTACCCCAATGGGACCCACATGAATTTTGGCGCTTCATCTCCTAGGGTTAACTTTTTGGATGTCTAGGGTTCTGGCATTCATGTTTATCATAAAAAGGCCTTCAAAGCCTCATTGTAATCATCTTCTTGCGAATGAGCATAGCCATCACATCTCTTCTCAGAGAAATTTGCCACCATTCTAGCGAGTCTTGCACTCTGTATTTAATTTTTACAGTCATTGTCCATTTATTTCATTAATAGAAATCATGTATTGTTGTATTTCTTTGTTTCTGGTTATTTTGATGTGAATTTCATTGTAATATCTCTGCTTTCATTTCATTCCGAAAATAATCTGGATGAGTTTTCTTGCTAAGTATACCTATACTTGAGTGAGCCACTAAGTATTCTCATTGAGTTGGCGTCTTAGACAAAGGGCATTGCCTATGTCTTGGTGTTTGGATTCATTGGGAAGAAAATCATCCTTAGAGTGTGATTCTCATGCAATTACTATTGGAGTTGAAGACCACTTTGCACCAATTGGATGGACATTGTTGAAGTTAGACATTATTTTTTTTAGTTGTTTTTCTTGATTATTGTAAAATCTTTTCTTTAATATTTGAAAAGAAAATAATTAGACATATTAAGATTTTATTCTAAGTTTAGAGAGAGAATTCATTTGAGTAACACCTGTACTATAGCCTTGTTGGAATGGGGTTGTTACACCAAAGTGGTAAACCCCTTTGTAATAATTATAGTAATTTTTAGAAAAATCACTATTTTATTAAAAAAAAATTGTTGATCTAATTAAGAATTAAGTCGTCCCATTTAATTTGAAAGTCCCTAACCCGATATTTTTTTATCCCTATATCAAAATATATATTGAGAAAATCATATAACATGTATGAAGTAATGTATTATTTTCCAAAATTCGATGGGAATTCATGGATTGTCCATTATGTAAAGATGCAGAGATTACGTAAGGATGTTGAGATTACGTAGGGACACATAGATTACGCAAGGATGCAGAGATTACACTTATGGTTTCAAAAATCAAAGGTTTCAAGCATCGAATTTGAGTTACATAAATAATGAAATCTTTGTATTTTGTATTTTGATGGTTTTTTGAAAATAAACATTAATGTGCTAAATATACACTTATTGATGTATATAAACACATTAATATTATTAATGTTTGCTAGTATATATTGTATTTATTAAGTCATATTTATGATCTTGTCTTATCCTAGGTCATAAGTTCAAAGAAATACATAACACAGTTGTATTTAGGTCAGAAATTCAAAGGAATACATAACATAGTTGTATTTATGATTTGATTAGAATTATTTATTTTCACTCGGGTTTCACCTTGTTGACCAATATCTTATCACGTTCATTCATAAAGGGGGTTTTTAAATTGTGAAAAATAAAATCAATATATTGTAGGTATTGGTGGGAGGGATGTGTGGTATTGAGGGGTTTATAGGTATTGGGGGTATAAAAATGGATATCTAGTTAAAATAGGGGTTTCTTTTATTGCAAATATGTATTGTGAGGGGGGTTCAACAAAAACAGTTTTGGAGGTATTTATCAATACTTAGTGAAATTAAAGGTATTCTTTAATATCCCAAGAACAAAAATGCTAGGTCACAAGTTCATTGAGTGACTTCTTCATTTAGCTAGAAGTGTTTATAGGTGTCATCTAACATAATGATGTGTTTTAGTTGTTGTTTGTGACCAATGTATCTCCTTCTCTTTCTCCTTCTCCTTTGTCTGTGAAGTTTATTTAAATAAGAATGTAATTTTGAATGTCATAATCCTAAGGATATATGGAATTCGTGTAGAGGCTATTTTGTTTTCTTTGTTACAATGATTCTGATTGCATGTGTTTCAAGTTCAAGATGGTGTCTCCCCATCAAGTACTTCAGCCATTTTTGGGCTTCCTGCTGTCAAAAAAATCAAGATTGTTAAAGTGTTACCTTAGTAAGAAGGTGTATGACATGTTACAATCCAAAACTCTTGGTGAATCCCATTTCTACATGTGTTTCAAGTTCAAGATGGTGTCTCCCCATCAAGTACTAAGCCATTTTGGGGCTTCCTGCTGTCAAAAAAAATTAAGATTGTTGAAGTGTTACCTTAGTAAGAAGGTGAATTAAGATTGTTGAAGTCTTACCTTAGTAAGAAGGTGTGTGACATGTTGCAATCCAAAACTGTTGATCAATCCCATTTCTACATGTGTTTCAAGTTCAAGATGGTGTCTCCCCATCAAGTACTGCAGCCATTTTTGGGCTTCCTGCTGTCAAAAAATTAAGATTGTTGTGTTACCTTAGTAAGAACTTGTGTGACATGTTGCAATCCAAAACAGTTGGTGAATCCCATTTCTCAAGCTTTGGATATTTTGCTGGGAAAGCAAAGCTATATCTGATCATTCCAAGATGACACTACACTCAACCTGCAAGATGAGATGGAGGGTGATGCATATTGCATGCCTAAAATAAGCAGAAAACGTGGAGCACAAATATAACGTGTTTTTGTTACAGCGAGGCAGCTCTATATTTTTATATATAGGCAGGAAGGCTTCCCATCTGGCAAATCTGCACAATATATATATTAATAAATGAGTATCTGTATGGTTTGTTAGTCACTGGATCTGGTCAATTCCAAAGCGTAAACCAGAAGTGATCCGTGAACGATGGAGAAAAACCCGCGGAGACGCATTAACTAATGCACGGCTGGCAGCAAACAGGGAGACAACGTGACCATGGCGCTGGAGCTGGTGGAGCTGGAGTTTTGTTGGTACCACGCAACCTCGATCCTTCCTCCCTTCCAATGAAAAGTTGCGCAAAAGCATATAAACGTCCATGGCTGAAATCCTTTTCCTCGTCTGGCTGTGGCATCTTCCTCCTCCTCCTCTGGGCGGTGGTGGAAGCCTCCATGGTTGCTATTCATTAATTATATCTCCATCTGCTGCTCCTCTTCTCTTGTATATTCAGATCCCTCTGGTGATTGCTTACAGTCCGTTTGTTACAGGAGCAGCAGAATCAATTTCGAGATGGCGAAATACATGGAAATGGTGGATGCGGGTATAAGGATCGCTGCCAGGTTCAATTCCCACTGTCCTCAGACATCGCGCATGTATTATCATCCAACTTCCAACAGCAACATTCACAAAACTGAGCCCGAGGCCACCTCCTCTGGTGCCCTTCAAGTTCCTGCATCTCCTGCCGATTCAGTGTTTGAGATACTCTGTATAGCTGTTTAGGCTGCTGGCTTCTGCGAGGAAAACAAGGGTACGGGAATCGTTTCCCCGTCCTGTTTCTTAATTTTTTTTTTGTTCAGGTCTGTGAGATTCAGTTTGTTCAGGTCTGTGAGATCATATGTAATTGCATGTGAAATTGGGCGCAGTTGGTGAGTCAAATCCCTGGTAATTTCATACGCATGGGTTGCCAAATCAAAATCCAAGCCACATGTATGGTTGGTTGGAACCATCAGAATTTTAGATTTTATGGTAGCTTGCCCGACGTCTGATTTCAGTTATGAGATCTAAATAAATAAAATCTGTTTCCAAATGAGATCTAAAAAAGTTATTGGATTTTCTTAACCATTAAATTAAGATTAGTTAAATTTTGTGTAATTTTTTTAACAGTAAGACTAGCACAGTCGACTCGCCGCTGGAGAACGCTGAAAGGGTTTCATTCGGAACAAGAGTCGTGACTGAGCCGACTCTAATATTGAGCGCACATAAAACGTCTGTGCAGGTCGTGGCATCAAACGACTTTTCAGATATAAAAAATGAATGAGTGTCACCAAAATGAAACGTGTGCAGAGTGTTTTTTAATGATATATATGTGGCTTGCATATTTTTTAATCCTTCTTAATCATTTGAATGTGGCAATTATGTATTTTTACAGTAAATTTATAATGTGATTAGGTAAATGTAAAAACTTAAACATGTTAGAATTTAGTCATCAGATTAGAATTTAAGATTAAAAGATCATTAATTGTGTCCATTGTCAATAGGTGTAATTAGTTGTGTAATTTTTTTAACAATTAAATTAAGATTCGTTAAATTTTATAATTATTTAAACTTTATCATAAAATTAATAGATTTTTTTTTTTTTTATGTCTTATTGAGTATATTTTGAAAAAACAATACAACTTTTTTGTTTTTAATGATTTAAATATTAAAATGTAAATAAATATCAAATTTTTATTTGATAAATAAAACTTTACTAAATGATATAAAACAGATGTGGAATAAACATCCAACAATTATAACTCAGATTGGATCAAGGTAAAGTAATCAAAAAATTAGAAGCTCTTGGGTATGGAAGATATGAAGAGTATGAGGTTGCACTTGAGAGTATGAAAGGCCTCAAGCTAGTTCAATCAACTATCGCTTGCTTACAAAGTTACCAATGTGACCTAAAATTAAAGAATGTGAGTAGAAGGAACCTTGAAGGCAATCAACTATAGCTTGCTTACAAAGTTATCAATGTGACCTAAAATTAAAGATTGCTTATAAAGTTATCAATGTGATCTAAAATTAAAGAATTTGAGTAGAAGGAACCTTGAAGGCAAACAATGATAACAATAAGACAAAATGGGAGAGAAAAAGCATTGTATATGGGGAGCTAAAGAGGCAGGAATGCTTTGTCTACCAACTACTTCCAACAAAGACAAAACTACCTATAAACCCATGCATAATGATTAAGAAGGGGTTCTTTGGTAGAGTAGTGAAGGAATGTTATGAAATTTCCTATAATGAAATTTGTTAAATGTTCCAAAGAGCTAGACACCATTGCAATTTATGCACATGTTAAGCAATAAACATTGAGCATGGTCATTCAATGTTGGATTTTTTTCTAGTGTTTCTCGAAGGTAAATTCTATTCCTTATTATGTTAAATTGGTTGTGTGATTATGTATTATTGTATATTTGCTTCATTTTGATGTATTCTTTTGGGTATTCCACTTAAGAAAAATGCTAATTGTTGTGAATGACCTCCTCCCCAAGTTGCTCTAGTAAAAAACATGTAGTTGCCCTTGTCTATCCATAGCATTACTAAAGGAGATCAACAAATGAGGGTAAATCACCAAAGGAGATCGACAAATGAGGGTAAATCATTGTTGGTTTCAGTTTCTAATTCAAGCCCAAGACTTGATTCCTTATACTAGAAATCAACATTTTGTCTAATTCCTAATTGGTGGGTAACCACACACACTTTAGATTGTGTAGAATTCATTTTTTTTTTAATTAATTGCATTAACCACATCTCTAATTGCCTCTTTGATCCTCCCTAGTGGTATTCCCATACTCTTGGATTGTTGCCTTGTAATTACTTCATTTCTCATATTGTGAATGCCAATGATCACTTCATCTCTCTTCATGAACCGTTGTTTCAATGATTTACGCATATGCCATGTTCAAACCATATGTTAATAGAAAAGTAGTTGCCATTTGCTTTGATCTATTCAAACAATATATTAAGACAGCAGAAGCAATACATCCTCAGTCCAATGCATAGTCACTGCCACCTACATCATTTCATTCATAATTACATGTAAATATATATCCTTATGGTTCTATTAAGAAGCAATGTAAAGCAAGGAGTGTTATTAATCAACTATTGCTTGCCCACAAAGTGCCACACTACCAATGTGACCATTAAAATTAAAGAATGTGAGTAAAAGGAACCTTGAAGGGGAACATTGATAACAATAAGACAAAATGGGAGAGTGTTATTAATCAACTATTGCTTGCCCACAAAGTGTCACACTACCAATGTGACCATTAAAATTAAAGAATGTGAGTAAAAGGAACCTTGAAGGGGAACATTGATAACAATAAGACAAAATGGGAGAGAGAGCATTGTATATGGGGAGCTAAAAAATTTAGTGTTGGGCCTATCAACTACTCCCAATAAAGCCAACACTACCTATAAACCCATGCACAATGACTGAGAAGGGATTCTTTGGTAGAGTAGTGAAGGAATGCTAAGAAATTTCCTATGATAAAATTTGTTAAATGTTCCAAAGAGCTAGACACCATTATAATTTGTGCACATGTTAAGCAATAATAAACACCTCGATGTTGGATTTTTTTCTTTTGTTTCTCCAACGTAAATTCTATTTCGTATTATGTTTAATTGGTTGTGTGATTATGGATTATTGTATATTTGCTTCATTTTGATGTATTTTTGTGGGTAATTCACTTGAGAGAAATACTAACTGTTGTGAACAACATTCTCCCCAAGTTGCTTTAATAGAAAAAAGCATCTAGTCTCCCTAGTCTGTCCATATCATTACCAAAGGAGATCAACTAATGAGGGTAAATTATTGTTGGTTTTAGTTTCTAATTCAAGCCCAAGACTTGATTCCTTCTACTAGAAATCAACATTTTGTCTAATTCCTAATTGGTGGGTAACCACACACACTTTAGATTGTGTAGAATTCATTTTGTTTTTAATTAATTGCATTGACCACATCTCTAATTGCCTCTTTGATCCTCCCTAGTTGTATTCCCACACTCTTGGATCGTTGGCTTGTAATTACTTCATTTCTCATCTTGTGAATGCCAATGATCATGTCATCTCTCTTGATGAACTGTTGTTTCAATGATTTACACATATGCCATGTTCAAACCACATGTTAATAGCATAGTAGTTGTCATTTGCTTTGATATTTTCAAACAATATATTAAGTCAGCAGAAGCAATACATCCTCAATCCAATGCATAGTGACTGCCACCTACATCATTTCATTCATAATTACATGTAAATATATATCCTTGTGGTTCTATTAAGACGAAATGTAAAGCAAGGAGTGTTATTGCTCGTGTTTTTTGCTTGATTATATTGAATAGATAGAGGGTTTGTTATATTTTTAGCATAACACCAACAAAACGGATTTGTTTCATAGTTTCGCATTTTATAACAAGTAAGTAAACCAAGTCTTGAAATTGAATACAAACAAAGTTATTCATTTCTATTAGTGAATAGTATTTGAGAAACATGATCTCAATTTGGCAGTGATTGCAAAGACATACATTTTCAATTCCACAAAGAAGGATCTGTGTTGGTGAGAAATATGGGCCATAGACCTATCGTTTATGGATCAATAAACTTCCATCAAGTCAAATATGCCTACCTTCCATCCAAAGAAATAAAGGCATATAAAATATCGACAAGGATAAATGTAGTCCCCAATGGTTTCCAACAGGGCACCCATTGCCATGGTGATAGGTTGGCATCCATACGAGGAGTTCCTCCATCTACATAGTTGGAAAAACTTTGATGAAATACCAGACTCTGACATCTCCCTCCCAATGATGAGTTGATGATGGGTGCCCAAGGTACAAGTGTTGGATATCATATAGTTGGCTAATATGGTCACCATTATAAACCATAAATGCAGTGGCACATGGTTATCATGTAAGGCCATAGCATCACATCTGACAGGTAGATGGCACCTCCAACAATGATGGTTGATCAAGGAAATTCGTGTGATGTATGCAAATTTTTGAAACTCCCTCCCTCCTTGCTAAACATTTCATAGTTTGGTCATTTTTCTCTAGTTCCTTGTTGATCCAGGTGGATCCAGAACACTCAAAAAAGATTCAGGAGGATCCAAAATGCTTAAAAATTGATCTTCTCAAATGATTTTGAAAATGACTTCATTCTGTATATCTCATCGATATCTTTCCAACGACGCAAAAATTACCTCAACGGAGTTTGTATGAGAAAGTTATGGTCGTTTAAAGTTTGATAAAAACAAGAAAAAGAGGGTGCCACATGGCACCACCAAAGGATAACACATGGCATGATGATGTGGTACTACTGATGTGGAAGGCACTAATGATGTGTCAGTACAGGCCAATATGACAAGTGACGTTGATGGTGATTGACGCTAGTGTGGTGGCCATCTCGGCCAATCATAGGGTACCACATGGCAACCATAGATTGGCCAATATGGCCTAAGGAAATAAAAGGTGTTCAAGCTCAACAAGATTCGAACCCATAACTTCTAGTTTAGAAAACAAGAGCACTAACAAAGCAAGCTATGAGTGAACTTGTTATTGCATATGGCAATAAATATATTTAAGTTGTATTGTTTATTAGTTGGATGGAATATCTTGGGTATATGCGCCCCAATTCAATGCTCTAATAGTTATACCCATGCATGTATTGTATTTATTAAACACAAAGCCATATTGTTTTTAACATTTGTTATAACTATGTAACCGAAACATAAATGGGGTCGGGTCCGACCCCCACTATTTAAACACCACGATTTCACCATTTGAGAGGGGAAGTTCAACCATGCCTTAAGGCAAGACTCATTGTTTTTGAGTGGAGTTCTTAGTGTTTAGTTTTTAAAGAGATGCTTAGTGCATAGAAAACCACGTTAATGCTTTTATGCAACGTGGGTTTTCATTTATGTATGTTAGGAAAAGCATTATTCATTTTTTTTTAAAAGCTCTTTGTATAAAGTTTTAAAGTGGTATCTTTGTTACATAGAAACCCCACGTTGGTTTCTTATACCCAAGATTTTTTTTTTAATTTATGTAATTTTGGAAAAGAGACAATTTTTTAAAGGTTTTGTGGAAAAACATGCCATGTCGCCATTAATTTGGAGCGATTTTATTTGGCTAGGTTGTATTTATGTTATTGGATATTTATGAGAAACACATAGAGTGTTTATAGTCAAAATAATTGGTTTTTCGAGATGGTGTCGATTTTGATAGTTACACTAGTGTTTGAGCAGCAGATCAGAAGGTCATAAGTGGGAGTTGTATTTAAGCATTATTGAGCATCAATAAAGCAGTCTCACTGATTGACACGAGACCTAGAGACTTATCCCAAGATGGGTAAACTTTGTTAATAAATTTTGTATGTGCCATTTGATCTTGTTGTTCTTATTTCTCTCCTATTCAACATTTTATTTCCGCAAGTTATATTTATCAGTTGATGAAGTTATGGATAAATAAGCGTTTTCACATGTTATTTGCAAATAGTCAAAGACAATTTTCATTTCCCGAATCTCGTCAGATATAATTGACATCTAAGGATTTTCATTTCATTTTTTTTAAAAACTCTTTGTATAAAGTTTTAAAGTGGTAGCCTTGTTACATAGAAAGCCCAGGTTG
Source organism: Picea glauca (assembly GCA_000966675.3). Taxonomy (NCBI): domain Eukaryota; kingdom Viridiplantae; phylum Streptophyta; class Pinopsida; order Pinales; family Pinaceae; genus Picea; species Picea glauca. Next base: position 70,763 of record JZKD02S1908526.1, read on the forward strand.
GTTTCTTATATTTAAGGGGTTTTTTTTAATTGATGTAATTTTGGGAAAGAAACATTTTTGTAAAGGCTTTGTAGAAAAACATGTTATGTCAACATTAATTTGGAGCAAGTTCATTTGGCTAAGTTGTGTTTGTGTTATTTGGCATTTGTGAGAAACACATAGAGTGTTTATAGTCAAAATAATTGGTTTTCTAAGGCGGTGTCGATTTTGACAGTTACACTTGTGTTTGAGCAGCAGATCAGAAGGTCATAAGTGAGAGTTGTATTTAAGCATTATTGAGCATCAATAAAGCAGCCTCGCTAATTGAAAAGGGACCCAGAGACTTAGCCCAAGATGGGTGAACTTCGTTAACAAATTTTGTATGTGTCATTTGATCTTGTTGTTGTTCTTATTTCTCTCCTATTTAGCGTTTTATTTCCGCAAGTTATATTTATTAGTTGATGAAGTTATGGATAAATAAGCATTTTCACATGTTATTTGCAAATAGTCAAAGATGATCTTCATTTCTCGAATCTGGTCGAATGTTTAATGTTTACTTAAGAAATAATTGACATCTAAGGATTTCTGGATCACTTGTCTTCCTCGTGCTTTTCAAATTCCATTGATGCTTACTCTACCATTTCATGTTGAATGTGCTCTACAACTTATTTAGTTTAGTGAACAATAGTTCAAAAATATATCGCCTCTACATACGCCAACATAGGACATCATTCCTACTTGACACTTCATTGTCTTCATCCTCCTACTCGGGTGCCCCATCGAGCTCATGCTTTTTAAATTTTGCTAATTATTTCTATGTTATTTCATGTTGAATGTGATCCATAGTTGGTTTGATCTCATGAGCAACATTTTTTCCGCTTGAATGTGCTCCACAACTCATTTGGTCCTTGCATTGGTGTTTTTAGTAATCTTCTTTTAACTTGTTTATGTTAGCGTTGGCTTTGCATTTCTATTTTGTGTAATGGAGATTAATTATTTTTTTGTTCTTCTAGTTTCCCCCTTGATTCTAAAGATAAAAAAAACTACACATTGAACCAAAAAAAAAAAAAAACCACCCCACCCCACCCACATAGATCAACTACTACCAATAAATCACTGGGAATGAATGCATCGTGTCTTAGTAACTGGGAATGAATGCATCGTGTCTTAGTGTACTATGAGGCCCATGTCAACACATTTGAGTTTTATCCCAATATGGTTTGTATAATCCGTGAACTCCCTCCCAAATTGGAATAACTACAACAATATTTGTTAACTCGAAACCCATAACCTCGTGCAAATGTTGTGTTTTAAGTGAAAAACCAAAATTATGTGTTTTTTAATTACTTCATATCACGAGGATTATGCTGGTGTTATAGTGAGAAATATGCCCGTTAGCTATGCATTTTAACAAACTAACTTTAAATTGTCATATCTTTGTGTAATAAATGTCATCACGAGCATGTGAACATTATAGTGCTAAGTATGTTTTTTAATAGAAAACTTGAAAATATTTGTATGTGTGTAATGCATGTCATCACAGCCATGCTCATGTTATAGTGAAATATATGTTGGCTAGGATTTTCTTTTAACGGAAAACTTATAAATCTTTTAAATCTTGTTTGGTTCCACCTAAGTTTATTTTTTTATGAATAGTTTTTNAAGAACAAGCAATTTGAATGTTATACACAAATTACATATAAAAAATTTGTAGTAATGGTATGGGTCTTTGTTTCTTTTGATTTCTAGTTGCACTAACAAAGTCATCATTGCATTACGTAGGTTATCCCTACTATCCCAAGTGGGATTTAAACAAGGCTATGATATTCCTTTCACATCATTAAAGACACTCTTAAAGAGGATCATCCCATTGGTATTATTATTCTAGAGAGTCATCTTCATTGTGTATATTATGAAGATGAAGATGAGGATATACATGATGATATCATAGTGGATACATTGACACTAAGTTTATACATGTATTGTATTCCCTATTTATATTGATTCAATTTGCTTCAATTTGATGTCGTGTTTCTATCGATGTGTCGGGAATATAAATTGTATTATTTTTCCTTTGCAAGAAGATGAATAACTGTTGATTGAAGTGTATGATAAAAATGAACTGGAGGGAAAACTATATAAGTCCATAATTTGTTGGCATTGTGTATTTTTCAAAGTCATATCTTATAGTCAATCATATTATGTCCTACCAATGTTATAAACTACATGTCTTTTTGTCCTAAGAAAGAATCTAATATGATGGTCAATGTTGGGCAATCTAATGTTGATCTAGGTGGATACAGATGGCCACCCACCTTGGAAATGGGACTAAACCTTAACAATTATATAGTAGTTTTGTGGGTCCTAAATTTCTAACGCATTTTCCATGCACTTCCCATGTGTTGTTGATAGTTTACATGGCCTAGAAATAAAGATTGTTGGGCCTACCAAACACAAAAAACTCGAAATAATGTTTGTAATGGTCCAATAAATTCCTCAAATAGAGATCGCATGTGAAAGTTATGGTCCCAAGAAGTTGACATATCAAATAGGATCCTCATGGATCACTTTCCATTTTTCCTCCTCATCTCCTAAGGTTAGGACCATTTTGGATATTAGGATTTTATAATTAATGTTAAAAATATAGTTTCAATTTCTTTTAATGGAATTTTTATGACTGGGCATAGTCAATTCATCTCTCTTTAGAGATAAGTTACCACCATTGTATCCAACTTGTAGTGCATTGCATATTGTAGTGTTTTCACTATTTCAATCATTAATAGAGTTTGGGTTTCACTGTGTTAATTTTATCTCTATAATATCTTGGTGTTATTCTTCCCTTATTTCTATCTTCATTTTTTTCTCAACATAATTTGGATCATTGGTATCACAAAAATATGTTCTTTGTCATTTTTATGTGCATGTCCCTAATGAGTTCAAGGTATAGGGAGTTGGGCCTTGAACTAATGGATCCTATGAAAAAATCCCTTGTCAACTCAAGTAGCATCCCATGTTGTGAAAAATAAAGATGATGAAGTAGGATATATTATCAAGATGTTGGTCGAGGAATCCCTTGTGCAACATAGGAATGAGATGATGGATAATTCTCCCAAATCCTTTTACAAATCCTAACAGTGACGAAGGAACCTTCGACAAGTAGACACTTCAAAGGCATGATGACCTTCAAGGAACAAGTTAAATTTGACATTTCTTTGTTTGAAGGAAAAATATACACATATACTTTAGAGAAATGGTTAAGTTTCCTAGCAGGTTATTACTCTATTAAAAAAAATCGACAATGAGAAGATCACTTTCGCTCTTCTTAAATATCTTCCCCTTGTCAAATATTGGTGGAACACTCATTGTGTGCAACATGTTAGAGTCGAGAGTTGAATTTGAAAATTTTGGGACAGAACCCACTTGGGTGGATTTTGTTGATTCCCTCAAGGAGGAATTCTAACTTGTTGGAAACCACAATGACCAATACACTAGATGGGAAAATTTGTGCTAGATGAAAGACTAGGTCATTTCAAAGTAAACCAATAAATTACATACCTTGAGATCAAACATTGGTATCAAGGACTTTGAGAAGCACCATATTGTAGTGGTATACACAGGTACATCCAAATAGAAATGGGTTTTTAGGACATAGTTTCACTAGGATCC
>JZKD02S1908537.1:0-11666 GCA_000966675.3 Picea glauca
GCCGTTTTGCCAAGATAAACCTAAGGAAGGAGGAAAGAGCACGAGGCCTTGCTTAAGCAACACCGGAGTGAGCCTCTTTCCCCTAGGGTTTTGCTTCTGGAGCCCTGCCATTGCAACACTTCAGAACTCGTCCCTCTAGTCCTTAGCCTTTTCCCTTCAAGCTTTGCGTCCTCTCTTAATTTGACTCCATTTACCCTTGGGCACTGATCTTAGGTCTCCAATGTTGAAGTGATAGTGGACAAACAAACTCTTAAAACTCTTATAAATTGAAACCCTAACTAACTACTAACCCTAATAAGGCTGACGTCATCCTTGGTTATTCCATCTTGATGCAGCATTTTGTCTTTATAAGCAATTAGATGGTGTTTTGAAGAATTTATTGAGTAAGGGATTGATTGGATACATTGTTTGCTACATCATCTCGATATTTATTGATGAATTGATATTGTTCCATTGCTATTATTGATAAACATTGATCTTGTCAATATCTATTGTCATAATTGCTAATATATTGATATCAGATAGTTATATGAAGTACTAGCCCATTGAATCATAGCCTGCATGTATTGTTTTGCTGTTGCTTTGTTCTGGGCAGGTGTTCTCATTTGGGCCTACACTTCATTATTGGCTATTTAGCCAGACTATCTGCTCTTGGTGGTAACCTGTGAGGAGGGAATTTTACTTTGACCTTTATACCTTATCCTCTTCAAAACCCCAGGTTACCGGGGACGTCTCCCCTGGGCCCAACCTCCCTAAAGAGAAAGAACCTCCCCATTGAGGTGACATTGGGTGGGGTAGGTTCCTGTTACGCCAGTTTGGCCTCTACCTTCTAGCCTTTTAACCTAGCTACAAACTGTGCGATAACAGAGATATTCCAAACTCTTGGGCCAGCTTCAAAATTAGTTTGAGAGCCATCAACTCACAGTAGTTACTTGTTTCCTGACCAATTCCAGCTTTGAATGAAATACTATGATTGGAGGAGATACATAATATTCCTCCTGCTTCACCCTTAGAAGTCCCCTGAGAGGCACCATCAAAGTATGCCCATGGGATGTCCTTGTTTATTACCTCTTCCTTGAGATTATGTGTAATTTGTTTTTCCTGAATGTGTGGGTAAGCATTTAAAATGTTTAGAGCCTGGACGACACATTCTAGAGGTAAAGTTTCTTTGCCCTCGAACAACTTCAGATTCCTGGCCAACCAGACTCCCCAAGCTATCTTTAAGGGAAGAGCTCCAATCATTTTTGTATCCTTATTAGTACACCCGATCCTAAAAGTTTCTTCTATGTCTTCACCTACCCAGACATTTTTTAGCCCAATCATCCTTTCCACTTCTTTGCAGACCTCCTTTGTATAGGACAGGTCATGTTTATATGTACATTTGTTTCTTTTGCTTGCTGACATAAGCCGCACCAACTGGGTCCAATAAAATCTCTTTTGTAGAACATCCCAAGTGGGAGCCCTTTTGTTTAAGATCAACAACTTGAAAATTTTGTTTTTTGATGGGTTCTTTAACTTCCAGATGATTTTCCACCACCATACATGATGTTCCTTCCTTCGTTCCTAAGCAAGAGCTATATAACCTTTTCTAGGTACATAGGTCCCAGTTGGNGAACCCTTCCCTCTAGTCCTTAGCCTTTTCCCTTCAACCTTTGCGTCCTCTCTTAATTTGACTCCATTTACCCTTAGGCACTGATCTTAGGTCTCCAACGTTGAAGTGATAGTGGACAAACAAAGTCTTAAAACTCTTATAAATTGAAACCCTAACTAACTACTAACCCTAATAAGGCTGACGTCATCCTTGGTTATTCCATCTTGACGCAACATTTTGTCTTTATAAGCAATTAGATGGTGTTTTGAAGCATTTATTGAGTAAGGGATTGATTGGATACACTGTTTGCTACATCATCTCGATATTTATTGATGAATTGATATTGTTCCATTGCTATTATTGATAAACATTGATCTCGTCAATATCTATTGTCATAATTGCTAATATATTGATATGAGATAGTTATATGAAGTACTAACCCATTGAATCATAGCCTGCATGTATTGTTTTGCTGTTGCTTTGTTCCGGGCAGGTGTTCTCATTTGGGCCTACACTTCATTATTGGCTGTTTCGCCGGACTATCTGCTCTTGGTGGTAACCTGTGAGGAGGGAATTTTACTTTGACCTTTATACCTTAGCCTCTTCAAAACCCCAGGTTACCGGGGACGTCTCCCCTGGGCCCAACCTCCCTAAAGAAAAAGAACCTCCCCATTGAGGTGACATTGGGTGGGGTAGGTTCCTGTTACGCCAGTTTGGCCTCTACCTTCTAGCCTTTTAACCTAGCTACAAACTGTGCGATAACAAAGATATTCCAAACTCTTGGGCCAGCTTCAAAACTAGTTTGAGAGCCATCAACTCACAGTAGTTACTTGTTTCCTGACCAATTCCAGCTTTGAATGAAATACTATGATTGGAGGAGATACATAATATTCCTCCTGCTCCACCCTTAGAAGTCCCCTGAGAGGCACCATCAAAGTATGCCCATGGGATGTCCTTGTTTATTACCTCTTCCTTGAGATTATGTGTAATTTGTTTTTCCTGAATGTGTGGGTAAGCATTTAAAATGTTTAGAGCCTGGACAACACATTCTAGAGGTAAAAGTTTCTTTGCCCTCGAATAACTTCAGATTCCTGGCCAACCAGACTCCCCAAGCTATCTTTAAGGGAAGAGCTCATGTTTATATGTATAGGACAGGTCATGTTTATTTGTTTCTTTTGCTTGCTGACATAAGCTGCACCAACTGGGTCCAATAAAATCTCTTTTGTAGAACATCCCAAGTGGGAGCCCTTTTGTTTAAGATCAGCAACTTGAAAATTTTGTTTTTTGATGGGTTCTTTAACTTCCAGATGATTTTCCACCACCATACATGATGTTCCTTCCTTCCTTCCTAAGCAAGAGCTATATAACCTTTTCTAGGTACATAGGTCCCAGTTGGATCTAGTGACCAGACCAACTGATCATCATCCTCTCTTATTCTAACATTACTGTCTTTTAGAACGTCTATTTATCTCTTCCATGCAACATATATATATATATATATATATATNCCTCTCTTATTCTAACATTACTGTCTTTTAGAATGTCTATTTATCTGTTCCATGCAACATATATATATATATATATATATATATTCTTGTTGAACCATCTGTGAAGTTGTTCATCATATTCTGAATTTCTATGTATTATTTATCATAGTTGAATAGGAATTTACTGATATTTTATTTCAGAGTAATTGTCTATTTGCTGCATGTAATTACCCTATGTTTGCTTTGCTATTGTTAGAGTGGTTGTTTGGTATTGATGATTGAATTTTTATTTATTTAGGATTATTCTAGGGTTTCTCTATAAGGCGCAGCAGTTCTCTTTAGCTTTTCAGTCTATACCTATTTTGCTCCGAACTATATAATTAGGGAAGATGTTGAAGCTTCTGAGCCTATGTTGAGCATCTCCCTTGAATTTATTTTTACAACTGTACTATTGTTTTTAGCCATCTGTTAGCTTTTAAATCCATTAGCTTTGTGTTTGGAGATTGTGGATGAAACCAGATTCCATTTTCAGATATTAGAAAGAAAAGATCTTGCAGTGGGGAAAATAAAAAATCCTATGCTCATGGTCTATATCTCTATTTGAAGGGAGTAATCAACATTTTTCTAGATTTTCCAAGTTTTTTCTGTGGACAGATCTGAGTTTTGATCTTTTTAATCATGTCCATTAGGATTTCGTGGGATTTCAGAAGGGTTGGCGCTGAAGGCCAGCCTTACCAAGTTGGTTGTAGTAACTGAAAGGTCAACCCTTTTGAGGTAGGTCTAAAACCTCCTTATTATCTGAAGGTTAATAATATTCTGGAAAGCTTCCAAGGTTGGTTGGAGCTGTCTATCTTCCTTCACTAGTGATTTTTTGGTCCTTTTATTGGTATTTAGTGTTGTAATGACTTTCTCTATATCATTCCATTTTGCTCCCTTGAGCTCATTGACACCAATGAGACAGTAATCCATGGAGAAGGGGCCTAACTCTGTTAGGACGTTTTTCATTGGTCAATTCAATCATTTCCCCAAAGACCTTGAGATGCTTTGTTTGCATCTTATTGTCCTTGTCTCCAAGAATTTCATTACCTCATGGGCTACTACTTTGATTTGCACATAGTTTGGTATCGAGTTGTGAAGTGCAAACAATGACTACATGGTAAATACAATTTGAATCTTTACATGTCTTATCAATCAAATGGTATGAGCTAACTGCTCGTCGTCTGTAGGATTTTGAAGGGTTTGTGATGTATTTGGAAGCCTACCTTGTTGCTAAATAACTATTTGGAAAGAAGCATACCATGGCCTCAACATAAAAGGATTGACGTACTATTTTTCAATTGGCATAAAACTTGACCTTGTCTTGATGCCTTTTTGTTATTTTTCTTTGGAAAATGCATCTTATATTTTAGAATTGAACAATAAACAATACATTAAGAAGTATAGGTAATGGAGCTAAAGCATGAGCATCCAATTTATCTTATACGACTCATAAGCAGATATGGCTTGGATATGACACATATGTTTGGGAAGGGATTGGGATTTTATTATTGAACAATAAACAATACATCAAGAAGTATAGGTAATGGAACGAAAGCATGCACATCCAATTTATCTTATATGACTCATAAGCAAATATGGCTTGGATATGACTAATATGTTTGGAATGGGTTGGGGATATGCATTCTTAATAATAATAATAATAATCTAATTCTAAGGTCACAGTATACCCAGACACCAACTTGATGTATGAGACCCCTTAGTTTGTGGGACAAGGAATCTTGAAGCTTTTGTAGCTTCCGAAGGAATTCCCACAAGAGGCCAAGGTGTCAGGCATGTGGGAATCTTTGTTGGCACCAGTTTATCCTTTTGTTTTCAGTGAAATCGGCCTAGAAATGAGGCTAGGGCCTCATGGACAAGTTGATGGGCTTTGTGGGCTTGTGTGGGGGTGCCACACCCACAAAGAGGATTAAAATATTCTAATTAATTGTTGAGTTTAGATAGGGTGCCTAAACTCACTCATTGGACTTGTTTAGCATGAGTGAGAGTGCACTTGTGCTAGGAGTTTGGAAATTTCAGCAAGGGAAATTTTGCAATTATGGCAATTTGGCCCAAGGTTTGAAGATTTATTTATTTATTTCTGTCTTAGCCAAAGAAGACTTCTTTTCCAGCCAAGGAGGACATGTGTGAGGGAGGAGGAGAGGCAGAAGGCTGCACATGTGGAAGAAGGACAACCGCATGTGTGAGCATGCCATACAACTTGCACATGTGAGCATGCCATACAACTTGCACATGTGAGCAGGTACAATACATACATGCCGTATTGTAAGAACATGTCTGCACGTGTGAAGTGACACGTACAGGTCCGCACGTGTAAGAGGGACATGACAATGTGCATGTGTGGAAAATTCTGGGTAGGTACAACATGTCCTTACTACTGACGTCAACAGTCGTACGACTGATGTCAACAAATGTACAGGTGGCAACTGAGTAGATTTGCAGGCAGAGGAGATTTCTAGAATTTTGTCGAGGTTTGGTTTTCTAATTTTCTGTTATTGGAGGACAAGGTTGTCTTCAGATTTTGGTGAAATTGTATTGGCTAGGAGGGCTGGTTTTCCCTCAGAACATTTGAAATTGACAAATTTACAGAACATAAAATTTGTGTCTCATGTGTGTTAATGATTCATCTATGATCTTGTTGTTTCCGCTGCATATATTTTCAGTCAATAATTTTCAGTGTAAAATTGTTCGGTCATAACAACTAGGGTTTACTGTTGCATCACTAAGAAGTAATTTTCAGATCTGAAAATTAGTCACATAAGGTTGTATATGAAAATTGACATGGTAGCAGAGCTTGGGATCTGAAGAGAAGGGGATCATCTTGAGACACATTTTTTGCTACAACATTGGAGGATTGTTGTTCTTGTTCTGGGCAGGTCATCATGGTGAACACATTGAAGATTGAGGACAAGTTGGAAGGAGCAATTAACTTCCGAGCTTGGAAGGCTAGGGTTCTCCTTCTATTAGAAGAAAATGATCTCAAGGAGTTTGTTGAGAGCGTGGTTGCTAGTCCTACCGATCTGCAGGAATTGACAGCTCACAAGAAGGAAGTGAAGGCCAAGCGGGTGTTGCTAGAATCTGTGAAGGATCACTTGATTCCTCACATTTCTGAGAAGATGTCTGCCAATGATATGTATGATGCTTTGGTAGCTCTATACCAAAATGGGAATACAGACAGGAAGTTGCATTTGAAGTACCAACTTCAAGTTGTCAATATGTCCAGTGAGGACACGATTATGAACTATCTTATGAAGATTACACAGATCTGAGATCAACTTGTGGCCATCGGTGATAAGGTGGAGGATGCCTAATTGGTGAATTTGGCGTTGAGTGGTCTTCCCAGGTCTTGGGAACTATTTGTGCAAGGGATCTGTGCATGAAAGAAGTTACTAGACTTTGATAGACTATGGCCTGATTGTATCCAGGAGGAGACTCGGTTAATGTCCAGGGATGATATGGATGGTATGGTGAAGAGTAACAGTGATGAGAACTAGGCCCTTGCAGTCCGCACTAGGAAGGGCCGAAGAGGTTCTCCAGACCAAAGAGGTTCTCCTGGGAGAAGGGCTTCTCCCGAGATAAAAGCATCTCCAGAGCTGAGACGGAAGAAGGATCTTAGCAAAATTAGATGTTTTGAGTGTCGTGACTATGGTCATTATGCTTCACAGTGTCCACACCGGAAGGGAAGAGGAAGAAGACAACAGAGTAAGAGGAAGAAGGCAACAGAGGTTGATGAGGTTGCAGAAAAGTTCCAGAGGGAGATCTTGTTGGTCTCCGCCCTTTCAGGTACAATTTCCAGCAGGGGGACTTGGTTGATGGATAGTAGAGCATCTTGCTATATGCTAGGTGCACGAGAATTATTTGATAGCTTCACAGAGACTGAATCAGACTTATGCGTGGAGCTTGGTATGGGAACCAAGCATGCAGTACGAGGACTGTTGATGATTGCAACGTCGTGAGATAGCCTCCAGGATACGTTCTCCTCTGTGACTGAGTTGAGTCGACCTATGAGAGAGCCCAGTGTTGGGCATGCCCATGTGATGGGGTGGATCGTTCTCCTCTGTGTGAGAGTTGAGTCGTCCCCCAGTGGTTGGGTGTGCCCATGTGATGGGTGTATCGTTCTCCTCTGTGTGAGAGTTGAGTCGATGTGGTACTCCAGATGATTCTCTTGTGGACTTAGTAGAGATAGAGATCTGTTGAGTATGACGTCCTTGTGGCTGAGCACAGGTGGACGTGTCCCTAGTGGCTGAGCACTAGTGGACATGTGGATCCCTTGCTATATTGTCTAAGTGTAAGATTTACTTGTAACCCTAATTATGATGTAAAGGGTACAAGTCGGCCCCACCATATGTGAAAAATAATTAAGGTTTATTGTTATAATTAATTATATTTCTGAGTTATTGAGGTCGATCCTGTTGTGCCAACAGACACACCTATTGCTGTGTCTGGTCTTGTATAAATAAAGGTGATTTCCCCATTGAGGAAACACACTCACACTTGACATTTCAAAATTTTAGCAAGAGCATTTAAGGCTGAAGTGATCACCTCTCTTGGGCGCCAGTTTCAAGGTGGTAGAGCACCCTCTTGTGTGCATTAGGGTTTTATGGTTGGGGGATCTTCTCTTGAGAATATAGCAAAGGATTGTTGGGTTTTCTTCCCTTGAGTAGAAGGGTTTCCCAGGATATTTCTTGTGTTCTTGTGCATGGTATTTCTTCTTGCGATCTTGGTTATTGCAACACTTGTGTATGGTGTAGCTGCATTTGTTTATGGTTCAAGTACATGCCAAATGAAATAAACCTCATACTTGAGCCAAGCATAGTGAAAATTCAACATGGTATCATAGCATAGGTCTTGAAGAAGCCATTGCACAAGCCTTCAAGCAAGTCGTCCTCTCTCTTTTACAGAACCATATGACCCTCCTAGGGTTTCTAGAAAAAGGTACGACCCTCTCCTTTTTGGGTGTTTCAACACTTTATACTTGAGCGTTGGGGCTAAAAATTGCATAGGAGTGTACGACCTCCTTCAGGGCACCTCCAACAACCTTTAGATTGCATTTATGAGAATTTTGGAGTTTTTGGCCCTAGGGTTTCTAGGGTTTTGTATTTTTTCTGCAGAATTTTGTTTTTAGGGTTTCTGCAGCTCATTGTGAGAGTTTTCAAGCTTACCAGTGTTCTTTTGACCTTCAAGGCTTATTGTTGGCAGTCATAGGCCCAAGGAAACCTAAGATTGCCTAGCCGTTAGGTTTCCTAGCCTAGTTGCCAAGGGTTTGTTGAAGAATTTGCAAACATGAGGAACAAAACCTTGGTGGAAGATAGGCTTGATGGATCAAGCAACTTCAGTTCCTGGAAGTCAAGACTTCAGATCACCCTTGAAGAGGATGACCTATTGAGTATGATCCAGAAGGCCTTACCAGAGTCAGCTACCAATGAAGAAAGACAACTTGCCTTCACTGCTGATGTTGATCCAGAGCCACATCAGAGAAATGAAGACATCTAAGATGAAGCCTTCTTATTCATATCAACACTCTCAGGTACGATTCCTACTGACTATGATATTTGGTTAATTGCAAGTGGTGCCTCCAGGCACATGACTAGATATAGAGATCATCTAACAGATCTTGTTGAGAAAGAGACCAGTCCACATGTTGTACTTGGAGACAATGCCAGATATAATGTGAACGGGGTTGGAACTTCTACATTCCAACTAGGTTCTGACATACCCCTTCAGTTGAGTGAGGTACCATATGTACTTGGGATGAAAAGGAACCTTGTCTCCATTTCTGCCTTAGAGGATAAAGGCTACAAGGTTACCTTTTCTGAAGGAAAATTTCTTGCATGGCACAAGAACTCACATATGGATTCTACCCGAGTAATTGATGTTCGAGAAAACAACTTATACAGATTGACTCTCTGACCAGTCTAGGCCCTGTTACATGATACTATCAACTTGAGTGAGCTATGGCATATGAGACTTTCTCACATTCATTATAGAGCACTTCCCGCTCTAGGGAAGATGGTAACATGCCTTCCAAAGATACAGGCTCAACATAATGGTGTTTGCAGAGGTTGTGCTCTTGGCAAGAATGTCAAGGGTTCCTTCTTGAGCAGTGACAACAGATCCAAGGGGATCTTGGACTTGATGCATTCAGATGTGTGTGGACCCATGACTGTTACCTCCTTGAACGAATATTTGTACTATGTGCTTTTCATAGATGATCACTCTTGAAAGACATGGATTTATTTCTTGAAGACCAAGGATGGAGTCCTTGCAAGATTTCAAGAATTCAAAGCTCAGGTTGAGAACCTGACCGAAAAAAAGATCAAGGTGCTAAGATCAAATAATGGAGGAGAACACCCATCCCAGGATTTCAGTGATTTCCGTGTTGAGGCAGGGATCAAGAGGGAGTACACGGTTCCTTATAACCCTCAACAAAATGGGGTTGCAAAGAGGAAGAACAAAACCATCATTGAGGCAACCAAAGCAATGATACGTGATCATAATCTGCCTATGATTATGTGGGCAGAAGCATCCATGACAACAGTATATGTTCAGAACAAGAGTCCTCACCAGATTTTGAAGAATATGACTCCTGAAAAAGCCTTCACCGGAGTGAAGCCTGAGGTTGGACACTTCGGGATATTTGGGTGTCCGATATACTTTCATGTACCAAAGGAGAATAGGTCCAAGCTAGACACTTTAGGGAGAAAGGGTACATTTGTGGGATACAATGAATCTTCGAAGGCATAACGGATCTACATCCCTGGACAAAGATAGATTGAGGTGAGCAAAGATGTCATCTTTGAGGAAGAGATAGTCTTTTGAAGATCCAAAGAATCTCAGATGGAGATTGACAACGAGACAATACCTTCTCCCCCTTTAGCAATTTAGAGGGAGACAACCATTGTTCCAGTTGATCCAGTTGATCCAATTGCTCCAGTTGATCCAATTGTTCAAGTTGATGTTCCCAGAGACATTGCATTAGGCCATAAAAGGCATGCCTGGGCTCCACAAACCCTGCAGGAGGCAGAGGGACATGCAACTCCTCGATGCACATTCTGAGAGAGCAAGAGACCAAAGAGGTTTTCGAGCTATGTTTTAGCCATGAGCCACATCATTGATACCGAGCCTTCTTGTCATGGAGAAGCAACAGGTTAGCAGGTATGGCAAGATGCCATGATATAAGAGTATTATTCCATCATGAAGAATGATGTGTGGGATATTGTTCTGAGACCAGAAGGGAAGTCTGTAGTGACTTCCAAGTGGATCTATAAGATCAAGCATGCAGTTGATGGAAGTGTCGAGAAGTACAAAGCAAGATTTGTAGGTAGACGATTCTCACAGGTGGAGGGAATTGATTATGAGGAGACATTTGCTCCTGTGGCCCGATACACTTCCATCCGTACTATCATTTCACTAGCTGCATCTATGGGTTGGAAACTACATTAGATGGATGTAAAGACAACCTTTCTCAACGGTGAGATTGAGGAAGAATTTTACATCGAGCAGCCAAAGAGATTCGTGATACATGCGAGAAATCTCATGTGTGCAGGTTGAAGAAAGCCCTGTATGGATTAAAGCAGGCACCTCGTGCTTGGTACAAGAAGATGGATGGATTCCTGATGAGTTTGGGCTTCATCAAGAGTGTTGTCGATCCAAACCTATATTATCACATTGTTGGTGATGAGTGCCTGATCTTGGTCCTGTATGTGGATGATCTATTCCTCACCTGTTCAGAAAGACTTATTGCTGAATGCAAGCGAGCATTGACTTCTGAATTTGAGATGAAGGATCTGGGTATGATGCGCTACTTCTTGGGACTAGAAGTATGGCAAAGGACTGATGAAATTTTCCTGAGTCCAAGAAAATATACAGTGGAGATATTGAAGAAGTTCGGTATCACAGATTGCAAATCCATGCCTGCACCTATGGTGATGGATATGAAGAAAATGAACGAGGCTTCTACTGATTCAGGTGAGATTGATCCACATCTATACCGACAGCTGATTGGATCATTGATGTATCTGGTTAACACCAGACCTGATATATGTTATGCAGTGAACGTACTGTTGAGTTTTGTACCTTGGGAGGTGTTCCCCATGTGCTTGTGACCTCCTTAGCACATGAGGGAAGAACATTACTCTTTGTACCTTGTACTTTTGTCTAATTTCACTTTGACTTTGTCTAAAGTGAAATTTAGTCATTTTGGCCTAAAATGACTATTAATTCACAAAGGGGTGAATTAGAGACATAAAGTTGACTTAGGAAACTTAACCCAAAGTGGGTTTGTGACTTAAATATGAATGGGGAGATCTCAACCATCGATTAGATGGGAGATGAGATGGTCTCAACCCTTCATATTTTAGGTTTCCTAATGGATGTCAAAGAGGGGCGTAAAGGGTGAGGGAGGGTGCATTCTTCACTTGTTCATTTTCTTGTTGAGAGAGGAGCTCTTGGAGGATGGAGATGAGGTCAGTTTTGTGAGGAGACTTGAGCTAGGGCGCTTGCTTTCATGGAGGGAGGCTTGCATCATATGC
>JZKD02S1908537.1:11676-26658 GCA_000966675.3 Picea glauca
GCTGAGAGGGAGTGTTGATGTTTGCAGCGTCGTGAGACATCCTCCAGGATATGTTCTCCTCTGTGACTGAGTTGAGTTGACCTGTGAGAGAGCCCAGTGTTGGGCATGCCCATGTGATGGGGTGGATCGTTCTCCTCTGTGTGAGAGTTGAGTCGTCCCCCAGTGGTTGGGCATCAGGGCATACGTGTGAGGGAAGAGGAGAGGTAGCAGGTCGCATGTGTGGAAGGACAGTCACATGTGTGCTGTATAGCTCGCACGTGTGAGCAGGTATAGTACGGACATGTCCGAACGTGTGAAGTGACAAGTGCAGGTCCGCACGTGTGAGAGGGACAGGACAATCCGCACGTGTGGGAATTTTTGGGTAGGTACAACAAGTTTGTACTGCTGACATTAGCAAGTGTACATGTGGTAGTTGAGCAAATTTGCAGGAAGAGGAGATTTCTGAAATTTTGCTAAGGTTTGGTTTTGTTGATTTTCTGTTATTGGAGGACAAGGTTGTCCTCAAATTTTGGTGAAATTGTGTTGGCTGGGAGGGATGGTTTTGCCCTCAAAATTTCTAAAATTGACAAATTTACAGAACACAAAATTTGTCTCATCTGTGTTGATGATTCATTTATGATCTTGTTGTTTCAACTGCATATATTTTCAGTCAATAAAATTTCAATGTAAAATTGTTTAGTGATAATATCTAGGGTTTACTATTCGATCACTTGGAAGTAATATTGAGATCTGAAAATTAGTCACATAAGGTTGTATGTGAAAATTGACAAGGAAGCCCCTCTGTATAGTGATTTGACTACTTGGTCTATGAAGGTGTACATATCCTATGTGGTATAACCAAGATACTACTATGATATAGTTGGTAAGGAAATCCCAATGGTATCCTTCAAAAGAAAAAAATACCAAAAAAAGGATTAAAGTATATATATATATATATATATACTTTAATCCTTTTTTTGGTATTTTTTTCTTTTGATGGATACATGGCTTAATCAATTGGTAAAATTAAGGTGATGGCGTGATCAATTGGTAAAGTTGAGGTGTTAAAGTAGCCTCCACCAAGTTTCAAGTCTCACCAATGACATGATGTAAAGCCTTTGGATGACATTGGGCCTTGTACCAATTTATGTAGCCTTAGAGATGAAATAATGGAAATCACATGACCTTTTCCTTGGGTTTTTCATCCATTGGGTGGTTTCCCTTTAATATTCTTTTCCAAGGAACAACTTGCGGGAAACTCTCAGGGCCTTTCTCGCGGATGGTACCCAAGCATATGAATCAAAGATGTGGACCATGAGAGAAGTTAGGATGAGTATTTTCTAGAATCAAGTTGAGTGATTCATGGAGATATTATTGGAGATAGTTATGGACATGGTTGAACTGAGTATCTAATTATGACATAGTTGTTATGGTCACCTCTTGTTATGTAAAGAGACCTATTGTATAATAGAAACACACACGAGAATGGATTGATTGAATATAATTTCCCCTTCAGGGGTTTCTTTAGTGTAGACTCCTAGTGTCCCTTGCTTGAGATGTGTTTGAGTGTATTTGCTACCTAATTATTAATTCCCAACATTTGGTATTGGATCTGAGTTTCAAGTTACAAAAGCATGCATTGACACAGTGACAGTGTCGTGCCCCCATAAATTAGTCTCTTTGAAAGAAGTAACATGAGACACACAACATGCTATTCTTGTCCCACAGATCATTGTTCCCATCCATGGAAAATATGAATAAAAGAGAGAAAAAACATAGATTCACTCGACCAAGAGGGGTATTCATTTTTCAAGGCAACCGGTTGTAGTTTCTCCCTTTGAATTTGTCAGTGTACTGACAAAACTATCAGGATTAGCGCACTTGTTTTTACTCTATGATTTTCACTTCTTTTTCTTGGTGTTCTTTGGCTTAATTTGATGAAGATTCAATACAGGTACAACCAATTTTAAAAAAATCCAGAATGGTTGCCATTACATGTAAGTCTACCCAAACTTGATGTCTACATAGATTAATGCCGTGCAGTAATGTCCATCAGATCTTGCTTTTTAGAGCTGTGTTTGAATTTGGCTTGCAGTCAATACAAGAGTGTGGCCTCACATTTAAGCTCATTGATGCCAATATATAGTGCCACAGTTGTTGCTTGACTCGTCTAAAAACCTCCCAATGATCTCAACCGAACATTTGAATGTAGATTTGCCAGTTATCTCAGTCCCATCTAGTTGTCAGGTATAAATCTTCATGTTTCTTCAACTGGTCCATAAGGCATCAAAGCAAGAGCTTGATGCCATTAATGATGTTAAACATTAAATCATTGCTAGTTCAAGCAACATATTCCTCTTAGATAGGCATTAACAACATCATAGACAAAGAATATGAGATTGTATGTGCTTTGATGTTTTCATCATACATTGTGTAGATTGATCCATCTACAAGCTTTGGAGGCGTTGACTGTAAAATGTGAAGACCATTGTTGATATGGAGATGAGGATGCAATTTTGTTGTTAGAGAAGGGCTTGTTATTTGGAAAGAATAAAGGTGTAACAATTTTCAGTAGATTGTAGAACCCAATGCAGTGGAAAGTAGTGAAATTACCAACTTAGTAGAGGCAACATAGTAGCTCGAGGATGAAAGAAGGCAAGCTTGTAGTTAGAGAAAAGGTCCATGCAAAAGAGGTGTTAGCTTGAGGAAGAGAGGCACGATATGCAAATATTGGAGGTATATGGCTGATTTTTATTTTGGTTTTTAGATACATGGCTCCACTTGCATAAAGTAAAGTGAATATCGTTGTGTTTTGACATTTGCCCATGTTATTAACATAAATAAAAGCTATGTGGGTGAGCTTGTTTGTGGTGATTTGGTCATTGTCATATTCACATGTTGTGGGACACATTTTTTGTTTTATTGGTCATATGGGCCATAAGGTATCGATGACCAACAAGGTGCAAAAGTGCGGACTTTGAGATGCAAACGAGTCCAAAGTATTGATCAAGTTCATTGTAAAAAATGTGGATGATTTAGTAATGGTCTCTGTGACTTTGGGTCACTTGGAAAATTGTAAAGGTCTTGGTCACCATTAAGATTGGTCTAAATTAAGGGGTCCACATTGTTTGTAAAGTTGAGATAATTTCCACATTTTTAAAGTGGTCAAATTGTTTGTAATAACCATGTGGGTCTAGTCCTTTGTTTGTAAACATATGAATATGAGTCCAAAGTATTTCCAAGTCGAAGTCTAGGGAATGTTCATGATGAAACACTAAGGGTGCATGATCGGTGTTCCCTGATACCCCAAGCCTAAATTCATGGTCAGGTTCAAAGTTTGTTGTTGTAAGGCAAGTTTGTTGATGTAAGGTGTTGACACAAGTGAAAATCAATGTTAAATCCTAGTCATTAAAATTGTCAAGTAAAGCCAAAGCTAAGTTGAGTATGTCAAAGTAGAAGCTGAAGAGTTTGGCAAGTTGAGTCAGCCAAATTAAAGAGAGTAAAACGCTGAGTATTCAAATCATCATAGTCAAAGTTAGAATCAAGTCAAGTCAAGTTTAAGTTATGTCAAATCATGACAATGGTGTGTCAATTGAATTTGTCAATCCAATGTCATAGGGGTCTTACTGGATGGAGACATCCCTCTAACAAGAAACATTCTCATGTAGGAAATTTTAGTTGCATGAAGAACATTGTAGGCGTAAGCAAAAGATGCCAAAAGACAGAAGATGCTAATGGAAGAAAGCAACGAAGAAGAAAACATCAAGAATGAGATGAAAGAAGACGGGGAAAGAAGCGTGGGAAAGAAGAAGATGATGAGAGAAGAAGTGAAAGAAGATGATAGAAGACAAAAGAGGATGGTGAAAGAAAGTGATAGAAGATGAAAGAAGAATGGACACAACAAATTGGGCACAAACAAAAGATGTAGTGGTAAGTGACAATTTAAGAAACACGAAACAACAAAAACAAGGTAAATAGGTAGTGAAAATAATACCGTGTGTCAATAATTGAGATGCAAAAGTAACTAAAGTGAATCCATAGAAAAAAATCCCTAGGAAGTTTGATGATCCTTATTGATAATGTTGTTTTGATGATGGAAAAGAAGATTGTCATGGTCTTATGATTGTATAAGGGCTAGATTAGCCTCATTTGGAAATGTATTTGCAATTACATGTTCCTAAGATAAATAATGAGGTATGTAAGTCGTGATAAGGCAAATATACCCCCATAACTTAATTGTTTATGGTTCGTGGTAAACCAAAAACCACTTGTCCTGAAAATTGAAGGTTCATGGTTAGCAAAAACCACTTGGTGTAATGAATTTTCCTAGTAAGCCAAAACCATTTGAGAAATGTAATGGTCGAGGATAATATACAAAAACCCAAGATGTGGTTATAGGTAAGCTAAAGAACACCCAGGATGATGATTGCTAATGATTAAGGGGGAGTGGAAAAGGTTTGTGATCCGAGAATCATTGACAAACCATGTACTAGAAATTTTTTCCTAAAGAACTAGCAGATATAGTAGGTGGCGACCCATGTATTCTAGTGGATGGTGACTTTTTTATATGAACATTGATAGACTGATGTTTATATTTTGCATGTACAAGATCTAATTAAAAGAAGAATGAAGAAGACAAAAGATAAATATTGTAGAAGATAAAAGACTAAAGAAGATTGAAGATGAAAAACATAGAAAATGAGGATGAAGATTGGACCGGTTCAAAAGACTAATTGAAGAGACAAAAGATGATGATTGAATAATGAGATCACAAGTATTCATTAATAGAGAGTATGAAGGGATTAACTCCTACTTGTGATATATGATGAATGCATTGTAATATGTTGATGAAGTAGAGTATGCATAAAATTCTATGCATGAATCAAAGATGATGACAATAAGAGAAGTTGGGATGAGGATTTCATAGAATCAAGATGAGTGATTCATGGAGATATTATTGGAGACAGTGATGGATATGGTTGAATTGAATATCTAATTATGACTTAGTTGTTATCGTCACCTATTTTCATATAACGAGACTTATTGTACAATAGAAACACACACAAGAATGGATTGATTGAATAGAATTCTCCTTCGTGGGTTTCTCGAGTGTAACCTCTCAATGTTCGTTGCTTGATATGTGTTTGAGTGTATTTGTGGTTGAATTGTAATTACATTTCACATATTTTTTGCAAATTTTCCTCAATTATTCATAATTTATTTAGGGTGAATTTGAGGTTCAGAAGGGCGTTTTGAAGGAGTGTTTTTGCTTGTGGGTTGAGTTCAAAAATGATCTTCATTGTTCGTTGATTTTATTCATTGTGTGCTGATTTTAAATATGATCTCCAGAGTGAGTTGATTTCTTCGTCTCTCATGTATACTGTGTAGTGTGTGTATAATGTTCGTGTTGCATCTATGATGATGATGAAGATTGTTACCGTCCACCAAGACCAACTTTGGTCTATCTGATCTTAAGAAAATCGACAAGAAACTAATTGGTTTGCTTTAACATTTTATTACTATTTTTGAAAAAATTGAAGAGAATCTTTTATAAATCTTCATAGTTTTAATGAGTTAATAGGTTAGGAAGATCAATAGTGTTGCAAAGATTTTGAAATTGAGCTTCAATTGACATTATAAGAGAAATTGCTTTTCATCCTCTACCTTCTTAGTATCACAAAGATGAAAAATTCTTAGTAGTCATTTGGGGATAGATTGGGAGCTAAGGCCTGCATATATTTTGCGTTGCACTTCATCAATTTATGATCCCCAGGTTGATAATTTAATGTAGCAGAGTTCACCTATTGGACTGATTGACAACACACACGAAAACGAATGTGTGCACACAAACATAGATATGTCATGCATTTCAATTTCGATAAATATGGCACACAAACATTTATATCCAATTTCATGAATGGTATTTTGAATTTCTTTTGTTTCATGAGACTCAATTGGATTGGAACTTGTGACCTCTGTTGCCGTCCTTATACACACTTGCAAATGTGAGCTAAGTCCTGCTCACTTAGTGTGTCCTCGGAGGCACAATGCCTAGGTTCAAAGTTCACGTTGTCACTTTGACTTGAACCTCTTCCGTCTAGGCTAACTCCTCGGGAAGCCAAGGGGGGTAGACCCTAGTTACTAGATGAGATTAAGAGTTTAATGTTCTAGGACTTGGTTTTAATTGGTTAAAAGGCCAGGGGGAATCTATCCTATGATGTTAAGAAGCAAGTGCAAGATGCAATTATCTAAGTATGAAAGTCAGACCTTTTCCCAGGGCAACTAAGACTAGTGCCTAAGATTGGGCAAGGGGTCAACTAAGTTAAGGGGATGTTCGTTACAAGATAATTACAAGTTACAAAAGATTACAAGATTACAACAAGATAGATACATATAGATACAAAAGAATATCTAAGAGATATATACAACTAAACTAGATACAAGATATACAATATACTAACGTGTGCTTGAAATGCGCAGGAAATAAGATATTCAGAGATGAGAGATAATCAACACATCAAGCCAAGCATGCTTGCAACAGATGGAATTCTGTTGGATTGCTTTTCAATGGCCAAGAGATGCAAAGCACTCAAAACCCAATCAAGAGAATGCCTCCAGGTGGATGCACACTTCTTGAAGGATCACACCACAAATCAAGAACACGAGATAGATGAAAAAGGTTGAAAATGTAATGTGTGTTCCAGATGACAAGATATAACCACTTAAGCAATAATTATACAACACATAAAAGATAACTTGCATAATAATGTAAATATGAGATCAATTGCTTGCAAGTGTGAAAGTATATTGCAGATGTTGTAGATTGAAGATTAAGTGTGAGATTAATTTTTAGCCCTTTCTAGGTGTCAGCCCAAAAACTCTCCTCCCCTAGTTACCAAGTGACTGCTGGATGCTCAAGAAGTGAGGCAACGAGGCCTACCCTAGCTTCACAGGTCAGCCCTAAGATCATAGTACTCCCGGAAAGGACGCTGCGCATCGTGAGATCGTCCTCGGCCTAACACCTTCCATTGCCTTTCTCCGACCCCATTTTAAATGGCGAAGATGGTGAGTTATGGTGTCCTATTAAGTCTAATTAGTTTATTTTATACCTATGAGCTAAGTATTGCAATGTACATTTGAGTGCTTGTAGCTTGCTCAAATAAAGTTGCCAAAGCACTGAAAATGAGTGTAAACTCTTAAACAATGAAATTGCAGAATTAGTTCTTAAGTTGTTTGAATTATTGCATGTAGATGTAAGAGCTAAAATGCTTGTGAAACTAAGAGCTGAAAATGATGTGAAGGTTGAAGCCTTTGAACCAATAGATTGCAGGTTAAATTTTAATTTTCGGAAAAGGCCTTGGGGACCCAAACCAGAATTAATGATTTAGTTCTTAGTTTATTAGATTGCACATGTAAAGTGTAAGAACTAAAAGTAACTTGCGGAATTGTAAAAGATGATTACTTTAAGCCTTTATGAAACCGGTGTTAGCATGCNACACAAACATTTATATCCAATTTCATGAATGGTATTTTGAATTTCTTTTGTTTCATGAGACTCAATTGGATTGGAACTTGTGACCTCTGTTGCCGTCCTTATACACACTTGCAAATGTGAGCTAAGTCCTGCTCACTTAGTGTGTCCTCGGAGGCACAATGCCTAGGTTCAAAGTTCACGTTGTCACTTTGACTTGAACCTCTTCCGTCTAGGCTAACTCCTCGGGAAGCCAAGGGGGGTAGACCCTAGTTACTAGATGAGATTAAGAGTTTAATGTTCTAGGACTTGGTTTTAATTGGTTAAAAGGCCAGGGGGAATCTATCCTATGATGTTAAGAAGCAAGTGCAAGATGCAATTATCTAAGTATGAAAGTCAGACCTTTTCCCAGGGCAACTAAGACTAGTGCCTAAGATTGGGCAAGGGGTCAACTAAGTTAAGGGGATGTTCGTTACAAGATAATTACAAGTTACAAAAGATTACAAGATTACAACAAGATAGATACAGATAGATACAAAAGAATATCTAAGAGATATACACAACTAAACTAGATACAAGATATACAATATACTAACGTGTGCTTGAAATGCGTAGGAAATAAGATATTCAGAGATGAGAGATAATCAACACATCAAGCCAAGCATGCTTGCAACAGATGGAATTCCGTTGGACTGCTTTTCAATGGCCAAGAGACGCAAAGCACTCAAAACCCAATTAAGAGAATGCCTCTAGGTGGATGCACACTTCTTGAAGGATCACACCACAAATCAAGAACACGAGATAGATGAAAAAGGTTGAAAATGTAATGTGTGTTCCAGATGACCAGATATAACCACTTAAGCAATAATTATACAACACATAAAAGATAACTTGCATAATAATGTAAATATGAGATCAATTGCTTGCAAGTGTGAAAGTATATTGCAGATGCTGTAGATTGAAGATTAAGTGTGAGATTAATTTTTAGCCCTTTCTAGGTGTCAGCCCAAAAACTCTCCTCCCCTAGTTACCAAGTGACTGCTGGATGCTCAAGAAGTGAGGCAACGAGGCCTACCCTAGCTTCACAGGTCAGCCCTAAGATCATAGTACTCCCGGAAAGGACGCTGCGCATCGTGAGATCGTCCTCGGCCTAACACCTTCCATTGCCTTTCTCCGACCCCATTTTAAATGGCGAAGATGGTGAGTTATGGTGTCCTATTAAGTCTAATTAGTTTATTTTATACCTATGAGCTAAGTATTGCAATGTACATTTGAGTGCTTGTAGCTTGCTCAAATAAAGTTGCCAAAGCACTGAAAATGAGTGTAAACTCTTAAACAATGAAATTGCAGAATTAGTTCTTAAGTTGTTTGAATTATTGCATGTAGATGTAAGAGCTAAAATGCTTGTGAAACTAAGAGCTGAAAATGATGTGAAGGTTGAAGCCTTTGAACCAATAGATTGCAGGTTAAATTTTAATTTTCGGAAAAGGCCTTGGGGACCCAAACCAGAATTAATGATTTAGTTCTTAGTTTATTAGATTGCACATGTAAAGTGTAAGAACTAAAAGTAACTTGCGGAATTGTAAAAGATGATTACTTTAAGCCTTTATGAAACCGGTGTTAGCATGCGCATGTGTAAGATAAAGATTAGAGAAACCGAAACTTGCATGCAACGGAAAATAAAGATCTAATCTAAGCCACCACGGGCTCTAATCTAGCAATTGTTAAGTGTGAGATCTACTTTAGATTATTTTAGCTTTAAGCATGCATGTAGAAATCACTACTAATCTAGCTAAACTAAGCAAGGAAAGACAAAAAATAAAACTAATCTAAACTTGCAAAGTAAAGACTGAAGGAAAGGAAAGCAAGCCGCTTGGGTACAACTCATTTGGGCTTGTGCGTTTACAATACTTTAGAGAGAAGAGAAAGAAGAGAAACTGTCACCACAATGAGAGGAGTTGTTTGAGGGTGTGTTGTGCATGGAATTGGACAGCATGCCCTCTTGTCCTGGTGAGAATCTGCAAAAATCAGCAAGCTATTGCTTGCTGATTTGAGTTGCAACACACTTAAAAAACATTATGAAATTTCTGTTTTTAGGCAGAAATTTCGTACATATGTAAACCATAATTTTATATGATTAAATCGACCAATCTAAGCATGTTATATACCCAAAACTGAACGTGAAAGAATGAGGAAGAATGACAGAATATGCTAGTGAAGTGTAAGCGAAGATGAGGGTAGATTCATCCTTGAAGCTATCCCAACAACTTCATAGAGGCGATCTGCAAAACTTAAACCAAAAGTGAGATGGAACAACGGATAATATCCTAAATGCATAGACAATACAACATAGTTTCTATTATATAAGCATGCACAAAATATATAGATGGACAACTACACTATTGCCTCACCTAGCCTAGTAAACTAATTTACTTGAGCAACTATTGACCAAAACACATAAAGATTCAAAATGGTATCACCTCACAATAAGTGGCACATCCAGACTAATCTTGAATGCCACAGTTTCCTCCAAAGCAGTTCTGTATTATCAAATGGGAAGAGGTTGTAGCATCAATGCTGCTACAAGCTCTTCAAGAGCCAAGACCAGTGAAACAATGTGAAATAAATGAGAGAGAGAGAGAGGGATGGGGAGAATTTGGTAGCATAACAATACTGTGAAGAAATGGTTGTTAAATGAGGGAGTGAGGGGTCTCTTAAATAGCTTTGGGAGACCAAGAGACCCCTCTTGAATCACTGACAAGTGTCATAATCCAAGCCATGGGTGAACTCAAGCTGAAGAAGGCAAGAACTTTTAGGTTAATGGTGAAAAAGGTAAGAAAGGAGAGTGGAGAGGTGAGGTGGCCACACAAAGGAGGCGAATTGGTCCAAGGAAGAGACCCACGCATGCATTAAAGAAAGCTTCCATCCTTTCACGAGATGTTTCCATCTTCATTGCTTGAGGTTTCCACTTTATTCAAGAAGGAAAGCATGAACTATCAAGAAAAGCGTGAGGATCAAAGGTGGAAAGCATGAGCTTTGGTAAGAATGTGGAGGGAAGAGTATGGAGTGTGGGTTGAGTGTGTTGAACACACTCCCCAATGGTACGTGAGTGGAAGAGGAGTGGGCGTATGAGTTGTAGAAGGGACCCACGATCTTATTAAAGAAAGTTTCCAACATTTTCGTGGGAGTGGGAGAGGGGACGCATATCCTAAAAGAAATGTGTGAGTGTGAGGTGAGGTAAGGAGGAGTGTGTTGGCACACTCCTCAAAGGCATGCAAATGGTGGAGGTAGGGCACATGAGATGAGGAAGGGACCCAGACTCCAATNTGTAGATTGAAGATTAAGTGTGAGATTAATTTTTAGCCCTTTCTAGGTGTCAGCCCAAAAACTCTCCTCCCCTAGTTACCAAGTGACTGCTGGATGCTCAAGAAGTGAGGCAACGAGGCCTACCCTAGCTTCACAGGTCAGCCCTAAGATCATAGTACTCCCGGAAAGGACGCTGCGCATCGTGAGATCGTCCTCGGCCTAACACCTTCCATTGCCTTTCTCCGACCCCATTTTAAATGGCGAAGATGGTGAGTTATGGTGTCCTATTAAGTCTAATTAGTTTATTTTATACCTATGAGCTAAGTATTGCAATGTACATTTGAGTGCTTGTAGCTTGCTCAAATAAAGTTGCCAAAGCACTGAAAATGAGTGTAAACTCTTAAACAATGAAATTGCAGAATTAGTTCTTAAGTTGTTTGAATTATTGCATGTAGATGTAAGAGCTAAAATGCTTGTGAAACTAAGAGCTGAAAATGATGTGAAGGTTGAAGCCTTTGAACCAATAGATTGCAGGTTAAATTTTAATTTTCGGAAAAGGCCTTGGGGACCCAAACCAGAATTAATGATTTAGTTCTTAGTTTATTAGATTGCACATGTAAAGTGTAAGAACTAAAAGTAACTTGCGGAATTGTAAAAGATGATTACTTTAAGCCTTTATGAAACCGGTGTTAGCATGCACATGTGTAAGATGAAGATTAGAGAAACTGAAACTTGCATGCAACGGAAAATAAAGATCTAATCTAAGCCACCACGGGCTCTAATCTAGCAATTGTTAAGTGAGATCTACTTTAGATTATTTTAGCTTTAAGCATGCATATAGAAATCACTACTAATCTAGCTAAACTAAGCAAGGAAAGACAGAAAATAAAACTAATCTAAACTTGCAAAGTAAAGACTGAAGGAAAGGAAAGCAAGCCGCTTGGGTACACCTCCTTTGGGCTTGTGCGTTTACAGTACTTTAGAGAGAAGAGAAAGAAGATAATCTGTCACCAGAATGAGAGGAGTTGTTTGAGGGTGTGTTGTGCATGGAATTGGACAGCATGCCCCCTTGTCCTGGTGAGAATCTGCAAAAATCAGCAAGCTATTGCTTGCTGATTTGAGCTGCAACACACTCAAAAAATATTATGAAATTTCTGTTTTTAGGTAGAAATTTCGTACATATGTAAACCATAATTTTATATGATTAAATCGACCAATCTAAGCATGTTATATACCCAAAACTGAACGTGAAAGAATGAGAAAGAATGACAGAAAATGCTAGTGAAGTGTAAGCGAAGATGAGGGTAGATTAATCCTTGAAGCTATCCCAACAAATATCATAGAGGCGATCTGCAAAACTTAAACCAAAAGTGAGATGGAACAACAGATAATATCTATCCTAAATGCATAGACAATACAACATGGTTTCTATTATATAAGCATGCACAAAATATATAGATGGACAACTACACTATTGCCTCACCTAGCCTAGTAAACTAATTTACTTGAGCAACTATTGACCAAAACACATAAAGATTCAAAATGATATCACCTCACAATAAGTGGCACATCCAGACTAATCTTGAATGCCACAGTTTCCTCCAAAGCAGTTTCTGTATTATCAAATGGGAAGAGGTTGTAGCATCAATGTTGCTACAAGCTCTTCAAGAGCCAAGACCAGTGAAACAATGTGAAATAAATGAGAGAGAGAGAGAGGGATGGGGAGAATTTGGTAGCATAACAATACTGTGAAGAAATGGTTGTTAAATGAGGGAGTGAGGGGTCTCTTAAATAGCTTTGGGAGACCAAGAGACCCCTCTTGGATCACTGACAAGTGTCATAATCCAAGCCATGGGTGAACTCAAGCTGAAGAAAGCAAGAGCTTTTAGGTTAATGGTGAAAAAGGTAAGAAAGGAGAGTGGAGAGGTGAGGTGGCCACACAAAGGAGGCGAATTGGTCTAAGGAAGAGACCCACACATGCATTAAAGAAAGCTTCCATCCTTTCACGAGATGTTTCCATCTTCATTGCTTGAGGTTTCCACTTTATGCAAGAAGGAAAGCATGAGCTATCAAGGAAAGCGTGAGGATCAAAGGTGGAAAGCACGAGCTTTGGTAAGAATGTGGAGGGAAGAGTATGGAGTGTGGGTTGAGTGTGTTGAACACACTCCCCAATGGTACATGAGTGGAAGAGGAGTGGGCGTATGAGTTGTAGAAGGGACCCACGATCTTATTAAAGAAAGTTTCCAACATTTTTGTGGGAGTGGGAGAGGGGACACATATCCTAAAAGAAATGTGTGAGGTGAGGTAAGGAGGAGTGTGTTGGCACACTCCTCAAAGGCATGCAAATGGTGGAGGTAGGGCGCATGAGATGAGGAAGGGACCCAAACTCCAATTTAAGAGAGTTTCAAACTATTACGTGGGAGTGGGACGTATTCCTCATATGGGGTTTTAATTAAAAGGTAAGTAATAAATTAAAAGGTGGGTTTAAGGGGTAGGTAAAGGTTTAGGATGGGTTAGGGTAGTCTCTCTCAACACTATTTCACCTTTACTTTACCTTATTTGGTCCATTATTACAAAATTGACATTTGCCCATGTCCTGGGTTTGGCAATTAAAATCGTCGTTTTTCGAAAAAAACTCCTAAGTGGACAAAAAACCTAGCAAAACTTGTTCGACTAAGTTGAAACTTGGTCCACGAGTTCAGGGGGTCTCATTATATTTCTTTTGAGTACAAATACCCATATCAAAAATCCTGGGACCTAAGTTTTACATTAATTACCCAGAATTAATTAATTAATTCCCAACTTTAAAAAAAAAACCTAGCTGGACTTGACGGAATTCCGAGAAATTTCGCGTGCTGTCTTACATGGTCATTTACAACATTCCTAAACACTAGATACTTAGGAATGACTTCATTAGAACACCTTTCACCACTTTGGAGGATTTATTGGGTGGGAGTGAAAAACTCAAGGGAGATTAACCCGGCTGATTAGGCCACATTAACCTCCCGAGGATTAAAAACACTCAGTGAAAGGAACTCTCCTAATGAAGAAACCCTAAGGCAACTGACCTAACATGATCCATGTAGACTTATTACATTATAAACCCACGTAGGGGTGCGGAAATCCCGCTTACAAAACTGTGTGCTGGAGCAAAAAATGCCCTGTAAAACCAAAAAGTCTTCGACATGTTTGTATCTGTTGATGCATATCTTCATGGTACATGGAGTTGACCCCCTAGTTGAAGAGGCGGTCAACAACTTTTAATTAGCAACATGCCTTTGGTAGATGGTCTTATTGAACAAACCCTTGAGGTTTATATATCTATATATATTGTTAGCATATATTTTATTTATTTGAAATATGCTTCATAATTTTTGTTAGATACTTCATATAGATAGAAAGGGCATATTAAAAAAATGAACATTGAAAAAGTTGTCACCATAAGATAGGGATCAATGGTGATAAGTAGCACCCTAATAAAACAAAAACCTAACTTAAAATAGACCTCTTTAAGCACAAAACTGGGGAGAACCATGAGAAAAACTGTTAAATATCCTTACTCTTATAAAACATAAGGGGAGAAACATAGAACACCTAGACATGAACCATCTGTTTACAATTTGTCAGGCATTGTGCAAAGGAGCAACATGTGCTTGAAGAAATCAAGAACCACCCCCAGTAAGCATTTAAGAAGTGTGTGGGTAAAACACACCTCTAAGGTCACATTTAACACTCAGGCACCATTGTTTGAGGGCCACATTACTATCAAGCATCATAGTAAGTCACAAATTGTCGGGGAAGCAAAAACAAGCATGAACCAACAAAAAAGGCGCTTGCCACTTGTTACTTAACAACCATTGCATGAATCTTGACGTTCATTTGTTGCTTGAATTCCAACAAGTTTCCTTGACATTGAGATTGCAAACAAAGGGCTACGCACCAAGCCTGTTGCTACACCAAACCTTGTCACTATTTTCAACAAAGCCATGGAAAATGCAAACAACACAACAAAGAACAGAGAAATGTTGTCATTTCTTAGAACACAATTCATAGGTAACACCTGTCACATTGTAGGGGTTTGAACTTTGGCTTGCTCTACAATGCTTGCAAAGCATGTTTGTGATCAACCCACAAGGACACCGCCATTTCAAATATGTATTCAAGCCATTCATCATCACCATGCACTCGGTCCTATAAGAAAAATGCAAGGGTATATTCCATGGGTG